>VZRV01001411.1:348431-438381 GCA_013398115.1 Falcunculus frontatus
CCCCAACCTCCCCGCCAGGAGGTTTAAGCAGAAGCAAAAAGGGACACTTCCTGTGTCTCCACTGGCTTAAATATGGACATTTCGAGAAGCGTGACTGGTCAAGAGATCTGTCCATCAGACTCAGGGTCAACCCACGACGACTCCACTGCACCTTAGTTCAGGTACTGACAAACAGAACTTCTCTTTATAAAATAATAATAATAATGGATATGTCCATGATCAGCTATCTATATTGTATATTTTAGATATGATTTGACTTGCACTTGGATTTAGTGGCATGTTCAGTGCAGGAAAGTGAAGACAGCATAAATTTGATCAGTTTTGAAATGTTTACGTTATCTAATCTCCTTGAATACTGTCAAAATATGTAAAATGGTTTTACAGTGGCCTAGATTCTTAGTAAGGTGGTAAATGTTAAATTAACCATATTGAGATAATTTGACTATCGTTTTTCTACATTAAATTTTAAAAAAATATTTTAATTAAGCTTTTCCTTTTATTTAGTTTTGACGATTTCCTATTCATGCATAACATAGGGACATGCACACACATATATTCTTTTCAAGGTATTTTTTGTTTCAGTTCATCTGAAAGATTTCTAATCAGTTTGAGTTCATTCAAAATAAAATGGCCAAACTGAGCTGAAAAATGTTTCCAACCAGCTTTAAAGCTGTATGTAAACCACACTTCAAACTGAGCGGGTGCACCTCTTCATTGTAGACAATTTCCAACTCAAAGGATAAGAAACACCATTTTCCATGTATACAGGGCCCTGGGCACAAATCCTTGAAAATGTTGTCCCTAAAATTTATTCTGAAGTTCATTGTAGCTGCAGCATAATGCATTTACCAACATGCTTTAGTACAGCAAATGCCTTTTGGGCCATCTCATTCCATTCCATAATTGTTTTCTGGGGAAACCCTTACCCTCTACTTGATTTATGCAATACAGATGGTTGGTAAAACTTGAATTTTTATTGATGCATAGTAATATCTTTCTCAGCACCCTTAAAGAAAGTGACATAATTCTTTAAGACATAATATTACGCTTAGGAATTGCTCTAGAGGGTCATCAATCTTTTGTGAAACTCTTCCAGCGCTCTGCTAGTGTTAAATAAACCATGACTAGAATGAAATTCAAAATAGTTTGAGTGATTTCTGCAAAATGTTCTCCATTTGCCAATTATGTAGCACTATATTTCATCCTATCAGTTATTCATTATTCTTTGCTAAAAATACAACAATGGCAAGGGATTTTTGTGAGTTCCAGAAGAATTACAGATGACCCACTTCATGAAAACCAGGCATTATTTTATAAAACATGACAAAGCTGATAAATAAGTGATGATGAAGTGGTATTTGTTTATAAATTTTGTTTTCTTGGTAACAGACAATATTCAAGCCCAGTGGGAAGAGTGTTTGTTCAAAGCCATTTTCCAAAAGATTGACTGGGTCTTCTGAGCTTATGCTTAATTCACACCCCATCCTGATGGTCCTTGGCTGGTACGGGAGTTCCAAAAGACAAAACACAAAAGAAATAAGCATAATCTAAATATCTTGGTCTAATATCTAAAAAGGTCATACTCATGTCAATGTTCCTTCTTCACAAATCTGTTTGAAATACTTTATTTGCTACCATGTTCATAACCTTGCTCTGATGCTTCCTCATGCCGACCTTTCCTTTAGATTTGCCATTTTAGCTCAAATCCTAAGTTGGGACTTTTAAATACAGTCTGAGTTCAGCCAACAAAAGTTCATTTTAAAGCATTCTAGGCATTTTTATAGTTGGGGGTGTTTTGACTTAGATCCAAACCTCAGAGGAACTTCCTTTCAAGTCCCACATCTCCAGGAGCTCTGACCCAGAGATAATGATGTTCCCCCAAGAGCTTGGCTCTGCGTTGTGCAGATTGAAGGCATCAGCCTGAACCTTGAAGAGTTCTCTGCCCATACAGAAAGCTGAGTAAGAACCTGTTTAAGGCTCCAGTGTGATGTTTAACATAGAAAATAAAAGCAAGGCCCTAAAATAAGTTAATAAGGTGGGTGCATGTGAAGGCAAATGGTTGGTATTACTTTGTCAATCCTTTTTCTGGCCCCATAGGAAACCTTGTCCCAGTTTAACAGGGAAAAAATTTTGATGTTCATCCCAATATGTTACATACCAACCTTATTACCACTGAAAATCAGAACACACTGATATAGAAGAAGGTTATGTTTTGAAATATCTCCATTTTGTTCAGACTTCCCTTACTAGTCGATCTCTCACTACTGTCTCTTTGATATGAAGACAGAACAGCTGGGAGAGGGGACATTTTCTTCTTCTATAGTAAAAGATGGTGTGATCATTCAGAGATATGATTAGGTGTTGTGCTTTGATTCCCATGCTCACTGAAAGTCTTTAAGCTGTCCTCCTTAATACTAAACATTCAAAAATAATGAAGAAAATCTAGTTTCCTGAAATAAGTATACTATAAGAGAAAAAAAATTAATGAAAGATGTGAAACAACTTTGGGCAGTTTCTTTAAATTTCAGAAAGGAAATAACAACATTTATCTCAAGTAAAACGAACTATTTATGTTCACTTCTTGTATTAGCTTATGTCAAATCAATTCAAAGTTTATCTTGTGTGTTTTAAACAGTGATTTTCCATTAGAAGGCATATATATAAAAAAAAAAAAATCCTAAAATCTCTGGTCCTTTAGTCCTTATTATCCAGGCTCTGATATTCCCAGAATATATCCACATCATGCAGTGAAAATCTGCTTAACATTTTAGAATAAGCCCCAGTGTAAGTGCTGGTATGATGCAGTGTTTGGTCAGGCTATTCCCCACTGAGTGATTAAAGCACTCTCAGGGCTCAAGCGACACCTCTGCCTGTCATTTCATTGAGTGCCACCTCCTATACATCCCAGCTGAGGCATCTTTGCACCAGAGTCCTTTGGAAAAACTACATTCATGCCTTTGGTGGCAGATAGGCTGGAGCACAAGAGAATGGCTGCGGCTGGGAGACCATACCATGAACTCAGGTCTGAGGAGAATCATAGGGAATCAGAGCTGATTAGCGAACCACAGAGCTGTGGGGAAGACAAATAGAGCTTTATAATATAGCTTCATAGAAATAGAAAGTTTGAGTGTGACTAGAGGTAAATGTGATGTTGACCTGAAGTCCAGCAACTTCTTTTTAATTTTCCAAAAGAAGATTCCATAAAAATCAAATCATTCAGGTTGGACAAAACCCAAGTTTTAGTGAACTATATTTCAGCTGAAGAAATTTGACCAATTCTAACAGTTTATAAAATTTACAGAGACATAAGGAGTGGATTGAAGTTCACCATCTGCTACTGTAAATAAAAACTTTTATTTCAATGTTTAAAGCAAATAAGGCAGCTGTCATTACGTCCCTCACACATGAATAAATCAAAAGCCTACAGCACCTGTAGAACCAACACTTTACTGCAACCCCAACATATGAGACTTGAGTCTGGGAGGGATAACCTTCATTCTTGCTGTGACAAAGTAAGACATGCCAGCACTGCAGAAGACAAATTATTAAAGAATATTTATGGGCTAGAATTTCTTCACCAGAGAGAGAGAGAAGATTGTCCTCATTAGATGTACAAAAAAATGACCAATAATGTATTAACCTATTATTTGCAAGAGAAGAGCTACTAGTTCACAGGCATAATTTCTTCTTTCTTAAGAAAATAAAATAACTATCTGTGATATTCTTTTTGAAGCTAACTGAGTTGACTTAAAAAAAACATTTGGAATCTCCCTTTCATGAATGGAAAATGTTTTTTAAAAGGAAGCTATTGAGAAATTTTTGGAAACTTGTCTCTTCTGCCTCCAAGTAATTAATCTACTTCACAAAAAAATTACCTCTCTTCTCTGAAAGTCATCACCTAATTAAAATTCATAGTAATATGTCCTTTCTGGTTATGGCTGACTTTTTCCAAATTATAAAGAAAAAAGCTATATCTGTAGAGTAGCATTTTTTACCCTGGAGATTTACTTTCATGAAAAAGTCTGAGGAGCTCATCTCACTAGATGAGTGTTCAAAGCTTGCTTGAAATACACCTTGAATTCAGTGAGCTTGGTTTAGCACAGGTGTTCTTCCTGCTTCCTTATGTCCTTGATTATTTTCAGCATCACGACAATTTTGATATTAGTCTTTCTACAAGAAGGTGAAATATTAGTTAGACTGGTTCAAAACTGAAAACAGTTTTAACAGAGATGAGCCTGATTTTTCACAGAGAACATTAAGCTGTTTAAGAACTACACTCAAATTTTCAGGTAGAGACTAATGAACTCATCACCACTGAAACAGATGGCACAGCCCATTTGCTAGTCTATTAACTTTTATAGAGCACTGAAGAATCATCATGAAATAGAAGTAATCCAGAAAACAAGAAAGACTACTGAACTAGATTTAGGATGTATTTATCATTTTGATTTGATTTATAGGGTTTCTTATTTTGTTACACAAAGGATAAGGATCCATAAAGATTATATATATATATATATATATATTTGTATAAAGTGGACAAGTCAAATAATGTTATGATGTAGAAAATATTTATAAGCAGAATATAAACAATCCTGAGCTGTGCACATTTGAAATAATTTATGGAAGTTACAACCTGTGATTAAATGGTACTTTGAGGTAAGTAAATTTCACCATGAAATCACTTTCAAGTTATTTAAGCTACTTGGTACAAATATGTAAACTACCTCTATAATTCTTTCAGAAATGTTATTCCATTTTTCAGTGGAATCAAGGATAAAAGATGGCTGAACTTTCCTTTTAAGTTAAGGAAAGAAAACTACTGTTTCCTTGTGTGTAAAAATATATGACTAAGAAAAACTTGCTCGTGAGAGGCTCCCCGTGGCATATTTCATGTTAAGTGTAATTCAAAGTCTCGTTATAAATGTTTGACCCAGGGGCTGCTGCTTCCACTCAGTTGATATTCATTCACTCAATGAGCCACCTGAAAGACAGTAATTTAAAAGCTGCTATGGGATCCCTCACTATGTGATATACCGTAAAATTATTACTGTTTGGAGACTCATCCTTTGTTGCTCTCAATAAGAAGAAACGTTTGAAGAATGTGTCTAATTTCTGAGTCACACACTTCCATTTGCAAGGCAAAATAAAGCCAATTAAGCAGTCAGATAGAGGAACCATTGTGTAAATTATCAGTAATTTATAAGTGTTAACTGTACAAAATATTTTCATAATTTTTTGCAGTATTCAGTTACTAACATAATTTTTATTTGATCCAGTTAAACATAATGACTGATCACATTCAATTCTTTTTGAGGGCCCTTAAGTGAAATTGAAACCATTATTAGAGTAAATTAGAATTATTCAGAATTTAAAAGTTAGGACTGGATTTCAAATATATTTCCTACGAATGAAAATGCTTCTTAATAAGCTTATAACCACTTCAAAAGACCAAATTTATAGGACCCACAGGAAACAAGGATTAAGAATTATAAATTGAATATGATTTTGTCTTTATCTACTGTTGTGATTTAGGAATGGTAGCCCCTAACACAGTTCTACCCCCAAGATTCCAAACCATGTTGCCACTTGCTCCTTCCCCCCTTACCATCACCTTTCTGCCACAGCAGGATGGAGTTGAGAATTGGAGGCAAAAAAGAGGAAGACCATGTGTTGAGATAAGAACAACTTACTGGAAGCAGCGATGAGATAAGAAAACAATCGGTAGCATCAACAATTTTAATAGCAAGAGGTATAAGACAAAGAAATGATTTACAAAGAAAGTCCACGACAAACACCAACCCCCACCACGCTTTCTCCCCGCCAGAAGGAGCACCCTTTTCCTCAGAAGCAGGGCCCCTTACCCCCATCCCTGGCAAGGACATGAGGGGGTGCCAAATCACATCGGGGCCTTAGCCATGCCCTGCTCCCAGCTGTAAAAAATTAACCCTATCCTGGGCAAAAACTTGGACACCTACACATATCTAAAACCTGCAATATCTGAACCTACCCCAAAAAAAAACTTCTCATATGTCAACAGGTAATCCTACAGTATTTAACCCTATTAGGAGAGAACTTTGTCCATTTTCCTTTTTTTTTTTTTTTTTTAGCCTAGTAGTAATAGAATCAGAATTGCAGCACCAAACACGTAATGTTAGGCCTGACTTGAAAATATGCTTAAAAATAAATAACGTAATAATGAATAACAATAAAAAAGAAAACTGGTTCCCAACTAGATCATTTTATATTTTCATCATACCATAATATCTTATGAAATTTTCCTCAGCTAGTTACAACCTTACTATTCACCATATTTATTTGATAGCATTTATTATTAATTACTTCATGAAACTTTAACTTCAGGGAATAAACACAGGTATTTTTTATGTCCAAAAGAGGCAAGGCATGAAAATTGAACTTATGAGTTGAATCTAACTGGAATAAAATCGATAAAAATCTGCAAAGACCCTAACACTACTTTCAGAAATAGAATTTGGTAGGTAATTGTTTGTTTCTAGGCAGGATGTTTCCTGTCTGGGCCATTTTAAACAGGTATCAATAGTTCCTATCCCATCCTCCTCTACTTGTTTAGAGCAATTTATTGTTACCCATTGTTCTGGTTTTGGCTGGGATAGAGTTCATTTTCTTCACAGTAGCTGGTACGGGGCTGTGTTTTGGATTTGTGATGGAAAGAGTGTTGAGAACTCAGAGATGTTTTAGTTACTGCTGGACAGAGTCAAGGCCTTTTCTGCTCCTCACTCCACACCATCAGGAGGAGGCTGGGGGTGCAAATGGAGCTGGGAGAGGCCACAGCCAGAACACCTGACCCTGAATGACCACAGACATATTCTCTGCCGTACGGTGCCATGCTCAGCAATAAAACTCTGGGGAAGGTTGAAAGGGGGATTACTACTCAGGAACCGGCTGGGCATTGCTTGATTGGTGGTGAGCAACTGTTTTCCTTTGCATCATTTGTCCTTCTTGGGGTTTACTTCTCTCTCTTTATTGTTTCCTTTTCAATTTCCGTTACAATTGTTATGTATTATTTGCATATTTTATTTCCATTATTAAACTGTTTTTATCTCCACTCACAATTTTTTTATTTTTTGCTTCCAATTCTCTCCCCATCCCACTGGTGTGGAGTGGGTGAGTGAGTGAGTGGTGCTTAGTATCCACGTGGGATTAAACCACAACACCCATCTTAAAGTACTATGAAGTTTACGAAAAGAAAGTTAATTTCTCATTTGATGGACAGCTGTAGGGTGTGAAAAGATGGCTGGAAGCCTCACAAACTGTAACACTCTGTAGGCACTGGCAGACAGCAGGCAAAAGCAAGAATGAATTTCAGAAAGCCACATATTGTACTTCCCAACTGCAATGACCAAGCTGCATAGTTAAAAAAAATAAAACAAACCAAACCAACCAACCAAACAAAACCACCAAAATTAAAAAACAAAACCAAAAAAAGCCAACTAAACAAAAAAAAACCTAATGAAAACTCCACAAAACAAACAAACAAAGAAANACCTAATGAAAACCCCACAAAACAAACAAACAAAGAAACCAAAACACACACAAAAAAAAAACCAAACCCAAAAAAAGCCATACTTAAGGCAAATAATTTCAGCATTAGAATAAGAGAATCAGTTCTTTTAATACATACTTTAGTGCATACTGTACTGCAATAAAAGAATGAGAAAAGCAGGAGACAAAAGTGCATTTCCCACTCAGCAAAAAGGGTAAGGAAGGAAACTGAATACTGACCTCAGAAAACAAAGTAATATTTTTCTTCTTTAAGAACAAAGTCTAAAGGAAATATGTCAGCAGCTTTGAGTTTTTAAACAGGCCAGGAAAATGACAACGAAACAACATGCATGCTTCCAAAGAGACCTACCAAAGCAATCGATCAAGTGCAAAAAGCAATACTGAAGAAGGTGCAGGTCCCGGGAAATCACAAACAAGTTTATGAGATGTGATATTACTGACGTCACTGGAAATAAAACCCAGAGTGAATATAAGTTTTCCATTGCTATTGTAAATAATAGTAAAGACTGAACTTTTGACAGACAGTTTCTTGTAAAAGCACAGACATTTCTCACAGTGAACCTCAAGCAGTGGATTGAACTGGTTTGCAAACAAGTGGTCAAGTTATATAATCTAACAAATATGTGCTGCTGTGATGGAAATATTTAAATAGGGAAATGGTGAAATCAAGGTTAATTTTGATAGAAAAAAAAAAGTCATAGCTTTTTTCTTGGAAAAAGCAGCCTGAAAGTTGCTTATAGAAAAGAGAAGTTGAACTAGCTCATCCCACAGCTGAAAAGAAAAATCAATTGAAATAATGGTGGTATCTCAGAGAAAGTGTTTTCTGTTTTCAGAAATATTACAAATATTTTCTAAAAAGCATACAAAAATTGCTATAAAGTGGTCTGCAGTGTTATGAAAGCTGAACTGTTGGAAATGCCTCTAAAGGGGCGAAGTCAAAATATGAAGAGAAATCAAGCTTACTTATTCTTGTAAGTCCAGCTCCTTAAGCACGACTTTCACACCACAGTGAGCTACTGCTACTGTAGAAGCAAGGACTGAAGGGCATTTGATCTCATGAAAACCTTTCAGAAGTGCTCAGAGTTTAAAAACAAGGGTTTTAAGGTAATTTTTTTAGTCTCTGTCTTTTCACAATCACAGATGAAATTTTGGTGAAAATATTTTCGATAATACATTTGCTTTCTGGTGGTATTGTAATGTGGTACTTTCTTTGAGACATTCTATGGTCTCAAAATCTTAAACCAAATGTTTTCTGCAGATTCTCCTGTTACTTGGATCATAGCCACACTATTTAAAGATTTTCACTGGATGAACATCAGAGAGGTGGTCAACATGACAATCCATAAACGGTATAAGAAAAAGGGCATTTGAAGTTTGAAGCCATTATAATTTATTTATTAAAATTATTATGAACTGCTTGTATCTAGAGGTAGTTAAAAATTTTGCAAAATTGCTTTTTCTTGTCTTTGCAGTCTAAAAGTCTTTATAGGACTTTTATGTGTAGTACAAAATGAATTAAAATTTGATTTTCACTGACATTGTCATTGACAGAGAAAATAATTTCATGATAAACACTTCTTGTGATTGCTATTGATCCTAATAAGTACCAATCGGTCCCTTTCCAGCACAGAACACTCATTCCCTTCAAAACAGAATTGTTAACAGCTCTGATTTTTTCCCAACCGTTCATGTGCAATCAAGATCAGATGTCAATTTCAACAAATAAATAAGTTACTGACAGTGTTAACATCACACATCAACATTTTTAAAGAATGCAAATATTATATAAGATGTGTTGTTTTATTTATAGAATATTGGTCTTATTTTCTACATCAATAACTGTAGAAGAGCAATGTGAAACATTTCCAGTGTCTACTTTTTTATTATCTTTTTGATTGAGTAGCTAGACTGGAAATGTACTAAAAGCAATTGGGTGATTTAAATGCCAAGTCTGAAGATTAGTTAGCTATTTTGATGGCTAAATATCATAGAATATCAGGTGCAAAAGGCATCAATTACCTTTTGAACATCCAACTCAAAAAAATTCCTCAAACACTCAACTAAAATGAATTAATTTTTAATCATAATCTCTAATCTGACTGTTCTGAATGTTATAATTTATCGCTTGGAAGTACAACCTAACTCGGTATTCATCTACCCTTCATATCACTTCAGAAAAAATAAATATTGTTATTTTCACTTTTTAATCAAAAATAATTTTTCCTTGATTACACTTTAAATATGACATGGATATGAAATAATTTAGGTAATTGGCATATAACCATTCCTGAGAGGAAGTGTGGGCTACACATGGTGTATACTTCACACTTTCTAGTCAGTATATCTTTAAATTTGTGCTGGCAGTCTCTCACAAACCTATTTAGAAATTTGAAGATTGTTCTAGCTGTTTGAAGTGTGTCAAAATGGTGGATTTCCTCTGAGTTATGTGAAAAAAAGATAACTCATGTAGTCTTAACATCAAGGAAAATCAGTGTTTAAAATTGCTGCCAGGATAAGGCCTTTAGTGAAGGAACTTGTTACATCTGATGATCAGCTGTCACTTCAAGAACTCTGAGTATACATGGAAGAAATAGCCTTAAGAAAAAAATAAGAAGGTTAGAAGTTGTGTCCTTGTCCTGAAAACAAAGACTAGCCTTGTACCTTCTGTGTCTGTCTCTGCTGTAGCACGTTTTAGCTCTTTGCACTGTCCTGTCTGGCTGTGTTAACCAGCTCCAACCAATCTAAATATTTCTCAGCGACATTATTAGTTCTGTTGTCATTGTCAGTCTACAAGTGCACTCCAGTACTTTTCCTACATTCTTAGATAACATGTATCATAAAAACAATTCCATTGTTCCAGTTCAATACACTCAGCTTTATTGCCTGCTGTTAGAGCTGTGTGGGAAATTTTTATTGAAACAAGCTTTTAGTACCAAAAATCAAGAAGATATTTTCATAGTGAAAATGCTCTTTCAAACTCCAGCCAGATTTTGCTGGGATTTTTGGGGTTTTTGTTTTTTTTTTTGTAATGTAAGTGTTGTCTGTTATCATTCTTTGCAGAGCATGATGGATATAAAAATAAAGACTGCAGCAAGCATTCCACTCTCAGACATGAGACCTCCAGCTCATTTAGATTTCTCTTCATAGTCTTGCATGACTTTTCCCTCTTTCCTCATGATTCCAGCCTTTTCTTGTGTCTTATCAAATCGTGTACTAAACTGACACTTTGCTGGACTTGGAGTGTTGTCAAATTTTCACCTAGAGAGCTTCCCAGTCTGCTACTGTGCTGCTGAGTGCAGCTACTTAGAGCTCCACACATTCACTGGAGATAGAATTAGGTCTTCCTGGTCTATCATAGGAGCTGAATAAAATCCCTGATAGATAGTGGAGGTAAGAATGAAATATATGATAAAAAAAATGAGTTCAACGGAATGTGTCTTGGAGGCATACCAATGGTTTTACAGAAAGGAGACGGGATCTAATTGGTAGTTGTTTGAGAAGAATAATGACAAAAAGATGGAACTACCTTTCCCTGAACACGCTAGAAAGTTGCAGTGCTTGCTTGCTTAAGAAGAGAGAAGTGAGCCACTCTTCCAAGGAAACTATGAGATTAGAATAGTAAAAGCATATATTGAAATTAAGAGGAAAGTGTTTATGAGAACTGATAGATATGAGCCACAGTGCTGGAAAAATGACAAAATTACTCAAATCTCAGTACACCCAAATAAGACCAGTGTGCCTCAACTAAATAAAACATCAGTGCTTCAGAGAGATTTTCTGCCCACTGCTTTCTCATTTGTTTTCAGAGATGAAGCATAGATTTTGTTCCTATGCTGGGGTAAATTGTGGATCTAGTGTAGTTAGATTGATTCGTACTACCATGGCAAAAAGTCTTATGAAAGCTCTTGGTGAAAGTTCAGAGTCTGCCAGAGAATTTTCTGTGGTACATATCTTGTTCCTTCTCATACTTTTTTTTCCTGAAGGCTTCCCTCCACACAATCAGCTTTGTACTTAACATTAGAGCAAAATACAACCATACCCTATATCCCTAATTTGTAGTGAGAGATGTTACTGTTTGTCTCTATCTACTTTCACTTTCTCTTAAAAAAAGTTGGTGTGAATGAAAAGAGGGGAGACAATCCTGTGTGATCAGGTTGCGCCTGGCAGGTTAGACACAGACTCTGTCCTTGGTAGGGGGAGAACCCTTAGACCAAAAGACCTGGTCCAGATGTTTATGTTCTGGAAAGCCTTCTCTTTTGGCCTACAGCAGGTAAAAAATTGTAAAACCACTGAAAATGACATAGAATTCTTTCCTGGTCTGACCATGTTTCATTTCCAATGACAGAAGACCAGGAGGAGACTGATGTGAGGGAAGGGTTGTGCAGTATGTGCCTGCTGAGGGGTTCCTTACAGCAGTGCATGTTGGAATGTGGATTACTGTCACACTGAGGATACTGGACAAGATTTAACATGCTTCCAGTGTTCTAGGCACTAATATTGGATCTTTCTTGAACAAAACACAAACCCCAAAATTTTGAAGTTCATTAATTGGAACCCTTCAGCTGTGTTAATTACCCCACATGAAGCACTCAGCACCAAGCTTTGCAAGTTCCGAGCAAAACCCAGGTGTTTTCTGCATCCCCCAGAGTTCACAGCAGTATTTTACAACATGCACTGAAAATTATTCTGAAACAAAAGAAGATTCAAAGACATCTGAGAAAAGTCTGTCTGAGTGCACAAGGAAAATGCAGGGCTTTTGCACTTTCATATTTTTGTTTGCTTCCAAAGTTTCACAGCCATTAGGAATACTTTGCCCCCTTGAGGCTTTTGCTGGCTCTTGGCAGACTGGTATTTTCCCTACACAGCAGGCACTGACAGTGACAAGTGAGCGCATTGACTCTATGCTTCTGGCTACCTGCTGCCTTTCTTCTCCTGTTTCCTCAGGAACAGAGTCTGATCTATGAAAATAAAGCAAGAGGAAATGATTCTGCAATTAATATTTTAAACCCTGTGCCTTTATTTCCATTGCATTTTTAATATTTCTTCTTTTTTTATTTAAGAAGAGTCTTTTCTAAAAGTGAGATGCCATCTTACTATTTTGTCTGCAGAGCTGGGATAGGTGATTTCTCAAGGGAATGTGGAAAATGAATTATGACTGTGCATTTGCTGGGTGTCTTAAAACTCAAGCTTCGTCAGCCAGCCAAATGCCTCTGTTCAGAATAAGATTGTTAACTCACAATAACAGGCAGTGCCTTTTTCCTCTACCCAGGTAATACGCTGGACAGAAAAAAAAAAAAAAAAAAGGCACAAAACTGAAACTACCAAAGATCTTTCCCGGTCTCTCCTGCACTTTCTGAACTGTGACTGCACAGCACTTTGAATTACTTTGTCCCTGTCCCAGTGTCAGTCATCAGTCCTTTTAAAGCTTGCTGTCTTCTGTCAAGTAAATCCTCCCTTTAATAAGGGGAGTTTGTGTTAGTACAAGAATCTGTAACCTGACTTTTGCTTGAGGTTCTGGTGGGTGTTTGCTATTTAGGTTCAACAAACAATGCAAACACCTGCCACCCAGGAGAGTGCTGTAAGAACATCCAGATTACTTATTCAAGTGATCAGTAAATAAAGAAAGGGAGAGTTACAAGTTCAAACCTAGACCAAGATACCTGTCATAATCTTCATTTTAAAAGCAGAACCCATTTTCAGCATGTTCCGTAGAGAAGGTAAAATAAGAATGGTAAGGATTTGTTAAGGAATATGGGAGAGAGGAGTTTTGGTTTGGTTTTGGGTTTGGCTCTTTCTTCTTTTTCCTTTTTCTTTTTCTTTTTCTTTCTTTTTTTTTTTTTTTTGTTTGGCTTTTTGGTGGGTTTTTTGTTTTTTTGTTTTTTTTTTTGTTTTTTAACCTTTTTTTTTGTTTTTCCTTGCAATCCTGTTGTAGGGCCCTTGACTGTTAATACTTAAATGAGCAGCGACATTTTGGGAAGATTTTACTTCTACTGGCCTGTGTGTAAAGAGATGCCTGACCCTCAAAGCCATCAATGTGTTTTTTCTGAATCACAGAGTAACAACATTTTTGAAACCTGGTCAAAATACTTGGGTTGTCTCATTTATTCAAAATATTAATCACATGAACAGCAATGGTCAAATTCACCTCAGGCGATGCAGACAAAGCAGGAAATGGTAGTGAATGAAGTGATGATCACAATGCAAGGAAAAATGCACCTGAAAAGTAAAGATAATATCAAACAACAATTTTGCCTAGTTTTTTTCAATTTTCAGTGACACTTAAGATTATTTTTGCATGAAATGAACTCGGAGGCTGGAAAACAGGCTGCAGTCAACATCGAAAAACAAGCAAAATCAAGAGAAACAGAACAGTGCAATAGAATTGAAAAGGCAAGAATTAAAAATCTATAAATAAGAAATGAAAGATATTGATAAGGTAATATAGAGAGGACATGGCAGGAAAGACATCACCCTTTCCCTTTAACTTTAAAATTTGTGCAACAGGTTCCCTAGCCCCACAAGAAAAAAATAATCCTCAGTTTGAAACAGGGAACAATCCCTAACTGCAATGTTTCAGCAATGTCCCATCCTACTCCACCTAGCCCTGTTGCTATTTTCTATTTCTTTGTTATAAACTTTGTGCTATAACAAGAATTCTGCCCTATATAAATTCAATATAATTACTTCTAAATGTTGCTGTGATCTTCGGTTTATTCTGCTCTCTCAGAGATAGCACTTTTGTCCTGTCTACAGTGCATAATCTTTTCAATATCTGACTTCAGTCTACCCAAATTCCAAATTGTTGTCTCCCCTAATCTCAGACTTCTTGAGTGATTTTCTTGTCCCTGGTTCCCTGCATCTTTCTTCTCCTTCAGTTTTGAAAACATTCTCCTGGTCAAGGGGTGATGTCTTGTGCTTGGGTCCTTCCCTCTTGCAAACTGTGCTTATCTCCCAGCTCATCCCAGGCTTGTGGTTTCTGACCTCAATAGAAAAATGACAGTTGTCTCTTTGGTTTGGAAATGAACAGGGTTTCTTTATTAGGCTTTTCTTCCTCATGGAACAGGGCTTATGTTATTCTGCTGTCTGCCTCTGTCAGAGCCATCTCTTCCCCCACCTTTTGATACAGTCAGCCTATTTCAAATTGCTTGTTTCAATCAAATCTTACACAGGGTGGATGTATTTTTTTAAAAAAATTAAATTTTCCCAAGTTTCCTGACAGGGAATTTGGGGAGCTAAAGAACGTCTTACAGATGCCTAAGCTGAAGGAAATCCTTCAGTGTAACCCTGCCTGTTGTTACTGGAGTTTCTACACTGGAGAAGGTTTAATGAACAGGAGCTGTAGAGAGACTCGAATTAGAACTGCTGCTTTCTCAAACTTTCTCTGTCAATCAGTCCTGACACATAAAACCATGCACCATCAGGTTTCATTATGGTTATCAGTGCACAAAGAACTTCCTGTCCTTCTTTAATGGAAACAGTAACTTTCCAACATCAGTTCTTCCCTTTGCCCCGAGTGTCACGCATGGAATTTGGGTAAAGGGTAAGAGTCAGTCCTGATTTCTATATAATAATAAACTTGGGGATAGTGGCCTGCAGTTTCTGAGGATCAGATCTAGATCTTGGCTATCTATTTGAATAAAAATATAAGTTTCTTACCAGGAAATAATTGTGCACATTGGGATTTTTTTTTTTTTAAACTTAAGAAGTTCTAGTAGCTCAGCATATCTGTAAGCAAAACAAATTACAAAGGTTCCTCCTGCAGTACATGTTTCACTTTTCCTTCCAAAAAAGCATAATATGTTTATGAAATTAGGGTACTCCCCCAAAGGGCCTTGAATAATGATAAGATATATGAAATAACTACTGTAGGCTTTGAAACCAGTGCTGCAGAAGATAAGGATTTAGCTAGGATGTAGCTCAGTCAAACCTGATTAATTTGTGCCTTCTTGTGCCTAAGCAACCAAAACTTTCACTGGCAGACAGTGCAAATGACAAGCCACTGCTTTGGTAGTCTGGAGGGGATTCTTGTTAATATTTATGAAAATGGTCTGCAAACTGATTCAGTCTAACTAGGTCTGTCTGTACTACCATTATCTTATCACATCCCACGGGGATACAAAACCTCAATACTGAATTAATTGTACTATGACATTTGGAAGAAAGAAAAAGGAGAAAATATTCTGCTGGCTGAAACCACTGGAGATTACAAATTGTATTTATGATTGTTGTTTGAGAAGATGATAAATACATTTCAATAAACATCTGTCAATAAACATCAAACTATTTTTTCCCAATATTTCTCTACCTTTTTTCTCAAACATTTAAAAATGCTGGTCTCCACTGAAAACAGAGTTTAGCAAGAAGTTGCATTTAACTGGAGCTGACAAGGTTACTGACTTTGCCGCAGTTTAAAAATATAAACAGTAAAAATGGAAGTGGAGATATGATCAAAGCAGTATGAGAAATTTGCAGCATTACAGTACCAAATTGATTGTTATTTTACATAAAAAGAACTTCCATAGAAGTTATCATAGAAAATAAGCATATTAATTATGTAATATATATCTGCAAACTGGCTCACAGTGGAAACCATGGTCCCTTTCTGTGCACATGTGTATAAATATATGTGCGTTTTCCAACAAATTACATGCTAAGAGCTTTTAACCAAATCTGACAGAGGTGAAGATTGTAAAGAAATTCATTCCTGCCAGCATGTTTAAAGCAGGAAGTTAAGCAGAAATCTGAGAGCATCTATGAACTTCCCTCAAGGGTTGAGCTCATCCCTAACTTGGCACCAGAGAACCCAGGGATGCAAGAGCTTATCAAGGACCTTGGAGCAAAGGGGAAGGACCTTGAGCAACTTGGACCTGAAAATCTAATGACAAGACAGAAATTCATTGTCTGTTCTGTTCCTCACAGAACAATCATACACTGGTTTTGTGGAGGATTTTTTCTTTTCAAACCACTGGATTTTGAGTGTTGTGTTTCACAGCAGCTGGTGCTGTGAATAGGAGTTTATTTTCCCATGGGTGTCCATGCCTGGTACAGGTGAAAACTTGACTCGGCCCTGGAGTCCCAGAATAAGTGAGGCTCCAGGATGTTTGGGCAGAGATGTCCATGTGCATGCAGGTATCTGAGGAATTTTCAGACCAAAGTTTGCCTCCTCAAACTGTATCCACACTGCAGGAAAACTTCTGGATTTTGAACATGGGCACCTAAATCTTACGCACAGTTAATGTGAGAAGCTCCAGTCCTTTCACTTTTTTTTCATTGTTTTATTTGAAGGCAAGATTACCTGAAAATTAATTTACTTCAATAGCTGTCATTCTGATAACACAATGGGAGATAGATACACTAACTTCCAAAAAAAGGTTCAATGTAATGCAAGCCAAGTACAAGTGAGAATGAAAGCAAGAATGTTCAAATGAAGCTGAAACATATGGCAAAGAAATTACTCTACAACCCTTTAGAGCTCAATAGACAATAATACCCTTGTTATAGAGGTTTTAAATAATTCTGTGCAACTTAATTGCACCCCTGCTATAAAATGTAAAGGTTGGTTTAGAGTGGCAATAGGGTGGTTATCGTTTTCTGCTCACTTCTATTCATTACTTAATGCCTCCAACTCAAGAATAGTAAAAAAGGGTTCTTGCAAAAATTTACTCAAAACTATTTTACAATATAATACCAGCTTTATGATGAAACATTTTTCCACTGAGAGATTGGCTTCTTTCCATAGAATCTCCTCTTCTTTTTTTTTTTCCCATTAAAATGTTTTCGTTGAAAACTTAATTTGTTGATGACAAGTGGTAATGTTCAGATGAAACCTTAATGAAAACATAAATGTATATAATTTTTATATTAGTAACTCTGGCCCTATAGAACACCTAATATGTCCTACACTCCTACATCTTTAGGTGAAGCCTTAGTCCAGTCATACAACTGAACTGTAGAAGAAAGATTAGTGTTGAATCAAAATTGGTGTTTTGCTGTTTTCGTTTTTTGCTCTGTGTGATAAAATTTCTATTATTTTTCTGGCTACTCCTGTGTCAGCATAAATATTATATCTTAGCATCACTTTCCTATATTCAAATTAAATTTTTAAAAAAATTTAGATGTTTGTAAGGAGTGATACACCGACCTCTTTCATGCAAATTTAATAGGAATAATATCCATTCCCTCCACCAGCAGCTTAGGAGATGACTCATTATACGTAACGTGTTTACCTTCTCAATCCAGCCTCTGCGTTATTGTACTTTTTTATGTGCATAGGCTAATGTTACCAAATGAACTTCCAAGCCAGGAAAGGAGTTGGAAGTCTGCCTCAGCTAGAAGCCATTTTGCAAAGCTTTTGTTGTTGAAAGCAGGAACTATATTTTTGATTGAAAAGAATCAGTGTAAATTCGCATGCTGCTCTGGTGTGGAAAGGACACTGGTAGAAACAATCATTTTCTCACTGATGAAATATTTAAATCCTTTTGCACAGACTTCTTAATTTTCACTCACATATGGGGAGGATCAAAGTCAGGTTTGTTTTGATCAAACTAGAAGATGATGAAGGACTTACTATAAAGCACTTTGATATAAAAGTGATAAGAGTGTTAGAACTACCTAGGGAGAAGGAGATGGAAAAGCTTTGAATACTGACTTATTGTTGGACCAGCTTGTATTCATCTCTTATAGGAAATCTGCCTTGAGCTTACACTTTCCACAAAATATTTAAACTTTCTTGACCAAGAGCTGACTTTAAGGAACACAGGGGAAATGCATTTTAAAAAGCTTCAGATGAGAACAGAAACAGATTTTAAAGGTTATATCTATGACTTCTCTTGATATTATGCATCCACTGATAAAAATTCAGGTGGCTCTAAAAGGTCTGACCTTGGTTACTGAAGGCCAGCTACTTCACTTTAAGTTGAGTCTACTGCTGAGGTCTTCAAAGAAATTGAACCAGGAAACTTGTTTTTCAGATTGTTTGAACAAAAATGCAGTCAGTTTGAGAAGGGGAGAAGTAATGATCAGTGGACATCAAGGGATCCAGAACAGAGAAGTAACCACAGTCCTGCAAAAAGGCATGCTGCTCAAAGAACTAAGGTAATTCTCATTCAAAATAAAGTCATAGGAAAATGGTGTTTATGAAATAATAAATTGAATTTCATTTTCAGTTGATGGTTAGTAAGAGGTAAGAACATCTTGAATTTTCAAAGTAAGGTCAAAACGTACTTGATTTCTTATCTTTTAAGCTCTTTCCTTTTAGTATCAAAACAATTTAAATTCCAGAAAGGTTAAGCAAACTGCTTCACATCTTGTCTTCACTGACCTAAAGCTATATATATTTTTCTTTGTCCTTTGGGCTGAAATATGAGTGTTTCTCTATGTGTGAATGAAGATAAAGGACTTCAGTTTTACTCTAGCATAGATTAGGAAGGGATGAAGTTCTGACCTGGTGAATCAAAGCCTTGCAACATTGCAGTGTCTTCTTCTCACTGTTTCCACTTTATTTTTTTCTAACCACAGAGTTCTTCAGGGTTACGTCCAGTGAGAATTTCATATTCTTTTATGCTGAAATGAGTCTACAGGAACTCAAAGAGTCAAGAAGGATTTTACCTAATCATCTGAAACCTGGAGCCAAAGTACACTCGGTATTCAAAAGAGGATTTGGAAAAACAGAGGTAGTGTCTTAGTCATAGGGAGCTTTTTACAATAGTATAAGGATTGTTAACAAAAGACAGGAAAGGCAGGTTGAGCAATGGATCAGGGAAACTGTGTGGGCAGGAAATAGAATAAAGAGTAATTCTAAGTATCCACATACAGGAGCTCTTGGCTGAAATACGTTTGGAGCGTAGTACGTTATTTTGAATATTTAATCATCACCTCTGTTGAAAGTTCTAAGAATAAAATATTTGCAAAATCTAGATAAGGGTAGATTAAGTTTATTCATTATTGTAGTCTAAGATAGTCCATTCATTTCTGTTCTGCAAGATCTTCCATGCAAGAAATAAAACAAAGTTAACTGTCACTATAGCACTGTAAAAGTCTTATGTAAGTTTTTGTTTTTGTAGACCTGAGATCAAAATTTTCCTTCTCGTGATATTACCACTAACAACTTCTTAGAGTACATTTTTTCTTTATCTTGAAATACCTTATCAGAGGACCAACAATTTACACACAAGTAGTGGATATTTTTGGTCATGTTAAAATATTTATCTATGAATAAACTAATGAGCCTGCAGATTTCTAGTGTCTGTTTTTATACATCGTAGAGCAATTTTCCCCATAAGCACCATTCATGAAAACCTCTCCCAGAAGAATAGCAGTGGGCTGTGCTTTCACTTTGCAGGGTACGCTCAGATCCCACATGCTCTGCAAGATTCAAGATCTCTATTCTACGTGTGGTTTCTTCACAGAGCTCTGATCATGGAGCGGATTTCTCCACAAGGATTTGCCTACACTCTGTCTGCAGCTCCACCTCCACGTTTCAGTTTGGTGTCCTGGGTCTGAACAAGTCCGGGCTCACTGTCACACCTGGCTGCATTGCCTTCCATCCCCAGGCAAACACCAGAAAAACTGTGGCTTGAGCTTACATCAAAGCTCAAGGTGAGCTGGAGTTTCTCTCCAGATTATTCATAGGTTCATACTATTTAGCCACAGCCTGAAATCAGAATTTCTGACAAAATTCAAAGCTAAAAAGAAAATCACATGATGTCATTTTCTACTGAAAACATCCCCTTTATCTTTGATAAACATATCATAAATCAATATACTCAGGACTTGAGCAAACTGCACTGAAAACAGTACAGATGAACAAATCATTCCAACATTAATTTTTAATACAACTACATAAACAGAACTGCCTACTCTGGGTCTTGCAAGCTCACCCTTTCCACAGGGACAGTGAAGAATCACAGTTTATAAAAGTGTCCTGCTGCTGCCATCTGGCCGCCAGCCGCCCACTGAGCCGAATTGGCACTTCCAGAGGCAGCAGTCAGTCAGGGGAGGATCGTCTTCCACAAGCACTGATTTAGTGCCTAAGGAGACAGATTGGCAGTGACATAAGGTAAAAAACTCCAAAAAATACAGGAGAACAAGAGGAGTGAAAGGAGAGGAAAGTAGAAGGACAGTAGATAGACCTGCAGATAGGACACAGCCTAGAGGAAAACAGAAGAGAGTACGTGGAACAGGCTACACTGAAAACAGCAGTTTGGGAGGACTTTCAAATGGTATCAGAATTATTCTAGGATGGGAACGGGGGAAGGCAAAGTCTGAATTTCAATTTTGTTCAGTGTCTCTGACTATAAAGTAACAACACCTATATGCTTTCATGAGGTTTTCCAGGCCGTGAAATTTTGTGCTCTATTCAAATAAATGACTTTGCCTTTAAAGAAAGATACTGTTTTACATAAATGGTTATGACATCACTGATTTGCCGTTCCATTGTGTGTGCTATTCGGGGATAACAGCAGCAAAGAAGTAGTGAGGGTGGACAAAGTTCAACATTTGAAGTGTGGCATCCCTATAAATGTCAATTTGGTGAATTAACTCAGTGCTGGCAGTTCTATGTTCAGGTGAGTCAAATGACTTGCCCCAGGTGATGCAGGTGAAGCTGTACATGCACAGAGAGGGTCTCTGAAGTTGTGGCTATTAGGTTCTTGTTGAGTTTAATTCAGGTCACTGGTGAAAGTCGTTTAGCATTGTCAACTGTTGAGAGTTGCGAAAAAGCCACCCCACAATGTGACACCATTAGTTATTTCTTCTAAGAGGAAAAGTGTTATTAAAACAGCAGGAATGCTGCAGTGTAATCAGACGTGAAGTGCTCTATGCCTGCATAGTGTCAGCAGACCCACTTTGTGCTATGCTAGGCATGGCTCTGCCTTCCTTCCCCATCCTAGTGACATTTCTCTCTGCATGAAGTCTTGTGTCTAGCTGAGAGATTGTTGACATTATAACAGTCAGAAAAGTTCAGTTAATACACAGCAGACCACTGTGTGAAGGCTCTCTCTTAAAAGGGAAGAGGCTCCAATTCCCTGCAGTTGAGCTTGAATATGCGAGCTTGAAGCTGCTGTGCTCCATCCTGAAAGGTCCAAAAATGTTACTCCTTGGCTTAATTAGTCTTAACTCATTGGAGACTGTCGTATCATAAGCAGTAACATTAACATGAGGATTTCCCACCTGATAGTCCTACTTGCTTATTTCTGGCCAAGACCACAAAATTTTGCCCTCTTATCTGTGATGTATGGATAGGCAGGACCAGAACCGACGTCTCCTTGCCCCAATCCCCACATTAAGAATTGCCAGGAGCTACATTTCCCTTGATTTTAGATTTGGTTGCACCAGGGATAAATCAAACACTAAATTAAAAGCATTATCAGTGGTTTTGTCAGGCTTTTAGGGAAAAAAATACTTCTTATGAAAAAGAACAATTTCACATTTCAGAAAAATTATTTTTGAGTTGCAAAGGTGTTATATATGAACTCAGTAGTTGATTTTTGCTCGTTTAAACCCCAGTTGTTAAGTTACCCAAGTCAATTAAAAGGTTCTAAGTTTTAATTGTTAATGTTAATGTTAATGTTAATTAAATTAAGAAGTTCTATATGTTCTAAGATGTTCCCAAGTTGTTCCTACTCCCCTGTTCATGATTTGAAACTAGACTTGTGAATTTCTCTTTAAATGTTCAAGATTTACAATTTTTTCTACATTTCACACATAAGTTTATGTTCTCCTCAGTTGGAAAATGTATTTTCTGTATTTATTTTACACTTTAATATAAGTTTAAATAAGTTTTAACCCATGTAAGGGGCTGAAGGCGTCTCCAGATAACCGGGCATATTAAGAGCAGATTTCTAAAAATAACACCCTCACTGCTCCTCTGTCACCGGACTCCATGGTAACCATGAATACTGATGAGGCTCCTTCCCGCCAAAACCCTACCCCTAGACAACGACCGAGCCATTGGTGGGAAGGAGTGACCTCATTGGAGAAAGCTACCAATGATGTGGGGCCATGGAGGCGGGACAGGGGGCGGGCAGGGGCGTTCCTGGGCGGGGCAAGCCCATTATAAAAAGTCCTGTCCCAGGCTTGCAGCAGCTTTTTCCTTCAGGAGTAGCCTGGAGAAAGCCTGGTACCGGAGGTTGGCCTTCACTCCCTTCGTGGAACCTTGCTTATAGTTTGAGCTCTCAGCCTAACTGAGAGCTCACTCCGGTACCGCAGCCCTCTGCTACAGGGTTCTGCGCCGTGCTGGCAATTCCTTTTTTTTGTTACTGATCTCTGATCTGGTGGCCTGGGTTTTTACAACTTTTTGTTCTTTTCTTTTATAAACTATCAATACAACCAACTTTAATTTTTAATAAAATAATTTTTAGTGCTTATCTCGGACTCGAGATTGTCTTTTTTTTGACGAAAGGTACGACAACTTAAGAGCTCGATGCTGTTGTGATCAGACTGCTGGTGGTAGAAGAGTTTGTTTACAGCTAGCTCAGGTCTCTCTACATAACACTGCAGATTGCAGTATACTTGTATCAAGAGCAGCTGCTGAAAACTAGTGTCGTCAAGAACACCTTTAAAGAGCTGTTTACTTGGGTTTGTCCCATTTTATTGTTTGCTGTTTTCTAGTTTTCTAGTGTGGAGTAATTCTTTTGGTCTTTGAAAAGTTGGATTAGCAGTTCTTTGGTGAGCATCTCTAGGTGGGGATGTGAATGTCATGTAAGATGAGAACAGCACTCAAGTTTCCCTCATCCCTGAAAAAAAATGCTTTAACCACTAAATTCTTCTCTAAATCACGGAAACTCTGGGCACTGCTATCACAAGGAAACTTGTGCATTGATTTGGGGTTTCCTAAAGCAGATGGCTACCTTGAAAAGTTGGTTTTAGACGTGTACTCCCTTGGAGCCCTTTGAATCACCTGACATGAGGAAACTTCCCATTCAGCTGAAGTCCAGAAGATGGTCATGGATAGGGGCCTGGCTTGCCCTGTGTGCAATAAGGGGCTGGAAAGAACTGGAAGGGCTTTTATTCTACTCTCAATTCAGATCACATTCCTGAGTCAAGGTCATTATCTCACCCTGACAAAAGGTAGATTTAGCTTTTTTGTTATTGTTGTTATTTTCAAAATCTTACTTTCTTACAGTTATGTAATGAGTGGTGTAGAGAAATGTCTCAGAATAAAAACAGGAAGCTGGTTATGAAAAACAGTCTCAGTATACCTCTTGTATGCAATCTGCAAACTAAAGAGAATGTATTATGAAAAGTCATATTGGGTTAATAATACTGTGGGGAATTGCCTTGAAGAGAAGAAAATTTAAGACACATCCTCCTCTGGAGTCTGACAAAATATCTAGAAATAGGCAACTTCCTTCACAATGTCCAGGCTGCACAGCTAGGCATGCTGATGTACCCCACTCAGGACACCCTTGTTTTATACTGTATAAAAACCCAGAATATTAATGGATGCCATTTTTAGATAGAATTTGTGAACTATGTTAAAATTCATAGTATTGCATTGTTTTTCACTAGAAAATGTTTTTCTAAATTTTTTCTAATACTTACCATTTGTTGTTTTCCTCTGTCTCCACATGCCTATGTCTCCACTCACTCATACAATTGTCACTAACATCAAAAAAATTCTCATATGAATTTTAGGAGCTTTTAGCAAAGATTGGTTTCAGTAGATATTTTGTCACATGTGGGTTAAAATCTGACAGAGGCAAACACATTTGGCTGCAAAAGAGTAATACGAGAGCAGGTTATGAATTTCACGTCTTTAATCCTTTAGCTTCTTGGGTTTGAACAATTTAACGACTTAGTTTTTACTGTAATGAAGAATGCTGTGTGTTCTTTGTCATGGTGCTATGCCTTCTAAATAATAATTACCATTCCCGATCATTATCTCAAACATATGTTCTGGGTGCCCACCTTATTGGCAAAACCTATTTAAGTATGGTGGGCTCGTCATCATTGTCACATTGCAGTATCTGAAATAGCTTTCATAAAGAAATATCCATCCGGTCCCTTGCTTTATTTTATTCTTTGCTTATTTAGATCACAATTACAGTTGTGGGGTATCAGGGTAACTACAATTCAATATTGATCCTATGTGTAACATCTGTTGGGAGTGCCTGATCTGAATATAATTTGGTAGTTTGTTGTATTTCATTCTGAGTTAGAGCATGTTCTTGTGCAACAATTTCATATTTCTCAGGTGGCTAGTGTTTTAGCTCTGAAAATGGCACTTTGTCTTGGAAGCAGTAGCTGAAATTATAGTATTACTTCTGGAGTTCTCAGACTTTTATCGACTTTGTGGACTATTATGAAATTATAGTTGATTTTGTCTTCTATCTTTCCAGACTATTTTATATCTAGATGCAGAACAGTTTCCTTATGTGTGCTTGAATGTTTTAGCTATGCTCTGCCCCCCGGGAGCTGGGGCAGTACTTTGCCATCTTGAAATGATACCAAATTCAGGTCCAGGAGGACTTAGGGGTAACACTGTGATCATCCAGTCCAATATCTACTTTGCAGTCTGCCTTTACTTACTGCACTGATTACCTCAGTAAAGGGAATTCTGCTCCTCCACTTCAGTGGGTAATGCAGTACTAACTGCTCTGTAGCACAACTGAGTTATCAGCAGAGGGAGAGATGAGGGGGAGATTGTTTTACACAGTTAAACGTTGTTTCTCACAAAATGCTGCTGTCACACAGCTGGTAGGGACTTAGAGAGCTTAAAACAGCATTTTAATGTCCAGAATCCACCAGCCGGAAAGAGCCTTCATGGAAATCTTTTATTTTAAAGCTTCATTCTTCACAGCATTTTCTTCATTGTTCACAGCAAAATATATTATATTTGGGTATATCCACTTCTCCAGTAGATAGTGAGAAATTTAAGAGTAACATATGATATTGAGATTGTGACCCAGGGTAAAAAAGGTTTAGGAATATTTTTCAGGCCAATATTTCTTCTGTTCGTCCTTTACTAAGTTCCCACACATTAATTTTTGTCTGTTTTTCTTCCTAAGAATATTACCTCTGAAAAAATTTTAGCTCAAAACCAGTAAATACAGGTCACACAGACCTTGCTTAACTGGTATCATCTCTAGAGATCAGATTAAAATATCTGAAGGCCACATAGATCAGAACAAAAATTTCAACAACACATATGCACACAGCTGGTCAAGAATAAGTACATTTTATTGCAGACCGTGGCTTTTTTCAAACGTCTGTTTTCGTGATACCTATACTATTAGTCTGATTAAAAACATTCAAACAGACAATCAAAGACAATGTTCCAAAATATGTCTGTGTTCATCTTTGAACTGCAGCTGTTGTGCTTTTTCTTTTGTGTCTAACCATATACTCACATTGTGGCTGCACCACTCCTATTAATAGTTTAGAGAACCGTGTGTGATAATAAAATGACTGCAGAGCTTGCAGCCACAGATTCTGAATAATGGAGTATTTTTTCATAGTCAAACTTTTCAGGAAAAGTTCCTTGATTTATTAGACTTTTATACAACACATTTTGTATCTCACATGTTTATTTGGATTTTGCAAGACATTTGCCTTGCAACTGAGAAATGTAATTAGCACTCAGGAGAAGTGAATGAGGTTCCCAGCTTTCTTGCAGGGAAGGCATTCCTGTGGATGGCAGGAAGAGATGAAGTGCCACATTCATCTAGCTGTGGCTTAGCTCTTACTGTTGTTCTATGTACAGATTAATGAGAAATTCAAGACACCTACTCTCCAGGGTTCCCAGGCACGTTGTACCATCAAACAGAGGTAGTTACGACACCTAGGTCAGCTGCTGGCAATAGTTGGTTGGCTGACAATAGATTCCCTTTCTTAGGGGATTTTTTTCTCAGGGTGTGCTGCTTCTCCAGTCCTGAGCCAAGAGACAATGTGCACGTACATTGCACATGCATTTTGGGCCTCAGCTCTTGATTGTTTTTGTGTAGTAATTAGTAGCAACAGTTTCTACAGACTGAGCATTAATAAGTATTTAATACATAAATAAGGAATATGAGTTTAATTCATATGAAGAAACGGGGAAAACATTTTGGCAACAGCCTTTTGATTGCTGTTTTTCATGTCATGAAAATGTGGCAGTGTTACTTTTGATGGATGTTGTGTTTTGCTGGTATGTGCCCTTTCTTCAAATGATTTTATATTTTTCTGTTTGCAGGTCTTGTTTCTTTCTCTTTTGCTGTCTATTAGAGTAAATACATTCAATACAAGAAGATAAATTGAAGACTGGGAAATGTTATAAGTTCTGGGCAATATTTGGCCATTTATCAGTGAGACAAGAGACTGTCTTTTTTAAAAGTATAAGGGAAAATGATTGATTTGAAAAATGAAACTTCATTCATCCTTTATTGTTTTAGTTATGCAGTGATCCAAAGTCCTCTATTGGATTAAAAACGGCCAAAAGGTTTTTCCCTCTATTTGTCAGATCTTTTGGTATCTGTTGCTTTTAAAAAAATTTTTAAGTGAAATTGAAACCTGAGAATTGACTGTCCACATTGCTTATGCAGTTCAATTTACCCCAAAAGGATCAGAGTAAGGCAGACTCAGAACAGCAGAGAAACTGGAGAACCAATCACTCACCTTTGTACCTTTTGCTCACCATTAACTTGTCTGTACTTCATCTGTGAGGGTAAAACCAATATATTTTAATGAAGATTTAATCCAGGAGTAACCCAGTGTAGCTCTAATGAAATCAATGAAATAAAGTGGAATTTAACCATAAAAAAATGTACATCAGACTTCAGCTGTCAATTCATTTTACTGTGTTTTAATAACTCGAATTTCTGAGAAAAGAGACACACAGCACATAGAGCCAGGTGGTTCTCTCTTCCTGATTTGTTTTCTTTATTGACTTTAGTGGAGTGGAGGCGTCATCCATGACTGCTGTGGATGGTTTGGACTGACTCACATATCACATGCATCTTATGTTGGATTTTAAATAGATTCTGTTTGATCTATTCAGGGAAGGCATTTTGAAGGATGTTTCATGTAGTTAATGGACCATATCTTCTTTTTTGATGTGTTTTATCCCATAGCTGGTAGCAGGTCAGTTACCCAGATCATGGAAATTCAGGAATTGTTCCTATGACATCTGTTGTCACTAAGTACCAAAAACTGAAGGAGTGTTTCCTTTGAATTTGGTGAGGAAAAATAAAAATTAAAATCAGAAGGATGAGTAATTTAGTCCTGGAATTCTTCACCCAGATATCTGTAGAATATGTCAAGGTGACCCATTTTTCAGCTACTCACCCGTACTCGGGGGACCAAGTATCTCATAATGGGAAAAGAGTTAGATGGTGATGACTGGAACTGAATGAGTTGTGACAAAGGAACATGCATTTGAGAGGACAGTAACTAAGTATGCACCATTCAATATTTAATCTAAAACAGGGCTTCCCCATGAATTTGCCTGAATGGCAAATGGTGTGAAAATGTAGAGAGTTGTAAGGAAGGGCTATAAAAATGTTCTGACATAAGAGATTTTCTATTTTCGTGGAAGTAGAGACAAATTTCCCAATGAATAAAATACAAGTAAAATACCACTCAGTTACTGAAACTGCACTGCAGTGTGTGTAGAAGAGAAAATTACATTTTTCCACTCTATCAAATTGTCTAATAATAATAGCAGCCATCTTTTGAATGCTACAAATCAAGCTGTCACTTCATATCATACAATTTGACTGCTACATTTCCTTTTTCTTTAGAAGAGTCTCATGGGATTAGGGTGGAACAAGAACTGTCAATTTATGACAAGAAACATTTCATATTCAAAGGCACAAAACTCGCTGTAGGTGATGAGATCTGGAAGAAAGCCCTCCATAGTGTCCCCCATGAGATTAACAAACAGTGGAAATTGTTGATATCTCACATATTAAAATTTATATGACAAGGACAGTCAACAGTATTAAAGCAAAACTGGAATTTTCCAATAGTTTTATTAAACTGAAAACAACTTCCCTTTCTTCAGTTATACAGGAGCTAGAGGGATTTGAGATTATATCCTTTTTTTTTTTTTTATGTACAGCTACTGTCTTTTAAAGAATAGCTGGAGAAATGAGATTAACTTTTAAACACTGTACTCCTGGTCTCTCTTTAATACAGCCTTTTCTGCAGAGTCTTCAAGACCATCAGCTGAAGAGCAAAATTCAGAATCTTAAAATAATTCAGTCTGGATGGAAGATTTGGAGATCATCTGGTCCAACCTCTGACTTGAAGCAGAGCCAACTTTGAAGTCATATCGATCTTCAGGGAATCACTATTTTCATCAGTATATTCAGAAGTTGCTCACCTTTCCCATTTAAACTGATCTCCATAAAAAGGCACTTCTGTTTTGTAGCCTTGCAGAGTTAAAATATTATTAGTAGAAGCCCATGTTATATCAAATTCCTTCAAGTATACAATAAAATTCTTATGTCTATGTGCTATTTTCTACGCAAAGCATTTTGAAATTTACTCACTTGATTGACTATTGAATACCTTTTATTGCTGGGGAAAAAAAAAATCATGTAGCTGGAGAAAACCGGGAAGGAAAGGATTAGAGTGCTTTCAAGCTATTACCATTAAGAGGCCTTGGCCACCATCCTTTGCTGCTCTTTACTGCTGATTACTACTTCTTCCATAAGAAGTATATATTATTATTATAACAGCTGTGTTTGTTAGGGGGATGAGGGAGGAGTGTTTGTTTTCCTGCATGATTTTTATTTCTGAAGTAGTTACCTTTGTACCACAAGAACAATGAATTTGCAGCTGACTTAAACATATTGTTTGCTGTTTTTCAAAAACATTATTGACCGAAAATGTCAATGACTATGAGTCCTGCTCTGTATGTATCAAATTTATTTTAGTTGTGCATTGCTTTGTAAATATTGATTGCATTTGAAATTAAACGCTACTGTGCTGTTCAAGCATTCAGTGAATCACCTGAAATAAATTTGGTTGCAGCACTTGTTTAACTATAGTATCTGAAAAAAAAGAAATCAATGGCATGTGTCAGTTGACCTTTAAGTTAGCAAATGTAATAAGGAAATATTGTTTAGTAACTTCAGTCTTTGTGCTGCAACTATTCTCGAACACCAGAATGCCAAAAAAAAAAAAAATCACCCACATTTCAGCTGCTGTAAAACAAGAAATTCCTATTGAATTCACTGACTCAGAGCCTGCAGAGACTGACTTTTTACCCAGACTAAGCATTTTTAAGTTTTCTGCATACTCTGTGTTCAAGGAATAACACCGTTCTATGTTCATTGTACTGTTAAATGTTTGTTTAAAAACGACTTTACAGACTTTTCAGCTGATAGAAATTTTGTGATTTTTGACTAGACTTCTGCATCTGGGTCTTTTCTCAGAGTTGAGGTAAAAGTAGATACACCTAAGAAATGGATATGTGAGGGAGTGTTACAAGATGCCTACTTCAGACAGCTGTGCTAAAAATGAAGTAGCAATGCTAAATGAAAAACTCCACTTCTTCTCAATGGTCTTCTTCACTGTTGTGTACAAGTAGCCATGAAAACACTTTAGAACAGTAAAAAGATCATATTTATTAAATATTACATTTTGGCAAGCTTATTTTCACCTCACACTCCACATCCATGATTGATCACATGAGTTTCTTCATATACACAAGTGTGCAAGTCTGGATATTTTTAAAAAGGCGGAAAAGAGATATTTTTAAGAAAAGAACACACAAAAGAAAATGCATGAGAGTTCCGAACTATTTCGAGGAGTGAGCTGATTGATGTGCATGATAAATAAAAGGACTTGTTTATGAAATGAGCAGGTAAACAGTCAGAATCCTTGTCTGCACCTGCCTGTAAAAGTCCCAAGAGAGTGTGGATGCTACAAACAGAGAAGAAGGACAAAATTGGATGAGATTTGGTAACCAAGCCACACTCAGCTAGAAGAACACTTTGTGTATTGCTAAACGTACAAAATGTTACTAGCTGTCTACTTATCTTTTGAGATAAGCAAGTTTTTACTTAAAATGGGCAACTTTTCTACAGCAATAAGCTTATGTGAGTCTGAGATTCCATGCTGGCTTTCTGCAGCCTATGATTTTCAATTAAATTTCAACACAGAAATTAAATGTAAATCACTAAATATGATTCAATGCAGCACAATGACACCAATATCGTGGCTACCAAATTCAAAAGTGGCAGGCTGCATATTGCACCTGCAGTCCAGGATCACTCTCTCCTACGCTGCTCTGATCCTAACTAACTCGAGGTAATTCTCCTGAAACCCATGGATCTGCTGCTGCGACAAAGCTGGGTGATGTATGACCAACCCGTGTCACTCATTCTTCTGTGTCGAAGCAGAGAAAATCCTAGAGATCTCTGACTCAGTCCTCAAGGGGAATAACTCATGTGATTGATAAAAAGCCTGACAGAAGCTCAGGCAGATTTAGCTGGAGCGCTGAAGACACTGAATGCTTCAGCTGCCCATTCTACAACTCTGCAAGTCTCTGTCTCATTTATTATAAACACTCGTGCAACTCTTTTTCCTTTGAGGTCCACGCAGATGCACTACACAGCAAATAGGGCAGCTAATTTTGCTATCATGATCTCCATAGGACAAGATGCTGTCAGAGGACTTGTCTTGAACCATCCACCATTGCTGAACACTGCAAAATGCTTAATCTTCTGGCAAACATTTCTTCTCGTGAGAAATACAATCTGCTTTATTCATGTCACAGAGACTTGTTAACTAAAATGGATTAGTCAGTGCTGTGTTATGATATGTTGTTATGTTACCAAGCCTCTACATACCAAGAAGCACAAATATCCATCTGTCTTGGCTTTGGCCAGGACAGAGTTAATTTCTTGCAGTAGCCATGAGGGGGAGTAGCCTGGAGTCATTTGACTGTGGTGAGTAGGTGGTTCTATACCACCTCATGTCATTGCCAGGGGTGGGGGAAAGGGACTCTCACTCTGGGGAAGGAGGGTGTCCCTTCCAGTGGGAGAAAGTGTGGTTGGGAAGAGCTGGTTGGTATTTTGTCATGGGCTTTCTGTATAAGTAATTTCTTTGTCTTATACCTTTTGTTGTTAATATTGTTTCTCTTACTGTTTGTTTTCTTATCTCATTGCTTCTTCCAGCCGATGGTTCTTATCTCAACCCATGATTTTCACCTTTTTTGCCTCCAATTCTCAACTCCAACCCCAGAGCCAGAAGGGGAAGAGGAAAGAGGCAGTGAGAGAGTGGCATCTGGTTTGGAGGAGAGTCTTGAATGGGTCACAGAACTGATGAGTACTGTTCCTAAATCATGACACTATCCCAAGCCAATTCATATACCAGAACTTGACTGAAGGCATTTCATGTCTTGTGTGAGTGCAGTAACCAGCACCACTATTTCAGCTTCCACTGTGGTAGGCAGTACAAACAGATCCCTCCACAACCATTCTCAGTAACTGGAGGTATATCACAGATTGGAACAGTCAAGACTTTCATATTTGCATACTCGTCCCATGGGGAAAAAGCGTGTCCTCCCAGGTCTAAACCAACCATTCTGAGGATTTAATTTTTTTTTTTATTTAGGCAGCTAGTGAAAACTGAATTAGTTCTGTATTTTTTATGTATAACATTAATAACATATAGAACTCAGATATTGAGTTCTGATACAGCAGATATTTTAACGAGTTGGAGCACTACCGACCCTGTCTATTAGTCCCATAAAAGGAGCAACACTCAGAACATCATTCTCTTTGAACACACTGCCCAAGATAGTCATAATTTGCTGCACTGAAATGGGACTGTGTAGAATAGCCTGCAAACAACACCTTTGAAAAAGCTGTTTCTGTTGTATAGGATAGCTGTTGTATTGGAGAGCTTTATCATCTCTGCATGGAAGCAAAGCTTTTAAAAAATTGTCTCTCCTTTAAAACGCAATTATACCTGTACACAATTTTTTCCTGTGAGTGAGACTGTGAGTCAGATTATAAAGAATATTCACCAGAAAGTCACTCTCAACGTCAGGCTGTAGGTGACAAAAATGGGGCCTATGCATGGGGAGCACTTGTGAAAGAACATTTTGCCTTATTCACTGCATATAAGACAAAAAAACATGTGGCTTAACTAAGAGGAAAGAGGATTTAGGCTAATCATTAAGGTAAAAATTTAATTGTTTGGGTGGAAAAAACACCAGGACAAGATAAAGAAGGCCAGGACAGCAGTTGCATAAGACAGCATCTGCACTGCTATTACTGTTCAAATTTTATGGACTGAGAAATATCAAATCCATTTTGATGACCTTTCAACTTTACTTATTATTATTAAGTACTGTAATAGCAGTGGCTGTAAAGTCATTTGTTTGAAATCAGTAGGCAAAGTAGGTGACATAATGGATTCTGACGTTGTCTTCTATGACACCTTATTGGGAATTTAGGCTCTAGACATGGATGTGGTATTTATTTTATCAATTTGAGGGTTTCAGAAAGCGTTCAGAGATATCCTTGTACATTTGCTAAAATATTATTTTGCTTTTTAAAAATATTAAATCTTCTTCAACATACTTAGAAACTGGGGGGACAGGGAAGAACATTGCCTGTGTTTATTTTCAAGTCCACTTGAAGCTAATCTCAGAAATCCTTAGGCTCTCTCCAGTGCCACAAAACAGCTATAAACTAGCTTAACCAGTCTTTTGAGAATGTTCTTACATAAGGGAATTGTCAGATAGGCAGCAGAGAGCTGACACAGCAACTCTTACAAAATATGCCTTCCTAAGCTTTCAATACCTAAGATGTTCCCAGGTCATCTTCCCAGGGGCAGATTTTCAGCTTCTAGGTGTGCTGACATGTAAAATAAACTTAAGCAACACTTGATTTGTTCCAAATGACTGGGGATAAAAGAAAAATCCCTGTGAGTAGTGAAGCAAAACTGATTTTGTGTCACTCCAAGTCCATGCAGGAACTAACAAATACAAGAAACAAAAAACCTTCAGTGTTTTAAAATAATGTTATTTCTGAATTTATTTTCACATATGAAGGATCAAATCATAGACCATAGAGTGGTTTGAATGGGAAGGGGTATTGAAGATCATCTGGTTACCACCCTCCTGCCATGGACAGGGACACCTTTTAATAGACCAAACTTCTCAGAGCCCCATCCACCCTGGCCTTGAATACTTCCAGGCATGAGGCATCATCAATTTCCCTGGGCAACCTGTTCCAGTGTCTCACCACCCTCACAGTAAAGACTTTCTTCCCATTATTTAATCTAAATCTACCCTCTTTCATCCTAAGGCATTTCACCCAAATGTCCCTCACAAAAAGTCCCTCTCCAGCCCCCTTTAGGCACCCAAAAGTTATTCTAAAGTCTCCCTAGAGCCTTCTCTTCTCAAGGCTGAACAACCTCAACTATTCCATCCTGTCTTCATCAGAGAGGTGCTCCAGCCCTCTGATCATCTTTGTAGCCTCCTGTGGACTCATTCCAACAGGTCAATGTCTTCTCTGTGTTGGGGGCCCCAGAGTGGGATGCAGCAGCACTCCAGGTGGGGTATCATTAGAGCAGAGTAGAGTAGAAACACCTTCCTCACCCTGCTAGCCATGCTGCTTTGGATACAGCCCAATTGGACACAATTGGCTTTCTGGGCTATGAGCACACATTGCTGAATCGTATTGACCCTTCTGTCCACAGACACCCTCAAGTATTTCTCCCTAGGGCTGGATCTCAATCCATTCTCCACTCAGCCTGTATTTGTGCTTGGGATTGCCCCGACCCAGGTGCAGGACCTCCCACTTCGCCTTACCAAAATTTATGAAGTTCACATGGGCCCAGCTCTCAAGCCTATCAGGACCCCTCTGGATGGCATCCCTTCAGTCCAGTGTGTCAATTCCACCACACAGATCAGTGTCATTGGCAAACCTGTTAAGGGTGCACTTGATCCCACTGCCCACGTTGCTAACAAAGATGTTTAAAAAGTGCTGGTCCCAATCCTAACCCCTGAGGAATGCCACTCACCACTGCTCTCCACTAGAACCTTGAGCTATTGATCATAACTCTTTGACTGTCTCCATTCAGCCGTTTCCTTATCCACCAGGTGGTCCATCTGTCAAACACACAACTCTCCGATTTAGAGACAAGGATGTTGCGTGGGACAGTGTTAAATGCTGTTTACCAGTCCGAGTTAATCATATCTGTTGATCTTCTCTCATCCACCACTGCTATTACTCCACCAGAGAAGTCCTCCAAATTTGTCAGGCACAATTTGCCCTTAGTGAAGCCATGTTGGTTGTTGCAAATCACCTCTTTATTTAGCATGTGCTTTAGCATTGTTTCCAGGAGAATACGTTCCATGATCTTGACAGACACTGAGGTGACACTGACCTGCATGTAGTTTCCTGTGTCTTCCTTATTTCCCTTTTTTAAAAATGGGGGGGGTTTTTCCCCTTTTTCGGTCAGTGGGAACTTAACTGGAATGTCAAATATGATGGACAGTGGCTTAGCCATTTCCATGGCCAGTTCCCTCAGGACCTGTGTATGTGTCTTGTCAGGTCCCACAGATTTGTGTACCTTCAGATTCTTTAAATGCTTTCAGACCTGGTTTTCTCGATAGAGAATGGACACTAACATATGGCGCTTGTGTAGAGTTGGAGGTAGACACTGTGATTTTGAATGTTTAGTTTCAGCTGTGTGACCAAAATACCAGCTATCTGTGTCCACCTTAAAAACTTTTGCTGTTCTTGTCACTGCTACAAGAACGACCCTTAACATGGGGTCTAATTTGTGTCTAATTTGTCAGTGAAAGTGGTTCCTTCCTTACATTGTTCTGAAAGAAAAGCTAATCAACTTACAGGAACATTAACAAACCTAAGAACAAAATATAATTGAATAATTTTTTCTCCTGTGGACAGTAGTAGAGGAAAAGAGAACAGTAGGTCCAGGGGAGATCTTGTTGATAAATGGGACTACTGCCACTTACTGATTTCTGTTTTAAGCAGATAATGATGTACTGTGTTTTATTTTAGGGAGCTGCAGTTTCTTGTAAATCTGTGAAAATCTGCCCAACATCCTGTTTTCTTCAGGCTACACAATATCGACCAATTTGGTAAAAGAAAAAACCAAAATAAGAAACAGCATCAGAGTGGTAGGAATTTAACAGTATGTTTGAGCAAGTAAAGGTGGGAATGTTCTGACAAAGCTCCAACTATCTCTGCAGAATACAGTGGAAGTAATTAATGAAAACAATCTCAGCATGAAGGACAAGACTCCACCTCCTTCTTTAAAGCTTCTGATTAATTATTCCCTATTCCCTTTCCATTATTCTACTTTGGTTTTCTAGGACTTGGGTGGTAAATTCTTACGACTACTGATTGTCGAAACTATTATGATATACCTACCTCAGGTACCAAAACATTCGGGTGAACTACAAGATTGCTCCTCCTTATAATGCTTGATTACAATATTTTGCTAGTTGTTCATAAAATCAGAATTAATTAAAAGACAGATTGAGTGAATTTTTAGCACATATTACTGGTCAAGAAAGTACGTGACTTAGCCTTTCTAGCTGCTCTCCATCCCATTGCTGGAACTGCCTTTTCAGAAGAGACAGGGAAAGCAATGCCTAGAAAGTGATTTTTCACCTCAGTATAGAGGCTTTGAACTTAAGCTTCAAAGTCTGGGCTTCCTCTGTGAAATAATAGCAGCCTTCATTTTTTATAGTGCTACTTACCAGCTGTTCTGAAGCATGATATAACAGAAGACAGTATCGTTAAGTCCCAGCAGAAAGATAAAGCATTTGAAACATTAAAAAAAAAAAAAAAAAGGAAATAGCACCTACTAAGCCACCCCAGAAACCTTTTTAGGTAGTGATCCCTAGCTCCCCTGCTCAACCATGCTAATTACTTTGTAAACTCACTGCTCATTGTTGAGATGCAATCCCTATTGTATTGAAAAACATGAATGAAGACAAAGTATGCCGGTATAAAAGGAGTCAACCTCTTGGTTTGGGTTATTGCTGCAGAAATGATTGTGTACCAGGGTGGATAACTTGACATAAAACACTAGTAGAGACAACACAAAATTTGCATTTTAGTATTTTATTGTAGTGGTACACCTTTAAATCCAATTACTAAAGAACATCTTGAGTAGCTGCAGCTTGGTAGGCTGCGTATACACTGCCTATTAAGAGCTTTCTCCAACTAAAATTTGTATTTATGGTAACTAGAACTGAGTTATAAATTGGTATATTAAATTTTTTGTTTGTTTTCCATCAAACCAAAACTCTAAATCTTAAAAAGAGTCTAGAATACAGCCAGTTGATGAAAACCTAATCCCACTTCTTGGACATTTCACAAATGGCCAACAATTTCAGAAAGATAAAATTACTGTTTGCTTTGTTTGGCAGTAACAGTTGGCTCACATCGATTGTGGCCCAGCTTTCCAGAACCACTGAAAATGTGTTTTAAAAGCAGGAATGCAGAGAAGTGATTTTCACCCAACGCTTTGAACTTAAGCCCTGTGATGTGTTATCCCACTTCAAATGGTAATTCTACAATCATTCAGTTTTCAGACTCAGAAACTCTGACTGCACGAGAACATGTGAAAACCTGAAAATAAAGAGACAAATCAATTTCAAATTGGAGTGCTAAAGAGGGCAATGTATTAGGGCACAGGACATGACCTGCAAAAGACACATGGATGAAGGAATGAAAGCTCTGCAGTGATTTCTAAAGTCGGTACAAAAAAAGGGGGAAACTAAAAGCCTCCTTTTTTTGGTTGGTTTTTTTTTCATTCAGTTTGTTTACTGTTTTCCTGCAATATGTTATGAAAGCAACAAGACTGGAAAAATGTGTTTGCCACAGGTTATGTACCTTTCATTCCATGCTTCTTACAACTAATAACCATAGTGCTATACCTATGAAATGTGTACCTCCAGTCCTAATCGGATAGTTCTATTCTTAAATTAAATTAGTAATGGAAAACCACTAACTGATACGCATGGGAATAAAAAAATGAAATATCCTTTCATCCTTGCTGAGCTTAAACCAAGCACACTAAACTTGGAAAAGACCTAAGGGTCACTGCAGACAGCAGAGACTTAACAGAGAACAAAGCACTAAAGAAAGGACAGATTGCACCAGTGTGGATTTCTCTGTTTATTAATGACACAATACCATGTGCTCTCTAAAGCATTAAATCACTAGTTTTTCTAGTACTTGTATCTGTAATCATTCTCTGACAAAAGTGGAAGCTAAAAGTCGATGTCCAGTGCACTTGTGAAAAAAAGGGAATTTACAGTCAATATAGATTTCTATATTTGAAAGATAATTTAATACAACACCCTGATTTAACCTGAATAATGAGACCTGAACAACTTTTTTGCTCGTGATCATATTTTAGACTGGGTCAAATGAATTTCTGAAACAGTTTAAACTAAACAGGAACAAATCACTTTTCTTCCTGCATAAGACTGATCACACATTGAGGATGGGAATAGCTTATTCAGTAATAACTAATCCAAGGACAACTTGACATATATATAGAATAAACCTTCATCTGGTAGCTTTTCTTTCCTACAGTGTGTCCCTGCAAGAGACATTAATCTTGGCAACTTTCAATCTCTGAGGAGAACTACTGTCATTCCCGTAAGTACTTTTAAATTATTCCCGGTTAACCATAAACTAAACTATGAATACACAATTAAGGATTACCAACACCATTTATCAGACATGACATACAAGCCTTCCACGCTGTCGTGAGAAGTACTCAACATTAGTGGCTATTTGGAACAAAAAACTTCAATATATTTTAAGCAGAAATATTTGTGATACAGAAGCTAATGATTCTTGTTAAAACTGTAGGTGACACTGGTGCTAGAATTGAGAGTGCTTTGAATGATTTTAGATAAAATGAGATTTAAAGGGTTAGTATTCTTTCTTGGGGCAAAAAAAGAACACTTTCTCTGAAACACTGCCAATATCCAAGTGAGCAGTGTCTTGTCATCTGAAGATAACTGCTGTCAGAATTTTACTGTTTTGTTACCTGATCTAATTAAAAGGGGGAAAAAAGGAAGCATTTAAATATACAAAGTTCTGCTGCTATTGTTTTCCTAATGTTAAAAAATAAAAATTAACAGTTTTAATTAGGTTCCACTGCTTTGGGAAATTACTAGACAAGCAACCAGATTCTGTTAGAGAAAAATTGCTTGGGTATTAAATTAGGTACTAAAAGTATTGCTGTTACAACCTATCTCAAGTAGACCTGTATGACCTTCTGCATAATCTCTCTGGCTGCAATGTACACCAACTTCAGGGAAGAGGATGAAGCTTCAAAAATGAGATGTCCACGTCTAACCACTTAGAAAACGTGTCAGCGACTGCTGATGAACATAAAATTAGGCTACCTTTTTAAAACTTTCATAATCCACGCAGAATTCCTAGGATGCTGAAATAACATCTATAGATAGATGCTGTCCATGGCCAGTTTTCTTCCTTTCCTAGTATGCTGCTGGAGTGCCATGTCAGTAGAGCCCTGACTGCAGAGACCAATGTGTTGGAAAAGAAAATTTCAGGATGCTGGTCTTGCAAGGAGTGTGGATGATAGAAACACTGCTGCTATTTCTTGAATGAATCCCTTGGTAACAAACAGCTCTGCTTACAGAATAAGGATCTGCAGTTTTCCCTCTGTCTACCTTGTTGTTAACTTGATCAGATACAAGCATGAATTTTCATATTGCTGCAGTCATGAAGGAAGGGCTTGTTCTGAGGTCATTCTGTGAGATAAATTTGCACAGTGCATTTCCTCAAGGAGAAAATTAAAAGCACTCTTAGCACATTGTCAGTATTACTTGCAAAACACTGAATGGATGTTAAATAGTAATTACCACTGAGCCAGGGTTTATGTTTGGCTGAGAAAGCTTTTAGGAATGACTGGTGTCTGAAACCTAATTTTTGAAGAAGTTTGTAAGATTATTTATAGCAATAATAACCATAAATTGAGAAGGAATGGAGGAGATTATAGTTCACGCTAGTTCCAGTCTTTCTCAGATAATATAATCTGTAGGAAGTAGACATCAGAAGTCCTGTAAAAACATGTAATGGAGTCACACGCTGGTCTGCTCAGTGTACCTAGTCAAGGATGCTATTATGCCCAAAGAATGTGAAGCAACTATCCATGAATGCCTCCAAACGCAGGAAGTGCAATATTGGCCAAATTAAAGGTATTGGAGCTTTGGTCTCTGCCTTCAGCAGGGTACAGATTTTGCTCCAAGAATAATTTTCTCTTTAGTTTTTAATGAGGACTGCAGCACCTGTATCTGAATACTTTTTCTCTCTTTTCAGTGTTTCTTATACGGACCTGCTACAATTCAGCCTTTCTGTTGGGCACGTACTGTATGAACCATAGGAATTTATTAAAAAATCCAATTCATAATTTAAAAAATAAAGAAGCATTCTTATTTTTTTTCCATGGTAAATCACTGAATTTGCTGGATTTTCACTAACTACTAGTCTATTGGATTTCCAGATAGCATTGTTTCCTGTTAATATTTATGACCAAAGTACTTGTATCAGGTTAAACCTGTAAAAGGAAAGCATAATAAGTAAAAATATGTATGAAAATTCATATCCTAAACATGATGGCTACCTGCCATTATATTACCCACACCATTCTGCTGTGGGCTTGCTTTTTTAATCCTTCATAAATCACATTTATTTTCTACTGCTTATTAATAAGGCAGAAAACTAAAGCGAAGAACCAGTCCAAGTAAACTGTTTATCCATAATGGATTTTTCTCTTAATGAGAATCCTGCTTTGCTATAAGCAAAATTAAGCAATGGCCTGTGGAAGGATTCCCTTCCCATTCAACACGAGGTACCAAACTAAAGTTCTTCACGCAGGACTGCAGTTTCACTGATACAGTCGTAAGAGCTCTGTAAAACTTGGCATTTGTATCAAGTTTATCTTGTTCAAAAATTTTATTTAAAATACCAATCAGAAATATTTTGCCTTAGAACTTCCACATTTCATTTTGCAATGTAAGAGCTTCATTGAAATAGAGCTTCACTGAAATATTATGTAATGATCTGTCATACTGGCATCATTTTTACATGAATAATTTTAAGAGTGTGAGTAAGAATTGATCTATCCATTTCCTACTTATGCAAAACAGATACTGGGATATTTCTGATCCTGGATTGCATGAATATGCCCAAATACCAGTAAAATTCCAGCATGGTTTCTATCAATATCTGTTTTCTTGACATAGGTAATACAATAATTTTTTTTTTGGAAGTGATTATAAAAACAGTAGTCATTATTAGCTTTCCTTACTTATTCGAACAATAAAATATTTTCCAGTGTATACTACAGTTTAAAGAGCATGCTGTTATAATGTATATAGCAGGGAGTTCAGAAGGGAAAAGATTATATGGATGGCAAAATAAAACCTTCCTTAGGACTTCTTTAAAACTACATCAGTTCATAATTTGGATTTCATAGAGTGATCACTCTCCATCTTCTGTTTATACAGCTGGAATACCTATAGGTAAAACAAGACATTGGACTGTTTTATGCAAGGTATTTTTAAAAAAATGAAACAATGGCACATCTATCTCAAGAATCTCACAATCTTAAACCTTGACAAGAGACAATACAATGTTTGTTTTAGTGGTCAAAAAGCTGTACATAACCAGTAGCCCACCACATTGTTTGAAAGCTATCTCAACAACAACTGCAAAAAAATGCCAATGCATCATCTTTGAGACTTCCCCAAGTGCAACTCACATTTGTAAGCGCTAGAAATCAATTAGAAGAAATTAAAATTTTGAAACAGGAAACTTAACAAAACTAATCAAAGTTATGTTTTCAGGCATCAAGACTTCTAGAAGACTCATTAGCACCACAATATGCATATATGTACCTAATTCAACACTAAGGAAGAACGAGTCAAAAGGAAAATACCATAAGAAACCAATGTATCTAGAAAGTATGCAACCATCAAAGAGTTTGGACTCTCAGTTTTGATCTAGAAGGCTTTCAAATGTTGGCGGTTTTGATCTATTGTTCTGTGATCATGTACAGTTCTCAGACAAGAATAGACTCAGCTGCCAGCTTGAAGTCAATGTGTGACCACAGCAGAATTCAATGTAAGATTCCCGTAAACCAAATCTGACATAATTTTTTTTGGTAAAACTACAAGCAATTGAAAACTCCTTTCTACAGGAGGATGGCAAATTATAAGGATATTTATTTATAAATATTTGACTTATTTCTCTTTTGGACAGCTTAGAATAACCATTGACGTATCAAAGACAGCAGAGGAAATTAAAATTCTGATCCACTGTTTCCAGTCTTCAGGTATTGAATATTTTAGGAATACCCCAATATTTTAAGTTGTCAGCAAATTCCCTTCAGGTGCATATAAATCTTCATTTCTAAGCTAAAGAAAGGAAGCAGCATGAATTTCTGACAAATGATCTGAATAAAGTTTTTGTTTTCTAAACAGATGAAGATGATATACTATGAATCAAGGTATCTTCGAGAAAGTAATCCAGTGAAAGATTCCCAGGGCTAAAACTGTTCTTTGTAAAAACAAGAGAAATACCACTTGTCCTTCCAGGATATAACTAATAAGGACAAATAACAAAAAACACCCTTAGTCACAGCTACTATATTAAAATGCTTTTGGGGAGCTGCTTTGACTTCACACAATGACAAAAAGTATAATCAATGGCTAATTTTAGGGTGTAAGCATTTAAAGGACCACATAACTCCCAGCGTACCATATCTGAGCTTCTCTTATGATTGTCCTCTCACAGGGAGTGTTAGTTAAAAGACTCACAACAATATATTGTAATTGTACTATTACAAATTGCCATATCTTCAACTTTGACACTCTATCAGTTCCCTGCAATGTGTAAAAACGAAGTTTAATATCCCAGTACTTAAACTAAGAATCCCCAGCCCTGTCATTATTGTGGGCACAATAGCAAGCCTTCTTGGAATTGGCCATCCAAGCCATGGGGAGTCTTGGAGTTAATTACATCACCTTAGACAATAATTTACTCCTTGTGGTGGTAGTTATCTCTTTCCACAGTTGGTTCTCTGTTTTGTTGCTTTGTGATGTCCCATTAATCACAGCTACATTTAATCTGTGTCATGTGATTCATCATCCTTTATCCCCGCAGCTGTTTCCACCCCGGACTCTGATAAACTGCTAATTTAAGTGGGTGATGTCCAACCTTGAATATCACAGTGGCTTGTAGCACACCACTGAGTATCAGCTACTACATTCATATAGCCCAAGATTTTTAGTAAGGCTAATTATTCTACAGCCCCTGCTCATTTGTTGGGGTGGAGATCATCTGAAATGAGCAGACAACATTTTTAATGAGGGCTTGACCTGACAGGGCATAAAAATATGCAGAGTTTTCCTAATGTGAGAGCATGCTGCTTCTTTTCTTCTCTCTTTTTCTTTCCTGTCTTCAAGTCTTTCAAGTTTTTTCCTAACATGACATGAAGCTGACTATATTTAGTGGACTGTGGAGAGATGAGAGGGAGGGAGAAAGATTTTGCTATTTTGAAACCTTTTCCCACCGTCTTCAGTCACCTTCTTCTGTGATAAGTGTAATACAGCTGAAGAGAGAGAGAAACATTTGCATAAAAATAAAATGAGATGTAAAGTAGATGTATTATCTAACACCACAATTTGGAGAATAAAGGTATTTCAAATAATAATATCCTTTGATTTCTGTTTTAAACCAGAGGATTTTTCTATGATTTTTTAATTTATACTTGTGCTAAAAGACAAGTAGCAATAAAGTGTTCATTCAGTGGGAACTGATAACTCATTAGTGGGGTGTATATGAGAGGAGTGTATCAAAATGCTGGAAAAGAAGTTCTGTTAGATTTTTTTTTAACCTCAAGAAAGAGCCTGAGGGCAGGTGTAAGACATTGACTCATCCTTACCACATGAAAATTGCAGTTCATAATGGCTTTGCAATAGGACTGGTGGCACCAGCCTGAACAAGGCAGTAGATTTCTATGAAGGAAGAAGAAGCTTCTCTTCACACATACTTCAGTCTGCTGTCTGAAGGAGTCAGAAGAGCAGGTGAGAGACAGGAGCAGAAAGTGTGATGCCATTGCTCTGCTGACACAGCATTCCTGGTAAGGTGTGATTGCCAAACTTTCTGTCAATGCAGTGTTACAAATGGCTCCTAGGTAAATCCTCCTCTGAGTTATGAAAAAGAGCATGGCAGAGGGGCAAAAAGGGACTGACAGAAATGTAGAAATACCTGCTCATTACCAGAACTTGGTAGAGCACATGGCTCGTCTCGTGGTGGCAACCCTGTTTGGCTACACCCAATTTCAGACTGGAAGAGATTCAGCTAGGAGTAAGCTGACCTCCTGGTAGTCTGTGAAGCTTAAATGAAAGACACTGCAGAACGCAGTTACACTCTCCAAGTCTAGAATAGTTTGTGCCACTGTTAGCCCGACTGGCTCCACTCCTTCCACCCTACCTTACTATTTTCACCTCTGCTAGAGAAAGATCTCAGTTTTCACCAAGGATGGGCATTTAAGAATTGAAAACTTCCTATATTTTCCGTGGTAGAAACACTAACAACTTTTGAAGAACAAACAAATGAAAGATACATATTCTATACAGAAATCTTATGAGCACTTTGCTCTCGTCTTAATTAAGTTTAAAGTGTGAGGACAGTATGTGTTAATTAGGTTTTGGTGAGTCTGCTTGATGAGAGATTTCTGGTCCAACTTGGACAGCTTAACAGATGCATCATGAAGAATATCTCTTCTTCAGATTTCTAAAGAATATAAGTCAGCATGATGGCTGATAGAAGTTAACTCCAGCTATTTAAAGTTCAGTCAAGGTAAGACAGAACCAGATCTTAATCCTGCTTAATCATGAAAATGCTTGGTTTGGTTTATTTTTCTTATCCTCAGATGACACCTTTAATATCAGCTAAACCAACTTATTTCTAATGATCATCCAAATGTGTATACTCCTACAGAGGCCAAAATTTCTGCCATTTGATGATGTACTCAGGGAACAAGTTAGCAGGCCTGTTAGAGAGCTTTCTTTTCCCCGTTTGGTGACTACACCACTCATAAACGTTTCATGTTGAAACAGCCATGCTTTGCAATGAAGTCTCTCATTAAGGGCTTTATTACGCATGCTTCAAGGAGGGGCCTTCAGAGGATTATCCAGTTATAACTTTAGGAGGAAAAATTAAATTTAAAAATGGGATCACTTAAAAAGAAAACCAGTTTCTTGCCATTATATTGCCTGTGGTGAAAAATACTGATTCAAAAATATGCTCTTTGTACAAATCCCACACTCGCTGTGCATAATCTGCTATGGTTTTGTCAAAAGCTGTGTCATAACTTCATAAAAGGTTTTTCTTAGCTTAGTTCTCTGTGAAGAAGGCGTGTTGTTCCACCTACTTGGTGAAACCCTGAGGGCAGAGGAACAACACACATTTTTAGGCATGAAATTTCCCCTTTGAGTTCTCTGAACCAGCCCCAGACTGACAGATCCACAAGAGCTAGTGAGACAGTTTCTGTTCCCTGCTAACCTCTTGGCTGAATCACTTCTCCTCATAAGATGTCTTCTTATAGCAAGGACATTTTCTCTACTATCTCACCAGATAACAAAGACAGAATATTTTATATGCAAGGTTTTGCAGGACTGATCTCATGCAATGGCGCTTCAGAGTACCTTCATCCACATCAACACTTGCCTCTGAGACTTGAGAGCTTCTCCAGAGATACCCGGGAGATGCAGGGAAGACTATGAAAAAGGAGCTTCAGCCTTCAGCATAATCTCTTCCAGATGGAACAACCAGAGTACCTTTGCTCTACCATTCCGTTCACTTTCAGAGGTTGTAGTCCTTCTTTATTTTTTTTAAGGTCCTGTAGCTTCCTGCTTTTGTTGGAAATGCTTGCTGGAAAAAAAAATCAAGTTCCCTGTCATTTGGATGAGCACTTTGACACTGTGTGCAAGTGCATCCTGTGCTTAAGATGCCTGTCCTGGGGTGGCCTCAAATCCTGCTTGAACTCCTGTGGGAACAATTTGGAAAGGTCCCTTCATTTTACAACAATGCACCAGAGTTGACAAGAGCACTGAACAGATCTCTGAAACAGATATTATCAGAGGTTCCTCCTGTAATCAAGTCACTCATATACACTCATTTTTAAAAGGCTTGTGCTGACTCAGAAATTTTTGTTCTAATTTCTCTGGATCTCAGCCTCCCTATATTTAAAGAGGATATATTCAGAAGCAAAACATTAAGGACTAGTTCTTATCTTTCTTTTTACTAAAGCTAATATTATTACCACCATTATATGACAACTTTTTCAGTTTACTATTTGTTTGCACAAAAGGCTAAGACTGTATATAGGATACAAACATTACATCAATTATTTATCTGAAAATTCCATTATACTATTTTCTCATTCTGGTTGCAATTATGAAGCAAGGAATCAAAACATGTAGAAGGAAGAATTTTGGTTGATATGATATAGTAGGTAAGGTCTTATTTTATATCACATCTTCCACTAGTTAAATAAGATGCCTGACCTTAATTACAAGTGTAGAGGATTAACCACAGATGCTGAGCATTCACACACCCTCCTGCACCTGAAAGTCATTGTACAATTGATCAAAAGAAACAGGTGCATTTCAAGACACCCTCCTGCACTGTGGAAACCTGGCAATTCTCCACAATTAACATGAAATTTCTAAATGACTTCTCACTTTTAAAAGCTTTATCATTGGAACATTATAAATGCATGTTGAAAGTCAAGGACAAATGTAATATAAATTGACAACATTCTTCACCGTGATTGATGCTTGGTATTTTGCATAATTTGTTTATTGTTTGGTGTGTGTTTGTTTTTTAGAATGTCTATTCAAGCCAAACCCTTGAGGCATCAACAGTAGCAGTCTCTCCAAGGACATATTTTGTGCTATTAAAATCTCACAGAGAATAGCACTATGAAACCAACTAAATTAGATGAGCACTGGAGTTCCCAGGAGTGATGTAGGCTATACATAAACCTAGGTAACCAGCAACTGCCCAAATAACATATATTTCCTTTATTAATGGTGTATATATTTTTTTTTAAAAATCTATTGTCAACAAAATAACACTGAAATTTAAATTTATATATTAATATTTCTGAAAACAAGTCAAAGGAAAATGCAGGCTTTTAAAACCAATCAATTTATGCATTTAGGTTTTGATTCCTAGAAGTGTTATCTATAATCCAGACTAACAGGAGAACATATGTTTAATTGAAAGGAATGTCACAATCCTGCTCCATTACCATTAAAGTGAGAGGGACAACTCCCAGTGTTCAATCACAAGCCTTCAGTGTTATCCAGAGTGCTTAGCACTCTGCAGGAGTGAGCCCTTCATTGCTGTTTGTCTTTTCGCTTCAAATACTGACACAAGGGAAAGTCAATACGTGATTATAAGGTCAATGTAAATTTTAAAACAGCCCACAGTTTAGATTACTACACATAGCAGCCATACTATTTTGAAGCAGCAACAATTTGGTTACATGAAACCCATTTTTAGTATTGAGCTCTTTGTTTTGTCATAGACTAAGATATTTTCTGCTTCACAGCTGTCTCTCAATCAATCAGAAAGTAGTTTGTATTTCCATCTTCTGAGAATCTTAAGTTTTGATATTAAAAGACACATCGATAAACACTTTAAAATTTTCATATGTTATTTGTTTATTATTCCCAATATATAGACATGTGGAGGTAGTTGGATACTGACTTTAAAATAAAATTATTTTAAATTTTTTTTCATTTTCCACTTACAGCAGAGAAAATGTCTTCTGCCAAGTTAGCTGAAAGGTAGCTGTATCATAAGAGCTCATTCTGTGCAGCTACTGTAAATGTGGAATATATGAACTTAGACGCAGATGACATTATACTACGGTTCCTTTCAGACTTGAGATAATCATATACACAACTCAGCTTATTACTTATTTTTCTGTACATTCAATGATAATAGATATGGCTGAATTATGCATTTTTTACATGCTGCCAGCATTATTGCTTACAATACAAAAACTGAAGAATTTACTTAATGTTCCGAGTAATGTCTAATTGCTATTATTTTATAAATTCCATCAATCAAAGAAGAGCCTTTTGACATTGGAGATTATTTTTGTAAGGAATGATAGAGAGGGATGAAAAAGAAACTGACAAATTAGGCATCTTCTGTGGTTCTTGTTCTTTTGGTCCTAAACATTTATTAGCTGGCTCACAATGGATCTGCGTATTGTTATGCGAATATAGAAACTGATCCTCAAAGGTGGTGAATGCTTTAAGAGTTAGGACATGTGAAATTAATTATTCACATCTTGAAAGGAACAAAAGATGTTTTCTCAGGTACAGTAATAAGAGTGTTAAACAATGAAGATGTCTGCAGGATTCCAAACCGTGGCAGAGCTAACGACCAGTATTGTAAGCCTCAGGTTTTGCCCAGAGTATTTGCAGGACTGAGTTCAATCCAACTGCCTTGCACTTTACAGCAATGCTGCTTGATCTTTGTCAGTAATTACTGTGAAGTGTGAGGTAGACCTTGTAACTGTGGATAGAACACTTAGGGAAAACAATGCTATGGATATTTGTTACTGCAGGATGAGGATAAATTTTGTACTGTTGTACTTAAACTAAAGGGCAGCTGAGGTCCACGAAGTCTCCTAGTGGCCCTGATCCTGTAAGAGTCCAAATGAGAAACACAGATGGAATAGCCCACTTATCATTTCTGGCCTGCATAAATTTCTTCTCAGGCAGCTAAGAAGAATATTTATATGCATCCAGGTTTATCATGTAGATAGGCTGGGATTCCTCTACAAGGGGCTAGTGACACAAAGCTATTAATAATGTTGCAGGTGCTGAGCTAATTTTAAGCATGCTTCAGAATTGTCAGCATAAGAGGAAAAACAGTTCAGGTTGCTCTTTTTGACCTATGTGGGGCAGAGAAGGGGAAAAAAAAAGAGACGACAAAAAAATTTGACTGGTGGCTCTCCTGGAACTAACAGAATGAAAGTATTGATCAAAGACTCTTAGTCCTTTCCTGACAACAGTTGAAACACCATTGTTTTATAAAAGGTGCCTGTGCAGGTGCTGTTTCCCCTTGCAGCAAATTCCCTCTAGATGTGCATCCCAGTGTGCCAGGCTCTGAGAGAGCTATTTTTGGATCCATATCTCGAGTTTCTCCTCTATAAGCTAAACTCATATCTGGTCACTCTGCCCTGAGAGAACACTTATTTTTCCCTGCCATTTTCTCAGGCTGGCATGGTTGGACTTCTGTGAAAAGAAACAGATTCTGTAACCAAGACTATATTAGAAAGATGAAAAAAGCCCTCTCTATTGCCCTGGCAACTGTCATCTACATTGCAAGGGTTTTTAATTTCATGCTTTTACATTCACACTTACAGTACGATCTTCAAAGGTATTTCATGACAATTATTTTCAGCCATTATATCCAGTGGAAGTTGTAAATGGCATAATTACTCAGAAGTTTGTCCTTTTGTTTTCTGAGGTGCCTTACACACTTCAGTGCTCAAGAAATAACAATATAGGAGTAATACATTATGAAAGTCAAACCTTATACTTGGTCATCCATTACTGATTTTTATACACTTATGCTCAAAACGGTGCCTGATTTAAGACATTGTTTAGCTCTGAAATATTTTCATCTCTTTTATTCAATTTGAGAAGAAAAAACCCACCCCCACAAAATTTCTTCTAGCAGTAATTTGCTTATCTTCTCCTGCACATTCACAGAATGACATGGTGATGTTAAAATAGAGACCCACATATTACAATATTTTTACTACAGCTATATTATAAAATAATAATAATATTCACATAAAAATCCACAATCTTAGCAGTTGAAGCAAGATATTGAAGGGTGATTCAGGACTTCATGAAGCAGCCTATAGTCTCAGCCCAAGAATTTTGGTGCTCAGTAGGACCTCTCACTAAAGACTAGAAAGCACCTGTGAGGACTATCCTGGAACTACCCCTGCAGCAGGCATTGCCTTGGCTTCAGGTGTCATTTACACAGCTCGGAGCAGGCAGGCTGTGCCAACTGCATTTAATGTGCACGAGTGTTTAATTTCTGTCTGGCCAAATTATACTGCTACCCTTTAAGTCCCTTTACTCATCTTGGCTCTTCCGTAGAGAGGAATTGTGACACCAGAAACACCCAAAACATCCAAAAGGTCTTTCTCAGGTAGACTATATGGAAATATATGCTCTAAAAAGTCCTAATAAAATCTTTGAAATAGCATTACAATACAGCCCGTTGTGTTGATAGTCCATGTACTAACCAGTCCCTAATTGTTGATGCCATAGAGTTCCAGAACTTCTGAAGGGAAATTACCAGAACATTGCTTCTGCTGGAGTCAGACTTAGCATTTAGAATATTTTCATTGTCACTTTCCAGCTCATTAGCCTTTCTGCATCAGAAAAAATACTGATATCCAGCCAGGATGAACTCATGAATCATTTAATTTGTTTCAAGTCTGTTCAAATAAAATAAGAAGAAAAACTGGATGGAGACTCTCAAATATTTAATATATCTTTAGCATAAATATAATGACAATTTTTCTTTAATTTAGCGGTAATTGGGGTTTACATTAATAAAATGACCTTGCAAATTGAGGTAGAAACTAAGAGACAATACTTGCAATTTGTTGATCAAAGAACATTTGATCAACAGAAAATTTGATCAACATTTGATCCAGAAATGTAGCAAAGGGGAAAAAGAGGCAAATGTCATACCTCAATGAAAGCAAAGGCATTTTACATAGGCAGAAAGTAATTACTCACACTGGAATTTGGGAATAACACCACCCTCTACTATGGGTGAAACATATTCCTTCAGACGCTTGGGCTCCAATGCAGGAGTAGGATGCGGGTGTCTGTTTAAAAAAACAGGAAACTCCAGTAGCACTGTGCTCCCAATGTCATGTTGAGCTTGTAACAGAGGAAGCAGTGATGCCAGCTGAATTGTTGGTACTACTTTTTGTACTCCAAATCTGTCGCTCTGAAACATCATCAGCTAATTTTACAAATTACACAGCCCCTGTGTAATTTGTTTCACTATAATACTCCAAGTATTTGTCCTGGGCAATAGGGGGAAAACTCAGCTGAACAATACTCTCCGTTCAGGCAATTAGAGCCAGGAGCAGGTGTGTAATCTTCAAAGACATGCTCCTGGCTATGATAAAAATTATTCACTCTAACTTGTGGCTGAAAAACTCTCAATAAAGAACCAAACTGGCAAGTAAAGATGAGGTGAAAGTCAGAGGGCTGAAAAACCTGTTCAGTCTTTAACTGTTAAAATCTGGAGTGAAATGGCATGGAAATTTCTTTTTACAGGTGATGAGATACTCTTCAAGAAACTTTAGGAATTGAGGTATCTAAATCTTATCACTTTTACTAAATACAGAGGTAAAATAACTGTGGAAATTGAAGGGTTTCCTCCTGGGCAGGAGGTGCATGTTCAGCAGCTGAGCTTTTAAGGAACAAAATATTTTCCAAAACTTGCAGTGATAAGTGGTTAAACCCTTGTGGTGGGTGCCTAAGCCATGTTGCTTGTAGCAGATGATGTCTGTGCAGTCAATTAAGGCTCAGCAGTAGCATCCTGCCTCAACTCTGCCAACCAGGCTTCACAGCAAAGCACTTCTAACTGATGTCTTTTAAAAAGGTAGTAAGTTCCTCTGCTGCCTTTGGTTGGTTTGTTTTTTTGGAGTAGGTATTAATATAAAAGAGAATTTCAGAACTGTAACTTTTGGTCAAAAGCCTAGTATATAACTTTTTTGGATCAGAGCATTTAAACTCTTTTCCAAAGAATCTCTGGTTACTCTAACCCCACATTTGTTTCCTTTAAATGATACACAGTGGTGCCTGGAATGGACAAAGGGTGACATCGAGGTGACACCAGTCACATTAGGTGAGATGACATGGAAAAATCTCTCCCTCACTTCACATACATTGCTGCAGAAACATTATTTATCTGCAGAGGAGAACCATCTGAAATCCAAAAAAGGCAAATGCAGGCTCCTGCACCTGGGGAAGAGTAACCCTGGGCACCAGCACAGGCTGGGGGCTGACCTGCTGGGGAGCAGCTCTGCCAAGAAGGACCTGGGGATCCTGGGGTACAGCAAACTGCCCCTGAGCCAGCAGTGCCCTTGTGGCCAAGAGGGCCAATGGAGTCCTGGGGTGCGTTAGAAAGAGCATTGCCTGCAGGTCGAGGGAGGGGATCCTGCCCCTCTGCTCAGCCCTATTGAGGCCACATCTGGAGTGCTGTGTCCAGTTCTGGGCTCTTCAGTACAAGAGAGACTTGGAGCTCCTGGAGCAGGTCCGGGGGAGGGCTACAGAGATGAAGGGACTGGAGCATCTCTCTTATGAGAAAAGGCTGAGAGAGCTGTGCCTGTTCAGCCTTGAGAAGAGAAAACTGAGAGGGGACCTCATCATTGTCTGTCAGTATCTGAAGGGAGGGTGCTGGAAGGATGGAGCCGGGCTCTGCTCAGTGCTGCCAAGCAATGGGAAAAGAGGCAATGAACAGAAACTGATGCACAGGTAGTTATAGCTGAACATGAGGAAGAACTTCTTTAATGTGCAGGTGACCAAATGCTGGAACAGATTTCCCAGAGAGGTTGTGGAGTCTCCCTCGCTGGAATTACTCAAGAAGTATCTGGATGCAATCCTGTGCCATGTGCTCTGGGATAGCCCTGCTTGAGCCGGAAGGTTGGACCGGGTGACACACTATGGTCCCTTCCAATCAACCCATTCTGTCATTCTGTGCTAGTGTGTGCTATTTGCAGGTTTTGATTTCACAGCATTACCACCAATCTGTCAAGTCTCAAGGAAAGAAAAAAAAGGAAATGAAGAAAGGGAATCAGTAATCCCCTTTCCTGTAAATAGTGCCTGTATTAGATTAGTTTGAAAGCTGAAGAAAACACTCCAATATTTACAAACCAAATTTGTTTACATTGCATGTTAGGAAACATGACCAGATTTCACTTTGCTGATCCTGTATTAAAAAACATTTTGTTTTCAGTCCATAAAGAAGTTCACTGAGTTTCAGAAAGCGTAAAATACTCAGAATGTTATTCTGTTTTTTCTCAGGATACTTTTATTCCACACTTATAGCAAGAAAAGGCAGAGAAGTTGGACAGAAGTGACTAGAAAATGCGCTGAATGAGATTTAATTTTATGGGGATTTAGGTGTCTAATTCCCATCGGTTTCTTTGAAAACTATCTATTTAATAAATGTGTTCAGTAAGTTAAGACCTTTGCATTACTATACTTTCAGACTATGGATCATTAGACCATCTAGTCTAACTACTTGTATTTTACCAGCTATAAAGCTTCATCTAGTAACTCCCCCAGTAAGCCAAATAGTTTGTGCTTTGTGAATAAATCTGGGGGGGGGAAGAAAATCCTTCCTGGAGCTGAAGACATCCACAGACAGAAGACCTACAACTTCACTTGATAGGTATTTCTACTTATTACTCATGCCTGTGGCTAAATTATGTCCTTGATTTCTAAACTGAATTTGTGCATCATCTCTTTTTAGGCCTTTTATTACAACTTTCTAAACAACTTTGGAAATACTATGTACCTATTTTTAAATTACCTTTCGTTGGGTGATTTCTTGAATAAAACTGTTGATATTCTAAAAAAAATTAAAATATTTATTCGAGGAGATGTCAACCCACAGTTTTTTTACAGTATTCAGAAATTCTAGTAGTCCTTCTTTACATAATTGCACAGACGTGCTTATCCTCTCTGAATAAGCAACTTCTGAACATACAAGAGGCAGTGAAGATGCCTGTGCAAAAATTTCTGGAATGGTTCTTGCTATTCGCATATATAGCCAAAGCACTTTATGAACATTCTTGCCAACAAAATTTTCTTAGATGAGTTTTAAAAAACTATATAAAAGAACAGAGAACCACTGTGGACACTCAGAGTAATATGTGGTATTTGTGTGCGTATTTTTCACAAACTGTTTAAACAGTCTACTATTTGGTTAGTTTTTCCTGACATTGGCACAGTTGTACATTTGCCATGACCATGACAAATTGTGTAGACACACTGGCCAAAGAGCTGCTTTGGACTTGAAATACTACTACCACTACCATGCTCTGAAACCAGATATAAATGAGACAAGTTCTGTCACTTGCTACCAGGAGCATCCCTTGATAAATCAATAAAAAGTTTCTGTGTCAAGCAGAGACAGCGAGGTATTCCCCACATCTGCCTACTCAGGGGTAAAATGATTTTGTTGACTCTTCCTCCCTTGTAGCAGTATTTTGATATCTTCTTTTTTGTTCTTGTACAGGACGTGTTGCTACAGCTACCATACTAAAAACCAAGAAGCGGGCTAATAAAATTGCAAAAACACTTTGTGAGTATCTCAGAATTTCAAAATAGTATGATTCCCAGTTTCATGAGTAAAAACATTTTTAGAAACAAAATTTAATCATGTGAGAATAAAACATATAGTTCTGCAGAAATTCCATGCCAAACTGCAGAGCAAGTGCAAATTAGAGGATGTGCTGTGTGTATATTTTCCTCTATTAAGTTATATTTTTTACAACTTTTCTTCCATCCACTAAATAACTATCAGATTTTGAAGTGCTATGGAAAATATTATGCACTATGAAAAAATTTCAGCCACAGGCTTCTCTAATTACCTTCTCCAGCGGTCTTTTTAAGTTTCTTCTCGCTCTTTCCCATCCTTATCTGCCACCTGGCACTCTTCCGTTAGCACTGGAAAAGCAGCCCAAGCTTGCCAATAACGCTGTTTGAGTGACAGGCTGTGAAAATGGAAACACTCCACAAACACATCATTTTCCTCTGGAAAAACAGAATTTGACATCTCTATATTTCTTGGGGTTCTGATGTAAACTCTGCTCCATGGAGCATAAGGCCATGGGCAGTAATTTAGTCCAGCAGATCTAAAACAGTTTTATTCAGAAAAAAATAATTTCAGAAGCAAAAGTGTCTCCCTCCCTCCCTCCCTCCCTCAGATAATTGACCCGAAATCCTCACTTTTTACCTCCACTTTTCCTTAAAAGCATCTTTTTCCCTCCTCCCGAGCCTGCACCTCAACCAGGCGAGCGCACAAAACCCACAGACTTCTGTCTGGCTTGTTTTTCTGTACAAGTTTTATTTCTAATGAAGCTCATCACTTCAGTCTGAGTCACAGCCCCGGGCTCGGCTGTTCCCAGCCCGNCTTCCTTCCTTCCTTCCTTCCTTCCTTCCTTCCTTTTTTCCAAAATACTTCTCTGCTGCTTTCCAAAGACAGTTTTAGATTTCTAACTTTTTATGTTGATGAAATAGTTGCATGTGTGGTTTTCTATTCACATATGATTTATATACAAAACTCCTGAGAATAAAAAAAAAAAAATTACTATTTTTAAACTTAAAGATTTGCCTTAAACTGCTAGATACCTGCATTTGTTGATTATAGTTTGTTATCTCAGGTAACACATTTCTTGAAATATTTTAGAAACAAGTTTCCATAAGAAAAAAAAAATCAATAAATTGTTATTTCTAAAACCAATCTTTTTTCTTTGACCCAAATATATCATGTACAATAAAACATTTGTAGACGTGATATTGATCAGATCTAGAATGAAGTTTCTTACAAAAAGTCAGTATGTCTGTTGCCAAATTTTTACCTCACATGGAAATAGGTTGAAAACTGTATCCAAAAGCTATGCTTTGTTTGGTTCAGAGCAAGAGTTTGAGGCCAAATTTCCGACCTCAGCATCATATGTTTAAAACTAGAAACTAACCGCTGACTTTTCTCAAAGAAATTTTTCCCCATACTATTCTAACATAATTTATGTACAAAATTAAAACAAGTTTTTAAAATCTTTGCTTTTTCATATAAAGAATAAGTTTTCTCTGTGCAGTTCCAGTTAAAAAGGAAGTCATTACAGCAGCCAATTAGATGGCCTTGTAAAGGATAGTTCTATACTTTAAGAATTGACCACGCTTCCTGCACATTGCGGTAAACCAAAAGCCTATTGCTCTGCCCATGTTTTTCAGTGGGATTGCTCCTTCATCTTAGTTACTAAATGCTTTGATGCCAGATAGTCACATCCCTCACTAAGACAAGAACTCCTATTTCTCACAAGTGATGTTTAGGAGAAAATGTTGGGATTTTTGCAATATCTGTGCCTCAAAAGTCATTCCTACCAGGAAAAATTCAACTGTCATTCACCACACAGTTTTAAATGAAAAAAAAAAAAANGAGGAGATGTCAACCCACAGTTTTTTTACAGTATTCAGAAATTCTAGTAGTCCTTCTTTACATAATTGCACAGACGTGCTTATCCTCTCTGAATAAGCAACTTCTGAACATGCAAGAGGCAGTGAAGATGCCTGTGCAAAAATTTCTGGAATGGTTCTTGCTATTCACATATATAGCCAAAGCACTTTATGAACATTCTTGCCAACAAAATTTTCTTAGATGAGTTTTAAAAAACTATATAAAAGAACAGAGAACCACTGTGGACACTCAGAGTAATATGTGGTATTTGTGTGCGTATTTTTCACAAACTGTTTAAACAGTCTACTATTTGGTTAGTTTTTCCTGACATTGGCACAGTTGTACATTTGCCATGACCATGACAAATTGTGTAGACACACTGGCCAAAGAGCTGCTTTGGACTTGAAATACTACTACCACTACCATGCTCTGAAACCAGATATAAATGAGACAAGTTCTGTCACTTGCTACCAGGAGCATCCCTTGATAAATCAATAAAAAGTTTCTGTGTCAAGCAGAGACAGCGAGGTATTCCCCACATCTGCCTACTCAGGGGTAAAATGATTTTGTTGACTCTTCCTCCCTTGTAGCAGTATTTTGATATCTTCTTTTTTGTTCTTGTACAGGACGTGTTGCTACAGCTACCATACTAAAAACCAAGAAGCGGGCTAATAAAATTGCAAAAACACTTTGTGAGTATCTCAGAATTTCAAAATAGTATGATTCCCAGTTTCATGAGTAAAAACATTTTTAGAAACAAAATTTAATCATGTGAGAATAAAACATATAGTTCTGCAGAAATTCCATGCCAAACTGCAGAGCAAGTGCAAATTAGAGGATGTGCTGTGTGTATATTTTCCTCTATTAAGTTATATTTTTTACAACTTTTCTTCCATCCACTAAATAACTATCAGATTTTGAAGTGCTATGGAAAATATTATGCACTATGAAAAAATTTCAGCCACAGGCTTCTCTAATTACCTTCTCCAGCGGTCTTTTTAAGTTTCTTCTCGCTCTTTCCCATCCTTATCTGCCACCTGGCACTCTTCCGTTAGCACTGGAAAAGCAGCCCAAGCTTGCCAATAACGCTGTTTGAGTGACAGGCTGTGAAAATGGAAACACTCCACAAACACATCATTTTCCTCTGGAAAAACAGAATTTGACATCTCTATATTTCTTGGGGTTCTGATGTAAACTCTGCTCCATGGAGCATAAGGCCATGGGCAGTAATTTAGTCCAGCAGATCTAAAACAGTTTTATTCAGAAAAAAATAATTTCAGAAGCAAAAGTGTCTCCCTCCCTCCCTCCCTCCCTCAGATAATTGACCCGAAATCCTCACTTTTTACCTCCACTTTTCCTTAAAAGCATCTTTTTCCCTCCTCCCGAGCCTGCACCTCAACCAGGCGAGCGCACAAAACCCACAGACTTCTGTCTGGCTTGTTTTTCTGTACAAGTTTTATTTCTAATGAAGCTCATCACTTCAGTCTGAGTCACAGCCCCGGGCTCGGCTGTTCCCAGCCCGAGGCGGGGCTGGGACCGTGATGGATCCGGGATCCTGCGGATTCTCTCCCGGGTGGGTTACACAAACAGCATCTCCTGGTCACAGGATGAGTCAGTGCCACAGCCCTCTGAGGGGAGAGAGAGGGGGCAGCGTGGTGTAAAACCAGACAGCACCAACCAGACCCCAGAGACCCCCCAAAACTGGGCCCCAGAGGTCCCTGAAACAGCCANTTTCCGACCTCAGCATCATATGTTTAAAACTAGAAACTAACCGCTGACTTTTCTCAAAGAAATTTTTCCCCATACTATTCTAACATAATTTATGTACAAAATTAAAACAAGTTTTTAAAATCTTTGCTTTTTCATATAAAGAATAAGTTTTCTCTGTGCAGTTCCAGTTAAAAAGGAAGTCATTACAGCAGCCAATTAGATGGCCTTGTAAAGGATAGTTCTATACTTTAAGAATTGACCACGCTTCCTGCACATTGCGGTAAACCAAAAGCCTATTGCTCTGCCCATGTTTTTCAGTGGGATTGCTCCTTCATCTTAGTTACTAAATGCTTTGATGCCAGATAGTCACATCCCTCACTAAGACAAGAACTCCTATTTCTCACAAGTGATGTTTAGGAGAAAATGTTGGGATTTTTGCAATATCTGTGCCTCAAAAGTCATTCCTACCAGGAAAAATTCAACTGTCATTCACCACCCAGTTTTAAATGAAAAAAAAAAAAAAGAAAAAACCCCACAGACTTTCTAATCTCAGCATCTCTTTAGTGTCTTTGGTTCTTTTAAAACCAAAGGCTCTCTTGAATCCTGTGGTACAGGTGTCTCTCTTGAAATCTCCCTCAGAAATTCACGGCACCACCACTGAATTCTAAAATTCAGTGTAATCTGCCTGTATTCAATGGAATCCACCCATATCTATAACGATAAAATATAAACACATTTTTCCTTAACTGTGATTAAAGGCTACAGTGACTACAGTGGCTACACTGAGCAGATTGGGTCTCCCTTTTCCATTGACTTCAATTGCTTTGACAGATGTGTGCATCTGCCGGTAGCTTTCATGGATCTTGTTTGACCAAACTGTTTGTCCATGTTAACATGAGGGGGGAAAATAGGTTAAAAAAAAAAGCTGGGCAAAAAAAAAAATACAGACACTTCGCTCAGGAACACAAATATAAATTAGTCAGAGCAGAGACCAACCTTCTGCGTTCCCTAAGTGCCAAGCACTATTTCCATGAAACACTTAACTTCCAAACAGCTCAGGATTAGGTGCTACTTTAGAGACTTTATCCAAAGTAATAACAGTGTTATTGGAGTCCAATATTTTCGTTAAAGAACTGTTGAGAAGACAGGAGGGTCACTCCAAAACTGCTGAATTTAAGAGCAGCTTTTCTCCTGCACACAAGACAGCACAGCCCAGCTCCCTTCAGGTATGTGCACCTTAAAGACTAAATACTATATTCTTCTGTGTGAAGGGCATCTATTCTTCCTTTTTTTTCAATAAGTGGAAAGTTTGGGGCAGTTGCCCTGGTGCTGGCTGGACTAGTTTAATAAGATTCTGCAGTGTTTATTAGCTGAGAGAAACAGTTATGTCTCCAGCATTCCTGGGAGTTTATTTTGCCAGGAATTCCTGCTCACACAACAGATTTCAACATTCCTCTTTTAAGACAGGAACAAACAACTGAACCTACTGAAAGTACCCTTTGTCAGAACTTGGTAGTATTTTTCTAATAAAACACAGATGATTTATGATATGTTCACATGGGAGACGCATTTAGCATATAAAGAAGTTTCAGCAAAAGGTTCTTGGGTGCCAGAAAGAGATTTCTTGTGATTTCACAACAAAGATCTTCTGTTACTGCTCTGAACAGTCAGGGAACTTTTATGCACAACATTAAAACAGTAAGATATTCTCACTGGTTAATAGCTACAGCCTATTTTTCTGGGTGTACAGCAAACCCACAGTTAGTACAATTGCTCTACCATGAGGCAAATCCCTAGGAATTGCCAGTGAGCTAAAGAACAACAGGATATCGATAGCTACATGAATGTTATGGCTCTAATAATTCATTGGTGAATCACTAGTTCTATACACAGGGCTCCAGCATAGATTTTGGGAGCCAAAAATTCCTGCCTCCCCAGTGGAGGTGCTGGCAGGAGAAGGGGGTCTGCATACGACTACCATTCTCACAGGAGGGCACAGCTTTCAACATCACTGAATTTTCCCAGACAAAGACTGCCTAGACAAGGCATTAGGCATTCTTTGTCTGTCACAGTCCCACTGTTAGTTCTCCACTACATGACTCAGCAGTCATGGGTATTTTTGAGCCTCTTTACCCTCACACAAGGCGGTTGACTACAGAGCCAGCAGCCTATATCCAGTCAGACACATTCAGGGATTCAGGTCAGGTGTAGGGGTAACCATCACAAAAGGCGGGCAGAAGGAGGCAATCCTCAAACAAAGATGTAGTAAGTAACTTTGAAGAAGCCTCACTTTTTAGTTCTTTTCCTTTTTGACAGACTTTCAATGTTAATGCAGTAATTCCCCTCACACCTTCGTGTGTGTGTGTGTGTGTGTGTGTGTGTTTAGCTGTTTCAGTACACTCATAGAACTGCATAAAGCAAATTTACTGATGTAAATGGCTCCGATGTTAAGATAAGCATCCAGGTGAATGGTTGATTTTTACCCCTCTTCCCCAGCAAATTCTACTAGAATGAATAAATACAAAAACCCCAGTATGTCTGACCTTACCAAGGTCTTGATCATTTTTGCTTTATGGCTTACTTTTTCTTTACTCACTCAAGCTTCGTAACACAAAATATCACCAATAAGAGCAGACCTTTAAAAACGGAAGAACCATGCATCAGCCATCCCCAGTACCAAAATCTGTTTGAAATGAGCTTGAGGGAAAACACTTGTAATGCAGGCTGCAATCACATTTCTTAAGTAAAACACAGAATATCAGAATAATTGACTTTATAACAAATAAGAATTCATGCTGGCAAAATTATTTTTTCAATGCTCACCAAAGAGAATGGGGAAAAACCATTCCTGTGGGATAAAACACATTGATCATTTTAGCAAGTTTCCTAAGCAATGTGTTTCATATGCTTTTTGTGTTACTTCCTCCTCTATTTATATACAAAACATAGACAGAAAAAAGTAAAGCTTTTCCAGGTTTCTGAGGAACAGTGGTCAGGCCATACATTTTAAATATGAATTTTTAAAATTATTTTCGCTTCTGTTGTCTACTGGGCTGAATATACTTTGCATAGCATTACAAAGGGTTGCAACAAACCATTAAAAGCAAGCCAGTTTCTAAAAGATATAATATAGATTGAATCAGACTAACAGGGAAATAATTTATTGCAGTACCTTTAAGATCTAATTACATCAAAACTTTGTGGTTTGTTACCTATGAGTACTCAAATGGGAATCAGCTACTTTTGCTGCACACAACAAAGCTGCTGTGAAAGACAAGAGTCCATGTCATCTACAAAAGTCTGCCACCTACAAAAGAAGCCTTTAAACATGGCAGAATTACAGTTCATAGGTTCAAATGAGCTCATATCATTCGTTTATTTCTCTGAGATAAATCAATAATCCTTCAGAAAGTCGGGTTTTAGTAAGATTCCCACATTCATCAAAGTACATGCATGAAGCATGCAGAATACATGGTCTGCTATTTATAAGACAGACAGCAACTAAAAAATATTTCTATGCCAGCAATAAAAATAATTAATCACTGTGCTGTACCATTTTGTGTGAGGCACCACCACTTTATCATCTGTCATGGACACTCCTAATGTCTTAGCCAAATAACATCTAAAAGTAAGGCACCCAAATGTTTCCGTTAAGGTCTCAATTCCAAGATTTCCCATTAAACACTAGGAGAAGCCAAAGACTGACCAGAGAATAAGGGCTTTACACAACTGAACTTCAGAATAAGCACTTTACAAAAAATAATGTCTTGTGAGATTTCCTACCTATTGTACATCATCTCTCGGGGAGGGAAAGTGGAAATAATAGCTACACATTGTGCCCAGATTAGAGCACAGCTCTAAGCTGTTGAGTCTATTGCCAAACGCCTTCAAATCTGAGGTATAAGAAAAGCAGAGGAATCATTTAATGAGAAATTTAGAATCTCCTACTTCACAGATCAGTTTATTGTTTTACAAATACTTTAAACAGAATTTTTTCCATGCACATTTTATAAACCTAAGAAACATTCTCAAACAGGTCTGTCATTGCATTTATTTGGAAACCAGTGCTTTAAGACAATAACAGAAAGGCAGTAAGGATAATAAAATTTTAATGTAACTGTAGTGGTAAATGTTGAGGTAGGAATTGTTCATACAAAAACTACACAGTCCATTCCTTATTTTTAATGAACTCCAGAGTTAAAGCAGCTTTCTCCCTCACCATTTCAGCATTGAGTACTGCTAGCTGATGCAAGCGCCTCTCACTGTCTGTTTGATTTAATAATTATCACAGGAACTAACCACCTTTGAATTTAAATGTGGGGGTTTGCATAGTATGAATAGGAATGCTCTTCTCTAAGTTATTTCAAACACTGACTTGACTGTGGAAGGTTTAACACGTCTGTCATGTGCTAGCAAAATTCTGGGACACTTCTGTATCTGTAATGCTGCAACTTACTAAATTTCATCTCAGTTTTCTGTGGAACTTTTCCAACTTTGGCTGAAAGTTATTCTGAAGAACACTTGTTTGGCTTTAAAAATGTACTCAGTGCCACTTACATTTGCATCTGTTAACATTCTCAGTGTGCTGAGTGCCATTCCTAAAATACCACGAATGAATAAATTCATGGGAGAATCTTGGGGATTTCAGAGACCTAAATTTTAGATCATCTTCTACATTATGAAATGCAGACTTTTCAAATTAGCCACTCCAACATGGGGACTGTTAAAAGCTGAAAAACTTGGTGCTGAAATTTCCTTGAAGAGGGATTTTGACAGTCAGTGTGGTAGATAACTCTGAAAGAGAGGGTAATTTCAGCTGCATTTCTTGTTAGTATCCTAATGTTCTCAAAGATTCTCAACACAAAGATCTTCTTCCAAATGCCAGGAAGCCATCAAGTTTTTTCAAACAAAAGAGGAGATGATAAGCAATAGTTTGGCACAGGGATTACCCCCCACTGGTGTGGGAGCTGAATGCTGCAATGTCAGCTGAACAGCAACCTGGCTTGGGGAATTTCTTACTCACTAGTTTCAGAGGTATTCCACTTCAGCCAGAACACAGACTCAGGACTCACCAGAAAGGCAGAGATACAACAATGGCTTCTGCACAGTATCTTCCCCCTTTAAAATGCTGACATCTCACAGGTCTACACCTTCACCTTCTACACCTTTCCATTGCCAGCCAGTTAGCCCTCCTTCATTATTGTAAATGTAAACAATCCAAATAGCCTGCCTTCACCATCACAAATGGAAATAATATTTCTTCTTCATCTGCCCCTTTTCCCTTCCTGCCTCTACCCTGCAGATATTCCCCACCAGTTTGGAAAGTGTTTCAGTGATTAGAATGTTTGTTGGCACAGAGGCAGGAAGTGCACCTTGCACCTCCAAGTGATTATCCTGAACTGAAAGCAAGAGACTCATGCAAATTTTCATTTTCTTGTTCTGGGCCAATGCACTGTTAATTATTTCATGCCTGAGCACATCTGTTGGTTGGAGACTTCCAGGTAAAGTAGGTGAAAATTTTGTGAACCTTGGCAGGGCTAAGGCCTTAATCACCTGCCAAGTATCTCAGTGCTGTGAAGACTTTGCTGGCTATAGCAGTGCACCAACACCTCTCCCAGGGGAAAGCTGAAGCAGAAGTTTTAGACACCTGCAGCATTAGGAACAGATTTTGCTCGTGACAGTGGGTGTCTGCAAATTTAACTAGCTCCACTGTCAATCTGGCTCCCAAGATCTCAATCAAGTACTTACAAGTGAGACAGTAGGACACCGCTATTGCAATTTGTGCACATGAAAGGTTCAGCTTCATTTAAATACAGAAACACAACTGAGGAATGTTATTGTTCTTCATTTTCCCTGAAAATCCACATAATCGCATTCTTCATCTGCATAATCTGCCTGCCTTTCCCCACTGACTGATGCAGGAGCTGTCTGCACCAGAGGAGCACTCCTCAGAGCTGAGTAATGCTGTTTGGCAGTGATTGAGACATCTGGAATAAGAAAATAGACTGTCAGCAATACAATACTCATGATATGTTCCATCTTCAGAACTTTTCCCCCCGATGTCTTGCAGTGAATGATGCAATTAAAATTTTGGAATCTCAGGCGTAGTGATTGAGTACTCAGCTTCTCATTTTCTCTGGCAGCTACTCAACTCCTTTGTCCAATTATGGCAGGGACCAAATGAATTGCAAGTGAAATAAATTTTCCCCAGTGCATTTCCATATTGTCAGTATATGCTTCATGTTCTGAGGACACATTAGCACCATTGTGTCTTTTCACAGACATTATTTCAAATTGCTATTTTCTTCTGAAAACCAAGGACTATGTAATTACATCCAAAGAAACACAAAAGAAAGTAGCCTTGAATACTGTGTTTCTATCTCTTGAATATAAAAATTCAGAAAGACTGACTGAATTGTGTTTACATCACTTCAAAAATTTTGGATATTAAACTAAAAATTTTAATAAATGTTTTTGTGACATGGCTCATACTCACTGCTAATTCTCATTGTTTTGAAAACAGTTTTTTTGACTTCTTTTTGACAAAATATATCCAATATCATAGCCATTGAAGAATATCACCATTTTCTCAAGCTGGTAGTATATTCTAGTAGCATCGTCTATATTTTTTTTCAGAATTTGTAGGAATTATGTTAGTGTACATTTAGTGTGGAGGCACAGGAGAAGGTGGCATTGAAACTTCACTGTAAGTTGTGTTGAAAAGGGTTTGAAATGAATTAGACATATGCATCATAAGGTGAGAATCTTAGGGTCTTTGCTTAACAAAAAGGTATTCCATGTATGTGAGAGACTGAAGTGTTAAGGGTTAATGACTCAAACAATTAGCCATTTGCCAAAGCAGAGGTAGTTTGCTGAGGCCAGGTTTGAACCCCTCAAGCAAAGGAGAGGAGGAGAGTTTTTGGAGTTGTGGTGGTGAACCCTCTGATCTGCATAGCAGCAGCAGAGCGGGTGTGCACCCATCCTGGCACCAGAGCATGACCAAAACAAACCAACCCTGGTTTAGCAGTAGCCTGGGGTTGGAGCCAGATAAGGGAGAAGACTGATGAGAAACAGATCCTGTAGAGGAGGAATAATGCTTTTTATCATGCCAATGTCCTCACTTACACAACTGGCTCAGATGTAAAACCGCCTTCCAGGTGAGGTATTAGGACATTCACACATATTCATCCCTCCTAAAGGGGCATAACTGGCTCAACTACACAGAAACAGCTGTCATGTCTTAGAAGGTGCTATAAACTCTCAAAGACTCCTGAAGTGTCTCCAGACCCATTTCTGAGCCTTTCTCCAGAGGACTACATGTTATCCATAGTGTTGCATCAGATTGTGTCAAACTTCCCTGCAAGGGAGTTCCTTGAGTGTTCCCACCTGAACCTGAACATTTATTAACCCACTGAACTTTGCATTTTGGGGGCTTTCCCCACCCCCAACGGATCAAGACCATGACCATCACTTTGATCGATGGACACTGCTATTGCAACAATCAAGTCTCCTCGCTGGATCCATGGGTGGTGATATTTTTTCTCTCCACTATCTACTCTTATCCTTTCTTTCTCTTTCTGTCTTTTCCTTATATATTTTCTTAAATGATATCTTTATACTTTTATATTGTTGCATTTCAATAGATAACAACCAAAATGGCTACATACCTCCTTTCAGTTGCAACCAAATTCTTCTAAAATAAACCTACATAAATATATATGCATATATACACACGTATATATCTAAACACTGCTCATTCGGTGTCATTTCACCCTAATCTTCCCCAAACAAAAACCTGAGCTACCCCTCTCCCTTATGGGTGGGTTGTAACATACATTCACATGACTAAACTCAGTGGACCTGGAGAAAAAACAGCACATATAGATTAGTCAGAATATCTGTGTGCACAAGGAAAAGTGGTTTCCTGGGTCATCAGATTCAATCCACCATGGTTAAGTGTAATTCTAATATAATCTGTTATAAACTTTCAAAGGTCCAACCTGAAGTGATTTAGGATTTTTGTCCACAGTATCTATTAAAAAGATGTTCAATAATTTCTGTGGAATGATAATAAGAAACTGTTTTAAAATTTCTACAATGAATGCATGATGGTAAATTAAATTCTGTTATGTTTTGTACTAATATGTCTGCTTTTTAAAAATCCTTTCTCCTATTGTTTTTTTCTCCTAAACCTGTTATCAAGAATAGGTTTATAATTTCTTGTATATTATGCTAAGGAAGTTAACCCAGATAATTAACTAATGTAGTTAGTAATTGATTAGATAGTAACTAATGACAGTTAGTTATTCCCCAGAGTTCTCTAGCAATCATTCCCAGTATTTGTTTCAGTCTAGTGCCTATATCTCTGTCTGTAAAGAGTAAAGGTATTATAGATGTAATCTCCAAGACTTCATACACTGAATATTTTACCTAATATTTTACAGCACCAAATCTCTTTTTGTGTCCGTAGAGCATTAAAAAACTACCTGTATCCATTTAACTAATAAAGAAAGACTCTTTTCTCTATCTTAGATGATTCAGGCGCCCTCAATTTATATTACATACCGCTCCCACAATACTTTGTTTCACAATTATGGTCTAAATTTCTCCACTCTTTACCATCATCAATGGTCCAGTACTGTTTGTAACTTAGATGTGTTTCTGAACACCAGAGAAAATGTTGCATCAGATCGGCACCAAAAATTAACTTCAGAGAACTCTGGGAACTTACTGGTTCTTCCGTGTCACAATTAGTTGTCCTTGTTTGTCAGCTAATTTTTGTTTCTATGCTGCCCTCAATATTTTCTTCCTATTACTGTAGGAAGTTCAGGTTTAGGTTCAGATCAGGATTTCTGTAGAGAAATCATTTTTGCTAAGGATAATCTATCAGCTTAAACTGGTAAATCCATAATGCATTTTATCTCCATTTTGTTTAATTTGTATCTATATCCTTAAAGATTCTTTAATGCAAATGTTAGCCTGGATTTACTGATTTTAGACTAATGGGTCTTTAGTGCCTTGATGGCTTCCTTACCTTGCTTTTAACACAAATGTTCTATTTGTTACACTTCAGTCATCAATTTTAAAAAAAATGACTAGAGTTATTTAAAACATTTGCAGCCTAATCTGTGGTTTCATGTGCTAAAGCTTTTGGTCTTCTCAGATGGAGATATCTGATCATCGCGTCCCTGTTTAAGCTCTGCATCTTAGATCCTCTTCAACGTTATTATTCCCATCTCGTTTCCATCAGCCATTCTGTCTTTGCATCATGTCTATCATCATCTTTAATTTGCAAAGGACCTGGGGGTCCTGGTGGACAGCGAGCTGTCCCTGAGCCAGCAGTGCCCTTGTGGCCAAGAGGGCCAATGGAGTCCTGGGGTACATTAGAAAGAGCACCGCCAGTGGGTTGAGGGAGGGGATTCTGCCCTCTGCTCAGCCCTATTGAGGCCACATCTGGAGTGTTGTGTCCAGTTCTGGGCTCCTCAGGGCAAGAGAGACTTGGACCTCCTGGAGCAGGTCCAGGGAGGGCTACAAAGACTAGAGTATCTCACTTAACATGAAAGGCTGAGGAATTTGAGCCAGGTCAGCTTCAAGAAAAGATGACTGAGAAGGGACCTTTTCAATGTCTATCCATATGTGAAAGGAGGGTGTCAGGAGGATGGAACTGGGCTTGTCTCTGTGGTGCCAAGCAATAGGACAAAAAAAAAAAGGCATAAAATAATGCACAGGAAGAAACGTGCTACTAAACAGGCTTAAATTTGGATTAATAGCAGAAATCAGTGTGCTAATGATGTCAATTAGAATAGAGTAATGCTTCACAACTGTGAAAGGTTATTTGGTATTTATGTCATACAATATAAAATGGCCATATCTTAACACCTAGATAAATGCTGAGTCTTACTTACATAAACACACTAACTTCAGTATAAATGTGTTGAACTATCTGACTATTACTTTCCAGACTGTCTAATACAGAAACCGTACTGCTTTTTTCAACTAATGAATGCAGATATAGAAACAGAAGAGATATATGAAGACATAATCTAAATTTTTTAAAGGAAACATTTGGAGCAACATTTTCTGTTATTACAGACATGCTGCCAGCTCAAGGCTTGAACTTTACAACATAGTCATGCTTTTTTTTTTTTTAGATCATTTCACTTATTTTCAAAAGGTTGAATCTTTAAATGTATAAAAGACATTCAAAACACGTTTTACAGATCCACAGCTGACATTCTAAATCTCATTTCCATCAACAGTAATTATAATCTTAAAAAAAAAGGTATTTTTTTATGTTTTTAAAACACATTTCAAACTGGTCATTTTATGCTCTTACTGCTGGATTACAGTACAGAAAGTGCGAAGAAATGTTTTGCATATGTCAAGAAGCTTTTTCCTGGATTCTCTGAAATAGCAAGAAGTTAGTGCCATCTATAGACAGAATTTAATATTGAAAGATAATAGGAAAAAAAAATACAGGCTCAGCAAACCAATCATATCAAACAAAGTAAAGGTCACTCTATAGTATAAAAATTAATAGAAAAAATGCCTCAGATCTGCTCATGTTTTTCAGCTTTTCTAAGAATCATTTTTGGTACAAATGACGACTTGAATTTATAACAAAGCGATTTAATATTCCTTTAAGTAGTCCTGTGAACTCACTTTAGTACATCCTCGTTTAAAGTAACCCGGCAGTGGTTACACCATTCTTGAGTGATTTTGCTTTTTATTGTTTCACTTCTCAGTTGAGCTGCCTTCCTTTGTTATTATAATAACTATTTCCACTTGCAAATCTAATCTTGCAAAGCTTAAGCACCTAAGTCACTTTAATTATACGAATAAGCTAATTAACTTCAGAAGTTATTCACATGCTTTGTCTTTCAGGAACACGCTCATAGATGATAAAATTTTCTGTTATATGCATCTTGTTTCCTTTAGCTGCAAAGCTTCTCTCCTGGTTTTCCACGAGAAGTAAAATGAAATATATTTAATGTAAAAATAACATTGTAAAATAAATAAAAAGGTATGCTGGTATCCAACATCCACTTAAATACCTGATGAGAATTAGAATATTGCCAGCAGAGTGTTACTTTTAAACGGTATTAAATACCCTGGTCTGTAATTTAGCTGGTGTAAATGTATGTGTAAATCTGTCTTCTCTTATTTTCCATCTCCATTAAAAAAAAAAAAAAAAGCTTGCAAGTCCAATCCATTTCTCCAAGATAGACTTTTTTACTTAAATTAGGTTTCAAATCTAAAGCAATGTCAGGTTGCCGGAAATAAAACCGTGATACAAGTTGTTGAAGTCATACAGAGGAAAAAACATTGCTGTTATTGACCATAAAGGATTGATATTTTCATTATTGTCAAAGGACCAGCCCTCCTCCAAGCCCTTTTGGACCTCCTTTCATTAAATCTCTATTTCTGTCCTGAGAGTAAAGAGCAGTGTAGGGCTGGAACCACCTGGCAGAGGATTCTGTGCTCGTGCCACAGACGTGCAGAGCAGCAACAGGGCAAGCAGGAGCACAGGGTGCAAAATGTTCTGTGGTGTTTGCAAAGCAATAACTGCAAGCTCCCTAGCTGCATAAAATGTATCACATGAAAAGAACACACTACATGGAATAGCTAAATGGCTTGTTTGAAGCTGAAAGGTGAACGTATTTGGACACGAAACTGCATGTTGCAGGTGGAAAGTTCAAATATCTCAAAGTAGTTAAAAAAGAAACACTTTCTTTTTAATGAATTATCATATAATTGACATTAATATGCCAAAATTGTATAGTACATCTGAATTAGCTTTGGTGCCTTCCAAGGGCATGCCTGTATATTACTGCATTCAATTCCATAGCTGGTGTCCTAGCAGCATTTCAAGAATTGAATACACATATTCATACACATACATAAAATATACAAATATATATAAAATGTCAGGAATGCAATTGCTTTAAAATGTCCAGATTTTTACTGCTATAACAAAAATGAGTGTGATAGTAAAATATAAAGCATTGCAGCAGACATTTAAATTCTTCAGTAGAAGGAAAACAATTTCACAAAGTGTTTTCTTTCTGCCCAGTTCAGCACGATTGTGACCTGTGGTAAAGGGTTTCTAAAAGGAATTAGGTTGCTTGAATTTATTTGAACGTCAAGCTTATATATTATCTCTCTCCTTCCATTTCGTCCAAGTGCATAGACAAATTTCCTTCTTTACTAACCTATTCAAAAGGCAGATTTGTCTATAAAAGCACTAAGCTTTGAATTTTCTTCATCTCATGTGAGTCAAAAAAAATGTCAAAGTGTCTCCTCGGATGCCAGCCCAGACACGTGTGGCAGAGCCATACATCTCTTGTGACTAAACTCAGCAAGTTGGAGTTTGGCAGAGGGATGAGTGAGCAAGTAACTAGAGGCAAAGCTAAAGGCAGTGCCAGAAAGAAACACAGTCTCCTGAGAACCTGATGATTTTATTTATTATTTTGTCTAAAGCTTTTATGATGTTCACTTGCATCTGCAGCTTCTTTTTGGTACAATCATGAGCAGCCTTTATTTTCCATCTGCTTCAGAAAAAGAAGATGGTGGGTTTGAAATGGAGAGGCTTAGGTAGAATTTGGGGCAGCCTGACGAGAAAATTAAAACAATGGACTTGATACATTTTTTGATTCCAGGCAAAGAAAAGTCTGTTTTATCCCTCACTTAACAGCTCTGTTTTAAGAAAAATTCAGAAAAAATGCCTGAAGTCCTGGGGCTCTTACAAACCTTCTGTTGCCTGGATAGTATAGGTAGGCAGTTCCACACATTTCATTTGCCTCTCCTGTATTCAAGCCTGGGAGATTCGAAGATAAATATTTGCCAAAGAATTATAACATATTTTCAACAGATCTGGAAATCTGAAAGTGAAGTAAGTAACTTCCATCTTTTTTTTCATGTACAGTATTGCTTCCCAGTAAGAGTACTGCTCACAAGTGTGTACTTTAATTTCCTTTCAAATGAAAAATGATAAATAGATAACTTTTCAGTATGCTTTTGTTAAAAAATTATTCTTACTTTAAGTATTTATTTAGAAAGAAACAAATTATCAAATTACACACATGGGATCTGGAGGAAAAGAAAGAATATCAGAAAGCTTATCAGTTTTTAAATGGCTCAATCAAGTAAAATTACAGTTTGACTTCAGTCTGCTTTATGAATTATAAAACCAAGGAACTGAAGACCATGATCCAACACTTGTCGAGGCTAAAGGGACTTTGGGAATGGGAGCAGGCCACAAAATGTCACATCTTTTTTATGTACAGTTTTGAAATGAGACAGTAAGATAAACATCTCATATTTAGGAATCCTTTTCTAAGATCACAGTAACTTGGCATGCTATGAATAGCAGGAGAGCCAAGATGAACACAAAAAGAGGACACATCTCAAATGAACCAGCTTTTTGATGAGGTTTGTGAAAAAATATTCAGGAAAACCAAATCAGTAAAATCATTTCAATTGAATTTATATTTTTATATTTTTTAAATAGAGGTTGTAACAAAGAGACCAAAATACACCTTATTGGCAATTGTGCCAACAAAGATAAACGTTAAGATAATCCAGAAATAATTCATTAATATATACCTATAATAAATATATTCATGGAACAAAGATTTCCTCTCAACACCACTTGAACTACATTAATTAGGCTTGAATATTTCCCCATAAATTGCTCACATACCAGTAGAGCAAAAGCTTATACCCTCTCTTAAGTTACATGCTTTATAGCATATCTGTTGCCCTATAAAAACAATTTCAGATCTGTGTGGATATATGTATGTGTACAAGTAATACAGCTAAATGAGGGGATAAAATAATTTGATGAAGGTATTAAAAAAGAAAAGCTAGGAAAAACATTCAGTGAATAAATTGAATATAACCAAATTTCAGGGGGTTTCAGCTTTTTTTTTAGAGGAAAAAATGAACCAATTTTGAAAAGCTCAGATATTTCCCTGCTGTGGTCTGGAGTTCTTGCAGTATAAGTTTATTGACTCTTGTGCTGTTTTGAATTTGTATGAGGCCATTTATACCATTTATGAAATCTCATATATTACTGTGAAGCACATAATGTGGTTATGTAAAATGTGTTTTAGTTGCCAAGGAAAATAAGGAAGAAAAAAAAACCAACAGAAAACCTCGGTGTCTTTGGGAGATTTTAGTATGCACTGAGCTTTAGAGGATGAATACAAAGCCAAATCCAACCTGAATGTTTTGGGTTTGCCCTGAGGCCTAGAAAGAACTTTTTTCTTTATGTACTCTGCCTCCACTTGGAGCTAGATGCTTATAGAATATTGAGAAGCTATATGAAAAAAAAGTCGTCAACGGCAGCCTTGTCTAGCTTCAAAAACACAGATTATTTCTGCTGTCTATCTATAAAAATTTTGATTTCTTCTTACTAGAAATTAAAGGAACTTGTAGAAAGAACAGTATAATGTGGAATAATGTGCTACTGGACTATCCTTTCCCATGGGAATGGATTCAGTCAGTCTTTTACAGCAAAAGCTGTAGACTTTTACTTAATAAGAAAGTATCCTACCTTCAAGGTCTGCAAATTCATGCAAAGGGAAGTTTCAGAGAATTTGAAAAGGTAAAGTTATGGAAGGACATTAAGGATTATTCTGTGTCCCTTGCATGAAAAAGCTTTGCTGGAGTTGCAGGAAGGAAAGCAAATCTGTCTGGAAATATTGTATTATCTAGAGTTAAATTGGATGTTAACTGGGTCAAGCTCCACACAGCTGTACTTGTGCTGTAGGAACATCCAGGACACTGTGTCAGCACAACAGTGACTCTAAAACACTGACTCTCTCACCCATACCAGAGAGAAGCAGCCTCCCTGTGGGGCATGAGAAATGCAGTCCTGCAAGAAACTGCCTGATCAGCCCATTTTGAAATATAAACAATGGAATAACTAACCAGTTTGCAGCCCAAATAATTGAAATACTGTTCAGTGTTGTAGAACTCTGTGAAGGAAACCACCTACAGGAATGCCAGTATTTACTGATGTTGCTCATAAAAGTGCAGATAGAGTAGTAACGCTTTTCTCACTTTAAATATGAAGAAAACAGTCCATGTGATGGCTAATAGCAGGAGAGGACATTTTTTCCTCTCATATCAAGACATAAAGCATGAATACCTAGCAGACAGAATGTTATGCTCAGGGGCTTACTGGAGTGAGTGGAAATAACTATTTTTCTGCTTTTATTATGGAGGAATATTGCATAATTTATAATAAAGTTGTTTTGATGTGCCATTGCCAGCATTAAGCCTAACAAAGATTGCCTGCAATTTTCTCTGAAAATCATAGAATATCACAGAATATTTCATGTTCAAGAGACCCATAAGGATCATCAGGTCAATCTCCCTGCTCCTCAGAGGACAACTTAAAACTAAACAATATGATAAAGAGCATTCTCCAGATGCTCCCTGAACTCCGAAACATTTGGTTCTTCATAAAGCACCACAAGAGGGTTTATGTTTTAAAGATCAGCCATGTTCTGGACAGTGCATATCAGTACTCTTTAGCAGGGCACAGCCTACATGAACTGGCAGGGTCAAACTCAGGGCCAGTGGAACTCATCCAGTTTTACTAGTGGTAAATACTCCACTGGGTTTGGTTGCTGAACTCAGTTCTACTGCTCGAAATTGAGACTAATCCTACCAAAGATGAGCCCCTGTAAAGCGGTGCTATCAAGCCAAAGAGGGTTCATAAGTACTTTGGAGAATTCACTTCATGAGGAAAAAAGATCGTGGGAGACTCAAGAAGATGTAATGTCTTTTGTTATCAAAAGACACTTATTTTTTCTGCGAGAAAAGACTGCTTAAGAAAATGGAACTCAACAAACAATTTGGGGCGAAGTCAAAAGACGGATGTTTGCAACTCATGCAGTTACTGTTTTGAAGTTATCATCAAGTTTGAGGTTGTGAACTAAACGGAAAAAGAGGGGTGCTCTTTGAATGATTAAACCTAGTTTAGGTGACCCACTGTCTGTAGCAAATGACTTACCAATTTCTAATGTAGTGAAGATAGACTGAAAACAAAACCCACAGCCTTAAAGACAAACACTGTAGTGGAACATAGAGGAGAGAGGGGTCAATCTGATTAACGTCAGTTAACGAAATACAACTCACACTGTACATAAAAGGTTGCTGAGGGAAATGGAGTTACAGAAAATTTGCAGGTGCAAACAGAGAACACAAACAGCATTGTGCCCGAAGAGATAGAAATGGACACATGTTTCCATCTGAGGCCTTGGCAAAAGCTGCCTGAGTTAGAACAGTAAGCTTTTGTAGAACAGTGAGCTTTGGTAGCCTGAAGCAAAGAATGTAGTTTTGTAAGTTTAAAAAATATATACCTTATAAAGACAGAAACATAGTTTAAGTAAGTTTAAGTAAGTTTGAGTAAGTAGAAAACACATCTTACGTATGAAATAATAAATAAGAAAATAAAGAATCTTAAGTTTAACAATAAGCCTTATAGCAAAGTTTAGTAGAAAGTTATAACGTAGCAATATAGGCTGGTACAGCAGGCCTGGATAGCAATATTACGATTGGTTAAAAAAGTACGCATTGCGGTAAAATCACGTAGAACATAGAAAGAATAATGATTGGTACAAAAACGCGAGTGAGTTTTGTGGCATTTGCTTATTGGCTTAAAAAAGTATATAAGGCCTTGTAACAAAGTAAATGGCTTTGCCATTTGCCTTTTGCTTTTGCTTTACCTATTGCTTCTGCTTTTGCCTTTGCTTTTGCCTTTGCCTTTGCTTTTGCATTGCGCAGTTTTGTCCATTACCTTTTGCCATTGTTGCTGCCATCCCTATTCCAACAACTACTGATACTTTTACTTATCCATCAAATAAAAATGAGGCTGATCCTATGATGAATCATCTCTGTGGCATCTTTTAAATATTCCCAATAACTCCACCGATCCTCTACAGTTGCAACTTTCTGTATAGTACTTTGCAGGCGTAACCATATTGTACTCCGAATAAATTTGATTCTACACAAAGTATAAAAATAACAATGTTAAAGCTTTCAAAGCATTGATAACCAACCCCATATTTTTTATTCATATGCTAGCAATGTAGATTATTAAAAACATTGAGTTCTGTGGGTCGTTTCAAAAATCAATCAAACGCAGTGCTGCTTTCTATTTCTGAAAGTCATTTTATTTAGGTTATCTACGTAATCATTTAAGGATCTCTATTGACATTGAAATACAGACACTAAGGCTGTATTCACTATTGAGTGCATCATTCTCATATAAAGTAGAATTTGACGTGTATTCCGGTGAACCTAACCTATATATCTACCTGAGTGAAGGCAGGGACACACTCTTTTGCGTTTCAGATACAGGATGAATTCTTGGTGCACCAATGCAATTTACCCCTCCTCTCCTCTCAGCAGTCTCTTAGCTGTTTTGTCCTTCCCTGTTCTGTCAGTTCCCTGTCCAGGCACTCAGCTATTTTGTTTATGGCTGCAACAATCCCTGGCTGTCTTGCTTTACCCTAGTAAAAGTTCCTTGTCTGGTTTATATATATTTTCAGTGCTCCTAAGAAACTTGATGAAGGACAGATAGCAAAAGAGGCCAGACCACCAGTCAGTGTAAACTGGATAGCTCTGTGGATTTGTGTGAGTTAAGACCAAACTGCACTGATTCACAAAATATGTTTTTCATGTTGGGAAACTGTTCTTTGAAATTCTTTTGCGGCTGCACAGACTGTCCATTTTTTGCATGCATATTTAAAAAGCAGTCACTTCTGTTTGCTGTGCATGTTCATTTTGATATGTATTTACAGCCAAGGAGATCATCTGGATCCCCAAGTAAAATGCCTGGAGTTATTCATGTCCACTCAAAAATACTATTGGTGTGACCAAAGGTGGAGCCTATAATTTAGTTGTCAGGTTTTGTTAATGGGTCTGTAAGGGAAAAATTATGGGCTGATAACATCCTCTGTTGGGAAACTTGCCACTGGGATATTCTGAGGTCTCTTAAATAAAAACTGAGTGAGAAAAGTCCTGTTAATATGGTGGTGCTTTGGGGTAGATAAATTTCTTGCCAAATACTGCTCTTGAAGGGCAAACGCAGATATTAATGTCCTGTCTCCAGAAGAGATGTGTAAATCTTTGAGGGAAGAAAAATGGTAGTTGAACCTAGACACCGCTTACATAGGGCTCTTATTTATTCTCCATCATGAAGAATCTTGACATGAAACTTGAAGTCTTCCTAGAAGATGTGCTGCACTCTGTCTCTGGTTATGGGAGGGAAGCACTTGGCAAATCACAGACACAGTGCTGTGGGAAAGGTCAACAAATTTCTTCTTCTCCTTAAAAATCTACCAAAATGTGCTTTACACCAAAACAAGTATTTACTAAAAAATACCGTCAGGTTGCAGCAGCATGTCCAAAGCTGAGCCCCTGCCAGCGCAGTACCAGAACCTGCTCCCCTGCTGCACACATCATTCCCTGAGGGAGCAAAAGAAGTTGCCTCCTGTAGTGCAGGAGTTCATGGGCTTCTCTCTACTCTGATAAAAGAATAGAGGCAAAAGGCTGTTCTTATAGAAATATTAGGTATATATACAAAACCCTTTACATCACAGCTATCTATAACTCCACTCAAAAATTCTCTTCAATGTGTCACTAGGAACATTTTATTGTTATATACATACATATTGTTTACATCTGAATGTGTAAAATTATCAGAAAGGATTTTTTTTTCCCCCAAACTTAAATGAAAATGAGAGGGAAATTAACTTTATGAAGTTCAGTGCTGTGAAATGTTAAAGACTTGCAGTTTATAATTAAAACTCAAGTCTTTGGCAATGGACCCTTCTGTGTGGTCTCACAGGCAAGACACAGGGCCTGAGGGGGATGGTGGAGTTCTGAACATGGAAAGAACATATGATGGAGTAAATTCCTGTCATTTTTAAAGCCTGTAGAAACAATCTCATCTTTTTTAAACTGAAGTTGAGGGTAAGAATATTCTTCAATCCATTTTTATCTCTACCACTTCTTTTCTCAACAACCCTGGGCTTCTTCTAAGTTTCAAAATCAAATAAAAGATTCCATACGGGGTGAGTTGTACTATGACCTCTCCGCAAATGCAAATAACCAAAGCTACAGCAGTGAGAAGGACAGGACAGTAGCAAATACCTTGTATTATTAGACCCTTTTCTCACTTATCTTTAGATATTCTGCTTGTTAATTTTCCTTCTTTTTTTTTCTTTCATTCTTCAATTACCAGTTCTCTTTTTTTTCTCCAGCCATCTGCTATTACTCTGTGGTTCTTATGTACATGAGAAACTGCATCACTGTTCTCAGTAAAACAGGAGAAGCAAAGTGTTACAAGCAAAGTACACTGGAGAAGCATGCTCACCTGGGGCCATTGAGGGATAGAGAGGCTTCATATATTACTTAGTGGTATTTAAGTACCTAAATACTTACCACAACAGAAGACTACATGGTTTATTCATACACAGATTTTTCTAGGCAATTCACTATAACTAGTATCCAAACCACCCACAACTATGCAGCAAAACTCCACATCATTGTATAAACAAGAGTTCCATGAAAAGCAATTTCTCTCTGAATCCTCAGGGCTTTGTGGGTTTTTCGTTATTTATTTATTTAAATGCCTTAACAAATGTACTCAGATGCCACACTGAAAGGCAAGATATACGAAGCAAAGTAGAATGTATGCTGGAGAAAGTAGAACAGTTTAAGATCAGATGAAAATATTAGCTATGGATGATCCTCTTCTTTTCATTTTATCTAGACTGGAATAGATGTGATCAAACAGTAGCAGTTACATGGAAGAAAATTTTTTCTGGACTGCAGGCAGAAGGATAGAAAACCGCTTTTTCTATTTATTTTTTGGGGTTGATACATCTTAAGATGGGCCTCTTTAAACTTTCAACTGGAGCATCTCTGAGTTGGTCCATTTCTCCTGATGTCTGGAGAGGACCTTTCAAGAGCGAAACAGGCAAGAAAACAACTTTAATATGATCTCACAAGCTTAGCAAAAGGTAGGAGTGCTATACTGTACTGCTTTTTAAGTGTTCAATCTTAAAATTTGCAAGATTTCAGTTTGATAATGTCTGTCTTTAAGGAAAGAAGGGAAAACTTACCTTAGATTTTTTAAAATTTTTCTTAAAATACATAGAAAGTTAGTGTTGTTTATCCAAATTGCAAAGTGAAACTGAAGACAACCACAGAAAAGTAAAGACTGCACATTTTCTCATAGAGATTAGGAAAAAAAGGTGGATACAAATAAGCAAATTATATAGAATTTGAGATCAGTCTTTAAGAAAAATAAGGATCACCACTTATTGATTCTTAATATCATGCTTCATTTTGTGTCCCTTAAATGCCAACTTTGCAGTGGATAGAAGGATTTCATAGCATTCTTGCTTCTGTGTAGGACTGCTGTGTTTTCTTCGTAGCTGGGTGAGCCGCCCACCATTTACCCAAAGCCCTGCAGTTTAAAGCCCTCATATGCTCTGTGGGCACCAGCTCCAATCTCTGCACCACACGTGGTCTTGGAACCCATCAGCTGTAACACAGAGAACTGCATAAGTTCCAATTTACCCACGAAACACAGAAGGAGAAGATTATGAGGGGAGCTTCATCCAGCTGAGTCTCACACTGTTCTGCTTCCTTGACACTATCCACACATCTGAATGCACCAGTCCATATATATATATATATATATATATATACACATATATAAAATGTATAAACGTGACCATGTTCTGCCCAAAAATTCATCCTACTGCCAACATAGGTGTCTAGGCCTTTGTACAAGAGTTTCTAAGTTCACCTATTTCTTGTTGTCTGTAGGAGTCCAGCACAGGCAAGGAGAACACTCCCTGTGCTCATGACCAAGACCAAGGCTTGTGTGGTCAAGTGGGTCTAAGCCAAAAAGTTTTTGATCATCAAGGGTCTTTCACAAAAAGGGAAGCAGCAAGATATGACACAGCTATCCTGGCCTGGAGGCTGGTGAAATGTCTGAGCAAAGAGGGAAGTGAGATTTTTTTTCTTCCTTGGGCCATCCAGGTTAGTCAAGAGTAGGCACCAGGAGAAAACAGATGGAAAAGGGATGGAAGAGCATGTCAGTTGAAGTCCTGAAGAAAATGGGGACTAGGCATGCAAATTCAGACTGGCGAGGATTGCACTGGTGGATAAACAAGCAGGCAGCACATGAATGAAAATGATAGAGCAGAAATGAGTTGGGTTTTATAGCAAGCCATCATGTACACCCTCTAGGAGCTGACTTCTAGGGCGTCTGTAGCCTCAATGACTTAGGGAAAGTAATGATTCCTCTCTTAAAGTATTTAAAACAATCTGTCTGGTACAACTCAGCCTTCAGGCTCAAAAGAAATCTTGTTAGTTGGGTGCTGGAGGCAACAGATGCTGTAGGAGATTAGAAAGATGTCCACTTCCACCTGCAGTGAGTCCATTGGCTTCACCAGCAGGGGCATCTAAGGAATAGAGGTGACCCAGTGGTGACTGACACCTGTGACTCCTTTCTCACTGTGAGGCTGCCCTTCATGTCCAGAGTAGGCAGGGGAAGGCCACCACGCTATCTCAGGAGAAATATGAGAGAGCTCAGGTGGTGGAGGAAGGAGAATAGTCCTAACAGAAAGCCTACAATAATCACCTAGAGTTTAGGATACTCTTAGCATCCTAAGTCTGCCAGCATGGGTTGTGAACACCATTCATGAGGAGGGAGATAACCCAGAGATATGCTTTATCAGTCTGAAAGAAAATCTCTGTAGGAACCTGTGCCAATTCCTATTTCTGGTGCTTGAGCCTAAAGCTTTGCCTTCCCATCTGCCTGTTTCCTTCAAGAGACAGTCAGCTTGGAAGAATTAGTTACTGAGCAGAGACTAAAAAATTAAGTCAAGAATTACGCCTCTGTTCCTAATCCCACCATTTGACTTAATCTGTGGCTTTTCCTAAATCATCAAGTACCTCAGCTTTATCCATCTATGAAATGGTGATAACACTAGTGTAATGACTGTAATCCATTTTGAAAAACAGTGAACAAAATATGCAAAATAAACTTAATTTTTTTCTTTCTTAGCCTTTATGCTCAAAAGAATAATTCACAATTAATAATTTATGCAGTGGCATGAACTGTTTTGACTTTGAATGTTATTCACCCACAACGTATTTTTTTCCTGAGTTATTTGTTATTCTACACTGGTGTCTTGGGGTGACTTTACGATGTGTATCCCCCATCATCGCTCTATGCCCGGATATGATTCCTGTGCCTTTCTGTGCCTTTAAACTGAGCCCAAGAGAGGGAAGAGAAGGAAAAAAAAGGCCAGACGAACTTTTTCAAAGCAGTCTGTGCTCCAAGGTCACCACTCCTCTGCGTCTCTCTGCTGTGGGGAGAAGTGTGGAGGAAGCACCCTTCCTGCTTTCCAGCCAGCTTCTTCGGCTCCGTTTCTTCAGGGAGAGACGGAGAGTTAAACCTTGTTTTTCCCGGGACTTTGGGCTCTTTTTTTCTTCTCTTCTGGACTGGTTCAGAACATCAGAACATCAGAACCTCACTGGGGGACCTTCCCCCGGCCTGGAGGGGAGCCCCACGCTGACCCAGCGCCGAGGAAGAGAGAGACCACACCCACAGAAGGACTCTCAAATCTTTCAGGTTTTCTCTCCACAGCGAGAGATTTCATTATTTAGCATTATTATTCTTTTCCTGTGTGTTTGTTAAATAAATAGTTTTTATTTTCTCTTTCACATTCCTCCGAGGAATATTTCTTTCCCGAACCTGGGTGGGGGAGGAGCGGCTATAACCTGCCTTCCTTTGAGGAGACGTTCCTTTTGGACGTTTCCCTGAATTTGGCCCAAACCAGCTCAACTGGTTAAATAATTCCCATAAATATTTATTGGTTTGTGAGCTGTTCATGAAAAGTTTATTCAGAGTGTTTATTACATAAAATGTAATCAATTGGATATTTTTGGTATATCCGGTCTTTGCTTCCTGACTAGAGTAACGTAATTTGTTGAATCAGGTCTTTCATGTAAATTATCTTGCTTGTACATCAATTATATTTTCCGTACAGATTCTTGTTTATAATGTAAGTTTGAGAACATCCCTAACCATCAACTCATTCACCCAAAAACAAATGTAGTTTTAAATCACAAATGCAGATAAAGAAAACCTCCATTTGCATCTGATCTTACACTATCTTATTCTTCATGTACAGAAGATGAATACAAAGTTAAAATATACCCTGGTCTTTTTTTTTTTTTTAATTTAAATTAAATTATCATTAACTTCTTTCACATAAAAGTAATTTAACATGATTAAAGAGAATACCCTGTGGATTTACATTTTCCAAATGGATTAGCAATAGATCTCTTGGAATTCATCAGGTGTAAGAATGAAGCTGTAAAACAGTGATTTAAGTAAATGCAGGGAATACCAAGAGGATTAAAATGAGATCTCTAAGGTCAATAACGTTGCAGTAGATTTCATTGTAACATTAAATCTTTTGAAATATTTACAGAGAAGAAATATACTTCAGCTCTGAGACAAATTATAGAACGCAGAAGTTTGAGTAAGCTATGATTTACATTTTCACTTACCTGAGGGAATCACTAATTGCTAGAAACAGTTCATTATTTAAGAGGTCTTCAAGTAAAATGAGAAACAGGGAAAAAGTCTGGGTGACAAGCAAGGCCAGTTTTAAATACAGCTTTGTACTTTTGTTTTTGTTTTCTAAAAAAACTCCTGTAATCATATTTCAGTGATAAAATAAATGCATTAAAATATTTTTATGTTGCAGTTTCATCTTAGTGTAAAACTATAGAATAGCCAGAAAAGTAATTAACTGTAAGGACATTTATATTTTTAATGCTCACAGTGTTTTGTAAGATTTTTTATTTTCTTTAACAAGACTTTAAAGCACATCATGGAATAGAAATATCTCACGGGTCATAATCTCCAGAGTATCATCTTTCTGCATAGCTACCTTTCTAACATCAGCATAGTTCTTTGAGGACAAATTTTATTTTTAGTCTGGTGAAAATCTCAGTTAGCATCTTTCAGGGTAACAGACAAATGGACAAGGTCTTTGGAGTCTTACACCAAAGTTTTTGTGAAGCCTGTACACATTTGTACGCCTGTCATCCTAAGCGTCTTTCTGCTCTCGCCCTCCAAACAGGCCTTCATCCTTGTAATTTCTACATTTGTACAAATACAGAAATTCACACACAAACACAGAATTTCAGGTATGGGAAACTACCGAGCACTGGAGTGAAAGTCTGGTACCTCCTAAATATTTTAGCCTTAAAATATATGTCTGAATATACGAACTACTGCAAAAATGTAGTTTTCCCTGATAAATTTTAGGCTCAGCTTCATTTGGATGAGAACTTACAGTAATTGTACTGTCAAAGATAGTGCATGCTAACTTAGTTTAGTATAAAGAAAGCTCCAAACATAACTCCCCATTTCAAGTGTTCATAACTTTTATCAAATATATTATCTCAGAGTAAAATTAGTTTTTTTCATCTCTCCAATTAAATCTTAAACAAATCTGCATTCTTAGGCATATTTTTTAAATGACAAAGAAAGTTAAAAGACTCTTAACAGAAAGTATGACTGTGGATAAAGATCCAAATCTAACCTGTCCCACTAATTCTAAAATATACCAGACTTGAAAGGCATATTCTCTTGACTATTTTCTGCTGCTTTATATTCACTGACGCAAGGGTACTCTTTAGCAAGATGATGTTTCCTGAGGCATAATAAGTGCCGGCAAGCTCAAAAGAAACAATGACTACAGAAAACACATATATTGATTGTTTCAGACAATAACACGAACAAGCATTGTCTAATCTTTCTGCACTCTCATCCTCCCACACAAAACAGCATGGCTGAAAAAAAATCACTGGAAAATACAGAAACAAAATCTGCCACAGACATCTCAATAGCTATGCATTTACTGACTGTTTCACACATAGGAACAAAGATCAGGAATTTCAGAAGTTTCCTAAATATAGAATTGACTTAACTATCAGACTACTGAAACAGTGTGTAAAGGCCACTGAGTTTGAAAACTACTGATATGCTGTCTGTAATAACTATTCCTATGGGACATCCTTAGATAGAGATAAATCACAAAATCACATTCTAGCACTCTGCAAGGGTTTGTTCCTATTTGAGGTATAGATCATTGGTACCAAATAGAGGACACTACATCATGAAAGTATATCCTGGCACTGTGATTAGCTTATGAAGGAATTGCATCATGAAAAGAAAAAAGCATTTTCCCTGAGTTCAGTCTCCTGTGTTTAAAAACAAAACTGGTAAATCCAACTGTATCTGGCAGTTCCCAGAGCAGTTGCTACATGCTAGTTGTAACTAGAGCATGAGACAGTGATGGATAAATAGCCTGCTGTGGATGATTCTGGAAAAAAAAAAAATTTGAACTGTTAAGAGGGTTTTACAAGGCTCAGAAGGTTTGGGATTTTAGAAGCATAAAATCTTCCCAGCTGCACTCAGTGGAATTCCACAGCTCCTCCTGCTGCTCACAGCAATACATTATTTAACACATGCAGGGAAGAAGCTTTTTGAGAAAAACAGGTTTTACATACCAGATGCACAGTTTCCTCACACGTATTTTTCCTCAGATTGCCACTGGCAGCTTCTCACTAGCAGGGAATGACAGCACTGTCAAATTGAAAAGACTTTGCAGAGAGCCTATTTGGCTGGTCTCAGACTTCTCCACTGCTTTCTGGTCTTCAGTACACTCAAGCTTTTTATTTTTGTCTTTAGGTTGCCTATATATGGGTACTTTTTCTATTCTTAGTTACTATATTCTACTGTATTTTCTGTGCTCCCTTTGTCTCCTCTTTTTTAGGGCACCTATTTTAACCTACAGCTCCTTTGGGACTTATTGTGGGTTGATTAGAGCTTCTGATTTATAGTTCTGACTTTTTTTGCCTTTAGAAACCCTCCCAAAGTTGATTTTCTTACTAGTCAACTGCTTTTCTCTGTCATCATATTTAATGGGCTGCTTTTTTTTTTTTCTTTGTTTTTTTTTTAAATTCAGTCACCTTTCAACAGGATATTTGCAGGTTATGACAGAGAACTAAAGCATTCAAAAATCAAAGCTGTTGATAACAAAAGTCACAAGTTTGGCTGAGTGCATTTAAAACTGTAGTAAAAGGACTTTTGCAGATAGCTCCTTTAAAGAGCAGCGAGAGCCTGGCAAGCAGCATTTACCCTGCCAAGCTCTGCAGGGCACTGTGTTGCAGCAGGAAACCCCAGCAACAGTGATCCACAGCTTGGATAATCCACCCCAGGCTGCAGGGGACTAGGCTGCAGACTATTCAGTCCATGGAGCTTGTTGATAGAAGCTGTTTTTTTAAAGTACTGGACACAAATGAAGTCAAAGCAATCATGAAGAAACAGAAAGATTGGATTCTTGGACATATGGTGGGAGATTAGTGGACACATCTGATTTGCTACTCAAAAGGGAAAAACAAAAAGAAAATAATTTTCCAGCAATGCATATGTCATTACTTAAAAAACAAACCAAATCAATGTTTTAGAGAAGGGAACTGAATCAACATTTATCTATCTCTATTCTGTTGCACTGCACTATTGTAGTATTTCAGCCAAGAGCAACTAGGCAAATATGAAATTAAGTCTGAATTGCATTTCAGTGAAACCATGTTTGTGCCTTTTCTATAAGATCAGTTCTGTGCAATGGCAGAACAGTTTAAATCCTGGGGTTAACTTTTTGGCTGGACATGCCACTGAGAATGTCTCTGCCACCACTGAGAATTGTGCGTTAGATAGGGAGAGAACACAGGAACAAAGAAAAAAGTGTAGACCTCATCTTAAAACACTGGCTCAAAGGAGGCTCTACCTGCTTGAAGAGGATGGTGAGGACAGCAGTGGAACAGGGCCCAAAGCTGGAGAGACAGACTGGAACCTTGGTAGGTAGCAGATGTACCTCAGCGCCCTCTTTTCCTACCATCACAGGGTGAAGAGGTGGTTAGACTCACGGGTGTGCAAGAAGGAAAAAAATGGGAATGAATCCAACAAAAGTTACAACCCTCCACCTTCAAAAGCCCAGGGCCATTCTCCAACTCCACCTCTGATGATTTTTCCCAGATAACATTCCCATCAACCTTTCCCATCCTCTATACCATCTTTTGCTGAGATCTCACTCTGCAGCAGCACGGAGTTTTCCTTTCATGGGCCTTTTTACTCATCTTGGCCATAACCAAGAATGAATTTGGATTCATATTTGCTTACAACACAGAAAAGGCTTGATCCAACTTTTATATATCCACAGAAATGAACCACCAACCTCTGTTGGTTCCCAAATATTACTACAATGTGTACTGTAAGAAATCCTAGGGAGATCAGACATAGATGGCTCATGCAGTACAAACCACCTAATTGCTGAGCAACCAGAGGAGCTGGGTAAGCAGTATCCCTGGTCAGCACTTCCTCATTGCTAAGCTGAAAAACTACTTGTGGTAAAGAGCCATTCCTTTTGTTTAATTTTTGGCTTCTATCTTAAGCCCAAGATTTCATCACCTTTTTTTCAGTCACAGCCTCTGGATTTCCAACTCTGTGGCTGTAAAACTATATGAAACAGAATACTGGAGACAGGCTACAAAAAAAAAAAATGGGAATCATTGATAACCAGCATTCCCTAGAGTTATCATAGAAGTTACATGCACTGCTTGCTTTTTAGTAAGAATATATATTTTTTAATATATAGGAAAACTCTAGAGAGAAAGATACAGGGAGAAGCCAGACAGACGAGCAATCTTGTTGTTTCTTATTGCTGGTAAACTAGGCATATTCTGAAATCCTACAGGTTAAATCAGAGCTAGAGACATCATTAAGGATCAGTGATTAGTGTTGGATCTTTTAACTAAATAAATGGCTGAAAAAAGTTAATGGACTCAGAGGTAGATCTTTGGCTCCAGCCTTCATGACCATCACTGTAAAAGTCATACTGAGCATTACTACATGCTCAGGTTATTTTAAAGGGACAAAAGCACAGACAACTATATAGGAAGCAAGCACAGCTTCCCTCAAGCTCTATAATTTTTAACTTTTCAGACGGGATCAAAGTGGTTGGCATTTCTTTGCAAGAGGTGACAAAGGCTGTTCCTGACAACAAATTGCATATGCACATGGGTTCCTAGAGACAGGAACACATGCTGCTAAGCACCTCTCATGTCAAACCAAGCATGTAAGTCCCTGGCTGGGGAGCAATCAGGAATGAGGACAGAACCTCAGAAACTGGCAACTGATACTTCATCAAGTGCAATATGCCAGGGTGGCTTCAATGGAAGTTGAACTGCTGTTAATGATAACTAAGTTATGTTGCAGGTAGGTACTTTTGACCTAAACATATCATATGGAATTGAAGCAATTCCTGCCAAAACACTGAGTATGTCAGTGCTTAGTGGGTAGAGTCTGTGGAAATTTCTTCAGTGTCAATTTTCAGAAAGAAAACAGATACTCTGAAACATTCACACAAACAGGCTTTCTCAGCTCATTTAAACTACAACATTTTTTTTTACTTCCACAAGTCAAAATATCCTTTCATTGCAGGAAATTTCTGCTAGTTCACATGCTTTACAATACAGCTGGTGTGACCAAAGAGATGTCCTATACAGTGTTGTGCCATATTCCAGGGTTGGGCTCTTCTTCCATGAATATGAGACAGCTTATTGCAGCATGAAATCAGTTGACTCAGACCACAGCTGAGAGCTGGACCACACAGACACAGAAACTCTGCCTAATTTTTTTGTTCTGTACATCACCCTGTAAAATAATAAGGCCAAAGCCACACCGTATTCCCTAACTCCTCATCATTTTATTATTTCCCTCATTTTTATTTGCAGGCAGAGATCAACAGCTTTCTACACATTCTTCAATGGCAATGTTCTCCTTATGCTGTAGTTTTGCAATCCACCACACGGTCAAAAAATATTAGGGATCCATTTCCCAGCTTTTAAGAGTATTTTGAGTACTTTGAAGAGATTTTAAAATAAATGTAAAAGGCTTTCTAAGCCAAAAAAGAAATTATTGCTTTAAGAATACTCATAATTTTCAAGGTGTTTTGCCATTTGACATCCTGTTTAGTTTTAAACTAAATTTCATTATTCACAGTTATATTTACTAGTCTACTGGACTTTTTTGTCTGGAATTTGCATAGTTCATCCTTTAAAAGATGGTCTGTCACATAATTTACTTTATTCCTTATACATAAAGAAAATATACCAAGGATGTTATTTACCTAAAAAGTATATGGAAGTTATTTTAATTCACCCTTGAAAACAGTAACTAAAGGAGTAACAGACATTTATTTATTACAATGTATTCATTTTTTGTCTTGTGCCTAAAGGACATTTGTGTCATGAAGGTTCCTACGTACTTATAAAATAGAGCACCACCTTTATAATATATAGCTTTAATATTTTTTATTTCATTATTTTAATCTAAATTTTTAATAATTAACATAATCTAATTAAGAATCTAAAGTTCAAAATGCCACAAAATAAAAGCAACAACATACCTCGACAAACAGTGTCTATGTAATTGCAAGTGCTAATCTAAATCCCGGATGAAACAGAAATGTTTTCTAAATATTTGCATCAAATGCCTTTTTAGCAAGGAAAATTATCATCTGATGTTATCCTCACCTACTTTGACACATTTAATTTTCCAGTCCTTTTGATTATCACAGTCTTGTCTGCAGATAGCTTGTTTGATGCGGGTAATTATTGCGAGTGTTAACAAGCTTTTCCTGATACAAAAATCTATAATGTCAAAGAAAATAATTCTAAGGTATCCTGATCTAGTGGATTTGGAATGACAATATAATAATTTACAAACTGCTACCATGATGAAGTCATAGGGTCAACTTGGCAGGAGTTTTTATGGAAAAAGAGAGAAGAAAGAAAAGATATTGTTAATTTGCCCCTTCTCAAAATACTCTTCTGAGATTCACTTGTTAAAACTCTGAACTCTTCATTTTTACAGTTATGCCAGCATCACCAGGCAACCTAAAATCTATCTTCCAATTGCCAGAACAGCAAAAATTTTGGGCAGAAGCAAACAACTGCAGGAGAACTTAAAAAAAGGTCAAACAACTGCAGGAGAACTTAAAAAAAGGGGGAGGCCCCCAGGAGTCACCAGTTGCCTGGGATAAGCAAGCTGAGGTGCGCCAAGCTGCTGGCTAGATGGAAAAGAGCAAGCCCACCTCCAACACAGGCAACACTTCCTTCATTACTTTCTTTAAACAAACAAGATGGGAAAAACATGCTTTTCCATATCTCTGGAGCAATTTTTGTAGGGGACCAGAAAATGAGGCAGATCCAGAGCTGTCACTTGAGAAGAGCTGTTTTCCAATGTTGAAGAGTAATCAGAAATTACAAGATTAAACTCAATTGTTCCACTATTTCTACTCAAGCAGGATTTCATTAGCGATCTCTATACTCCTCTGCAGACACTAACTCTGAGAAATCGTGATAATTTTAGCAGATCTACTTCCTAGAACACCAGTTACATCTTGCCAGGTGTACCAGACCAATATACGCATTCCACTGTCATTCAGAGAAAAATCAATATTTCCCAGGGTGTGAAGTGGGAAGTCAGCAGAAGCAGAGTCAACTACACATACTTTATTTGTTGAGAATCGAGGTCAGAATTCAATCTGAAGAAGAAGAAAAGTTACTCTCTTACATAAGTGAAAGACTTCAAAAATGTGATCTGGGGCACCTTGCATGGAATACAGAAAGGTTTCACACACAACAGTAGGACTTTTGTTTTGCTTCTGTGAAAGAAAAAATTAAAATGGGGACCATTGCATCAGTAGATTTTTGGAAGCATTTTTTAAAAGGGCAAATGAGAAGTATCAAAGCAAGAGCAAACGTATCTGTGTATTTTATTTTTTTATAAGGAGCTACATATTTGGAGGCAAAACTGAATTTATAAAATTTGAGGGGAGAGAGTGAAATATTTCATTATCATAAATTGCAGGCTGTCAAAAAAGAATAAAAGAATAAAAAAACAAAAAGGTCTCTGGAGCGGTAAAGTGAAATGGGTAGCAGAAGCTTGTAAGGGACAGCAAAGTACAACTGGAACCACCCAAGAAGCAAGTACCCAAAAGTGCCTGAAGGGGAACAGAACAGCCTCCAGCTTCCTTCTCTGAAAAATCCCACTCTGTGTTATATCATCCATGCTGACCTTACTGCCAACTGCCATTAAACACTAAAGCTGAAAGTGATCCTTCTGCTCTTTTCCTACACTTTCCAACTATTTTCTTCTTGTCCTCATTTCTAACATGCCACAGAGTATTTTTCTGGGCCAATCCTTAGTGCCAGTTCAAATTAAATATGTTTTATTCTTTAAGAATTAACCCAGAAATCTGTGCTGCCAGTCTTGCCCTGACTGGATGTGGACAAGGATTTAAGACAATACGTCTTGATGGAGCTGTGCAAGATTTAATATACAATGCTCATTTGGGTGTTTTCTTTAATTTCTTTTGGATCAGGACAGGGTATTTTTATTGGCAGGGTGCATTTTGATTGTCTTGTTTCCCTTGAAAGGCTCTTATTTTCACAACCTTCATTTGTCTGTTCCAAACCCCCATTTGGATCAGCTTGGCTTGCATTTTTAAGGGTAGTTCACTTGGGTTGGGTTACTCTGAACACATATTTTTGTTATAGTCTACTGAGAAATAATGTGAGTAATTTACTCCTTCTGAGTTATCATTTGTTAAAGAGAATCCAAGCCTGGAAGAGTTTTAACTTGAAAACATTATAGATAGCTGTGGAATGGACAGCACTGTCTTTTCCAGTGGCCATTGGGTGTGGGTGTTGTTGTGTGCTAGATACCCACGTCAGTAACGTTTCCATCTAGGGAAGGTCATTCCTGCCTGTGCCCATTTTACAGTAATGGAGGAATATGAACCACAAGAGAGTTCATGCAGTGTGTGTCAGCAAGTCAGAATGGGAATATTTTTATGGAAGTGGAACCTAATATTGTTCTCTTTTGATGTGAAAATGTAAAAACTTTCAGGGCAGGATTTGTCTTGGCATGACCTTGATCTTAAAACATCTATATACGACACACACATCAGTAAGGCATTCAGTACTTTCCAAAATTTCCCTTAGCATTATATTTACTCAACTTTTTATCTTTCTAGACTACCAAAAAACTTTCTACTTTCAGTTATTTATTGCAATTTCTCACCACTATTTCTTTTCCTTGGCACTACCTTTCATCCAAAATCCTCAAATTAGAGTTGCTGGTTTCTGGTGATTTATGTAATTTGACTTTCTCAGATTATTCTGTGCCTTACTCAGCCTTAAAAAAAAAAAAAAAAAAA
>VZRV01001411.1:446784-694625 GCA_013398115.1 Falcunculus frontatus
TCCCTTCCCTTCCCTTCCCTTCCCTTCCCTTCCCTTCTTCCTTCTTCCTTCTTCCTTCTTCCTTCTTCCTTCTTCCTTCTTTTTTAACTATATGTAAGTATTTAGGTCATGTGCATGTGGAATAATACATGTGCTGTGGTTCACTGTCATTAAAGGGAAGTGTACATGCTTCATAGCTGCCTCAGTATGGCATCCCAGGCTTTTAAAAGGGTAAGGAAGGCTGAGAAATGTGCAGATGTATTTAATAGGGAGTGACCTTCTAAATGATTTGTCACTCCCTAGTGCACAGTTATATTTCAGGTGTTGCGTGTGTGCTTAATCTTGTCCTGTCCTGTTCCACAACTGATGTTTGCACTCTGGAGTCTCTTTAAATCTTTCTCTTCAATCCTCCATCCTCAAAAGTCGTTGAGGAACCAGGGTGGACTAGACTAATGAAGTTCCATGTGGAGATGTTTCCAAGCTAAACCACAGTATCTCTTAAGAAGAGCAGGTTTCAGATGTGCATTTTCAAAACAGTGCAACATACATGGTGTACTCTGAAGGAGCTGTATAGGAGCTTTTTTTTGCTTTTGCTATTTTGCTGTCGTCCTTTGGCCCCAGGGTCTGCAGAATTTATTTTGAAGGTTTTGGATTGTTGTAATTTTCCTACCTGGTTTGAATTCTTGCATTTATTATTTACTAAACAATTAAAATCAAATCCAGGGGAAGATGTTGTGTTTTTATACAACTATTTTCAACCTTTACTATTTTTCAAAGCATTCTTGAACTTCATCTGACTTCACTGGGAACATGCCATAAGGCATAAGCCCTCTGTGGGGCTGTACCTGTCAGAGTCAGCAAGTATTTCCTAAACTCTACGTGACTTCTGTGTTTCCCCTTGTTGCAGTCTGTGTAGCTAAGACAAACCTTCATATCTGTATTTAGGCTTACATTTAAGCAGCCTGAATATTATAACCTTGTAGATCTTAGTGAAGTCAGAAGAAAAATCTGGCCGTGTTTAAGGGTCTGGAAATGAGCTTGGATAGGATATGAAAGAAGCAGGTGACACCAAAAATGAGAGGTGAGATACACATAAAGAGGAAAAGTCTCAGGTGGATATTGAAAACCACAAACTTTTGCATAATAATATTTCTCCTGCTTTCATAACCAAAATATTTCTTTTTTATATGTCTTTATCTTACCCAGTCTGTTTTACTGAATTGTCAAGCAAAGGGAAAAACAACTTGGTCATTTTTAAAATTTTGATACTAACACAATCAGAAGAAATAATTATGCAAGAGATGCAATGGAAGGTGTTGAGTTTAGGGTCTGGCTCAAAAACTAGGCCGTTCTTCGCCTAAGGTTCAGTAAAAAATAAAGTTATATAAAAATTGCGAAGTTTATTAGCAAAAACTCTACTGCATATCCTGTATATGTAATATACAATTTTGACAGAAACAGTAGGTTTTGCTGTAATTCCATTCCAAGAAAGAGAACAGCACTTTTGACAATTTCAAAGCTTGCTTTGAGGCCATATTCACAATTTAATATTTCAAATTTTATTCTGACATAACTTTTCATTTATTTTTTCTTAGTTTACCTCATACTCATATAATATATGATCAAAATCCTGCCCGCACAAACCATAAGAAAATTAAATGTTTCCATTCTGTCAAATGAAGAACCATCAATCCAAAACTAGAAGATATTTGGGAAGCCTGGTTTCTAGAAAATGCTAGATGTTCCAGGTTTTGTGCCAGTTTAATACACAGCTGAATGTCAAACCCCTTTACAAAACAAAATTCTATTTCTATGCAACAAAATTATGTAACTGAAGATCACAAAATCATAAGGCCTGGTTAGTAGAGAAATGATGTTTTTCTAAATATTGAGTTTAATACTGATAAAGGAGTCAGTTTCCAAAACTGGGCACTATTCATATTTAAAGGTCCCTCCTAAGCTGAATATGTGCATTTTTCTTCCTCCTTTAGCCCAATTGCTCCTCCAGCTTCTAAGACATGCACTAAAATTCTGATGTAGTTAACAGAAAAGTCCAACAGAAAAATTTTAAGATTGTTGATTTACCATGTGATCAATTCTAATTTATTACTTTCCACGTGACAAGTAAAATGATCAAGACATATACATACTATGCTAGATAAATGTCTGTCACTATTTTCCACCTGCCTCCCACAAACAACTTTCTCTCACAGAGAAAATATTGCCCCTTTGTACACAGTTCTGATATTTACTAAAGCAGATTCAAACTGGTCCCAAACTGTTAATCCATACAAAATTTAATTACTAAAGAACTGGAAGCAGCTGTAATGAGCAACCTTAGGTGTGTCTTGAAACCTCCTGACAAGGCTCTCATCAAACCTTGTATTTCCCCAGCTCCACACAAATTAAACCGTTTTTTTTAAGATGCCTTTTCTCTAGCCCTGTACAGATCTCACCTGAAGCTATTTTTCTTTGCTTATCCCGCTGCTTAAGAGCAAGAGATAACAAAGCTCTAAATATGCCGAAGGTGATTTCATACACTTGATTGCACAGCAAAAGTAGTACCAGCGGGCATAGAAATATTCTACTCTGGAGGGTTGATGAAAACTCAAAATAAGCTGAAAAAAGCATTGATAAAATGAAGGTTATTTGTATAATATTTACTGACACTGAATTTTAATGTTAAGCCTACGCTGTATGTCCTAAAATGAAGAACATATGAACTAGTGGGCATACGAGAAAGCTATGAGACAGGAAGGGTTGCTTCTACCCTTGAGAAGAAGATGAATCAAATCTGGAATGAAAGTCAGGCACGGATAGAGGAGATTACTAGGCTGTTAAATAAACAGTAAATAACAAGAGGAGTGTTGACAAAAACAGTAGAAAGTATGTTCCCCAGTCACACCCTGCAAAACACTGATCAGGGAAAGGATTTGGTGATGACTGTTGACAGACACTTAAAACCAACAACCTGATGTCTGGTAGCAGTTTGGAAAGCAAGCAAACATGGGGAAGTGTAAACAGAGGAACAGAGCACAGATTTCAACAGATAACTGCATCCAGGGACAAAGGGCTGCTGTGCCCGCAACAGAGCCCTTCCCGCTGCTCTGGGCAGCACGTAACAGGAACCGAGGGGAGGTACAGATGAAGCAATCAAAACCACGAGCTCCGGAGCAGGCACCTACAACTGAGAACATCACTGATTAGGGACAACCCACAGTAAAGAAAAGATCCCTTGCAAGGAGCAAATAAGGGAAAATACCAACTCGAATAGCTTTAAATTGAGGAAAATTTAAGGCGATTCAACAGAGGTAACATGGTGCTGTCTGGTCATAACTTACAGAACATATACTGAAAATCCCTGAGCTGCTTTTCTACAGAGCTGCAGCTCTTCCTGTGACTGGGAGCACAGCATAATTTCCTGAGAGCATTTTGGCATTACTGTGTGACTCATGGATATGGAATTATGCAGCATGCATAGGGGGCCACAGTGTGTACCTTTGCTCAGAGGTGTCTCCTGCTCTCACGGAGCAGATCGGCCCTTGCTGAGCAAATTTGGATGTACGGTGTTTTTGAAGCCATGTCTTCTCACTCATGCACCCCTAGTTGCAGAATGGAGATTTTAAAATTTATGCATAGAATATCGAAATTGAAAAGCAGTATCTCAGGAGGGAACTCTGCTTCTGTTCTGTTACATGCTGGCTATGCTTATATTCATGTTGTGGTTTAGATCAGGAGAATTTTCTTTTAAGAGATTCATCTAATGGCCTGGCCCCACTTACCACACGTGAGTCACATTGTGGAGCAACCTCAGGGCACACAAACTGAATTCCTTTCAGATGAAATTAAACCTTGAGACCTCTATCAAACCTCTAACTGCTCACAGGCTTTTGTTCCAGGGGTCAGAGCCTTTACTGAAGCTGAAGGAAACCCCTGAAATGAGAACAGAATGGGTTTCAGGTCCTAAGGACTGATTCTTTTGCCCACCAGATTTGCTCCTGCTGGGCTAAAGCTGCTATGGTAGCTGTAGCCTGTCTCTATTTTGTAACAGTAGCTCCTTCTGAGCACACTTTGGTGTTTTTCCAGCAGTGTTTTTCTCCTGGAATGGCCCTAACTAGTTGGGTTGGTAGGTTGACCTATGAAAGGCATATCCATCGCTCTGCAAGAGGACATTAGGGAAGAATTGTTATCTTGATTATCCTTTGTCTTTTGAAGAAAAAATAAAAAGCCACAAATGTGGATTGACAAGAAAATATCTAAGTACTAGCCACACAGGTCAAAGGAAACTGATAAGCCACTCAGCTTCTTTTCCTCTCAGAAATATTATTACTGTGTAAATACGAACCATGCAGATGGTTTGGCTATTTGCCAGTTCCACTTGGGTGTGAAAAGCAGCCTTCATGGTTGAAAAGCTATTTTTCTGAACCGCAAATGCCCATGGCCGTGTGAGAAACATCTATTTAAGATCTGGCCCAAGTAGAACCAGACACAAAAGACGAAATAGCTGGTGGGGTCCTATGCCACCCTGAAGCTACCTTGTTTTTCAATAGTCCCTCACAGACGTGTTAGGAAACCCTCTGAGACAAGCTCAACCCCTTTGCTGGCAGCTACTGTCTGCCTACAAAATGTGATTACTCGAAGATGTATTTTATTATGATGCACTTTCATAACTTCCTGTGCTTAAAAGCGTTTATTTTCAGCAGACTTTTTAGAGAGGTCCTATCCATTAATCAAAAAGAAAAAATGCCCTGGAGTGGACTGTGTTGCTCCAAAGGAGCTGTAAGAGCAGGTTATTCAAGAACTCATTTGCGGTTATAAATACTCTGAAGTGCAGAGCAGGAGTATCGGCAGTGCAGAGCACATTAGGGGCTGATGGTGCAGCTGTGTGGATATATTTCCCTTGACTTGTGTGGCATGGGGCTTAGAAAGTATAAAGGGTAGGAAGTGAGGTGGAACTGGAATTCAGAGTGATCAGGGTCTCTCTGCACTGAGAGCACGTTGAAGAAACAGCTGAGTACATAAAACCTCATAAAGAAAACCAAAACAATGATATTCCCTATTGTGACTGTTTAGTCTTTCTGTAGAGACTCATGAGGTCTGGGCTATCATCTATTTTTAATATCACTTGACCTGAAAATTTATGCTACCATCTGGAGAATGTGAGGATTTCTGTGTTACAGACTTAATATCGTCAGGGAAAGAAAGAGGGGGGGTGGCAAAGGAGGTACATTACAAAAATGTTTAAACATTATTCAGCAAATACCACTCATTACCTTTTTTTCTAAAGAGAATTAAACAAAAATGTATATCTTAAATTGCAAAATTTTATAATAGGTTGAGATGTGAATTCATTTATATTATCTCAGATAATATTTGCTTTACATTTCTTTGTATTTCAAGGTATCAATTTCCTTAGAAAACTAATGTAAAACCTTCCAGAGGTCTGCTGGTAGTTTTTCTTTTTCATAATGAATTGGAAATTCTAAATGCAAGAGGGAAAACAAAAGGCTATTTTTAAACTTTTTAGTATTACTCATGTTAGTACATTTAAAATGCTTTGTTTCTGGAGTTGTCTTTGAATTGGGAGATTGGTTTTTAAATCATGGGATGCAAGAGATGTATTTCAGTACTTCTGGAAGTCAGAAAATATATTTAAAAGTCTGGCATTTGGAGCTAATGATTGGAAGACCAACTAACTTGAATTCTTCAACAACAAACCTTAAAACGGTCATGAAATTATTCTGTTAAAACAGGATTACTGTACAGCTTTTAAAAACTGTTTCAAGATGCCAGTAAAATGGTCACTGATAATTGAAAAATCTCAACTGAAGTTCAGCTCAGTACCTACAATTCAATTTCCTCCCTGTCTACAAGCAGGCAGGCATAAAAGTCCCATTTTCTCCATATATAGGTTTTAATTGGCCACAAACTAATCAGAAGAGATATTGTTATCAATGGAACCCCACAGGGTACGAGAGAGGCATTTTGAAACCCAAAGTGATCCTTTCCTTGGTTCTCTTCCTCAGATTCCTCCCAACTGTGGCTGCTTCCTGCCTGTCTACTCCTGTTAACCTTCAGCCTCTCTTTCTTCACAGCAGCTGGTAGGACTTAGGTATATTTTCTCCCTTTTGCCATGCCCCTTTCACCCTGCCTTTGCTGCAGCTTTAACTCCTACACCTAGATTAAAGGGTGAGAGAGTAGTGGCGAAGTGCAGTAATTGAACAAGAGGCTGTGCATTATGAAACTCTCTGCTGACACAATCTAACCATGCGAGTTAAACAGCTGATCCTCCTTATCTAAATAAATATGCTGACTGGGAGAATGAGGTCTTACTTGTCTGCAAACATTCAGTGCTCTGGAATTCTGGCAAATACAGTATTAAAACAATCCTGATGCCTGAATAGAGGTTTTTAATATTTTCCTTAATCTGGAGAAGCAAATCTGTTTTGCTCAGACTGCTCATCAGCTGCAAACACTGAAAACACTGCATCTGCCACCTTCCTGTTAGTCCTAAGGTCATGCTTCATACACTGCAATTTTTAATATCCTTATGTTGATGCACATCTGACTCATAAGCTGCATAGGTTCTGGAAATTTGTAGCTAGATAGCCTCAAAGAATTCAAAGAAAAATATAGTAAAAATTCTTACTGCTCTTTTCAAAATAAGAAGAGAATTTTGCAACAGAATGTAACACTTCTCTTTATCCTTTTCCCTATATTCTATGTTTCCTATTGCAAAATAATGACACAAGACAGTATTATTTTGTTATTTCACTAGGTAGCAGAATGAAGACAGTTTAGAGTAAAGCTGCAATATACACAACTGTATAGCAAGTTTGCATAGCTATTTATTTTTTCCCTTAACTATAATCTTACAAAATATTGCAGAAGAGTTGTCAGTACAGGACACACAAACCAGGTCCTCCTATTGCCTATGCCAAGGTCTCTGCCAGCATACACTGGAGGCATTATGTCTTATTTCCACTCATGAAAGGTGAAAAGAAAATAATAACTTCATTATCTATAGACTGCACACATCATAGTGCACTTGGACTATCAAGATGCATTCCCAAGAGATCTTATTGGGAGTTATTAATGTGACTAATGTGTTTCTGTATCAGCTGTTTGTTTAACTGAGCATTGCCATCGCGCTTTGCACTGGCTGCTCACTGCGTACATAGATGTTCATTGTTCTGACTCCAGGCTTTGTTCCCTTCTTTCACACATTGAGAAAGTTTTCCACAAACTGAGTGTTTATGTGTTGAGTGCAGTACTCCATGGACTTTAGGGTCTAATGGAGTGTGAGACGGGGCCTGTGGTTTTTCATCTTGTTTTCAGCTGTACAAACATCATGTACTTTCCCCTTCCTTTTAGAGGCCAGTCTACGGCCTGCTAAAACACCAGCACACAGCAACACAGTTGCTGAGACAAGTCAAACTGGGAAGACCTGATGCCATTCACCTTAACACCAAACATATTGACAATGTTTATTTTCTCTGCTCCAGCCTCAGCTCCCAAATAAACATATCAATGGCTGATTTTCAGTACTTCTCTGAAGAAAATCCTAAAAGAATATCTCTCTCATTGTCAATAACAAGTATGAACTGCTCTCTGACTAAAAGTAGGGGTGGGGGGAGAGGGGGCAGAGGCACACAGTGAAGGTAAAAACAAAGGAAAAGATTAGTTCCTCCCTTATAAGTCTTTTTAAAAAACAGTATTCTTTTCAAGACAGTTTTTGATACAAGCTGGGTCCTTGGTTTGTTTTTATACTTTTTGAAATCCCAAAGGGACTTGAAGTAGGTTGGTTGGTACTTTGTATATTTTTTAGCATGCACACCTTGCCTCTGGGGAAAGCCATTCATTAAATTGCTATTCTGGGTTGATGACATACAGATTTACTTTTCTCTTCATCAAGAAAATTCTGTAGCTGTCTAGAAAAAAGTCTCTCATTAATACAACAACTCCTAGATGTGCTTGAACCTTTAAATTAGCAGGGGAAAATGACTACCAGAAGTCAGCATAGACGCAGCAAAGTAGCAATGCACAATTCTAGCTAGAAAAGGAAAATCCAATCACAAGTCTGTACTTTTGGCACAAAGACATGTCCAAAATCCATCACTGTTTTACAACACAAGCGGTAGCCAATTTCAAGCTTTTTTAAATGCAAATTTTTACATAGATGTTCAGAGATATCTTAGTGAATGCAAAGGGGGTTCACATTCTTAATTGCTGGAGAGCAAACATCTGTTTTAAGGAATGCTAATTTTAGTGTTTGTCCACACCATTTCGTATCTCCAGATTCCTTCAGCAGCATCGTTCCATCCTTTCAAAACCCAACCATATAGTTATCATGAATGGTTAATATGAATTACATACACAAGCCTTTTGACTGATTATTAAATAGTTGTGTTATTACATGTGTAGATTGGAAATGACAAAATGCAAAACAAGTGTCTGAAGTTTTCTGTTTAATCATAGCTTCTGTATTCATGGTTCTCTTTTAGATATATTTTTGGGACTATGATGTGGAAGCTGTTCGGCACAGTGACTGACTGTCACCACTATCCCTTCTGTCTTGATAAATATTTTCCCAAGTCTCACTAGACATATGTTATAGTTCTGTTATCCCTTTTGAGACCAATTCATTCTGAAATGAATTAATTCATTTAAAAACTTAAATCTCAGTATTATTTCTACGTAGTTGTATTGGCCAAAAAAATGTATTGAAGAAGCAGATCACACCATTCTAGATAACTGCACCAAGGTAAGATTTTTTGTGCACACAAAATCACAAAGGATTTGGAAAATGGAGCTACCAGACACAGAGACATATTTCATAGCACTGTACCACCCTATTTAGTCAGAATTAGAGTAACTCAGAGAGCCTGGTTCTACAACTCAGAAATTTAAAAAATAACTACAGCAAGTTAAAAAACTAACTCTGTAAAAGAAGTTCCTTCCTTGGGTCATGTGTGGTGCATTTGTGATACTGCAGGTGCAGTACTGGAAAACTATTTTAACCCTTGCTTGTGGTATTTTGTCTCTTAGGTGCTTTACCTCACTAGTCATAGGAAACATATTTTTGGGACTGGATTTGTGGCAAGTACTTTTCAAAAGCTTCAGGAAGCCTGGCCTTCCTCTGCAGAGTACACAAACTGAGAACAGGCAACCAGATGATAGGAGAAACCTAAACGAAAATATAAAAAAGTCATCACACAAGAGGTCATCTTCTTCTCCTTCAGGCACTTATTTTAAAAAACTTACGTAAAAGCATAAACATATTAATCTCTCTTCCTTTCCCCATAATCTCTCTATTTTAGTGCCTTCCTCTTCCTTTTTTCCATTTTTAAAAATAAGAAAGCTAATAATAATAATTGTATTCAGACCAAAATCTTTCAAACTCCCTGAGTATTGGCATGTTGGTAATTAAGGTCTCAGCTCTCCTGTTGTGACTTTTATTAAAGCCAATTTATATCTGTCAGATCCTGGCAGCCCATGAAAATTCCCAGTGGGAATACTAGGAGCAGATTTCTCCCTCATCATTAGTTGTGTGTCATTAATTTGATAATGTATCACAAGCATTTGATAGCTCTAGAGACTGGCACTTTCAATCCAGGGCTTCTGTAATTGGCAGGAGCTATTTAAGAGCAAACACATTCATCTAGACTCCAGGTGCACACACAGAGCCCCACTGAGCTACAGCCTTGCTTGAGGATTTACGCTCATACCAGGTGCATGCTTTTACTGTGTCTGAATCCAGGTATGTTTTGAGGATCATCACGAAATTTGGCTGGAATTTCTACTTGAATGTTTTGGGGTATTTTAGGCAAGAATTAAAAAACTGGAGATGTACTGAAAAAGGTGTTGCTGTGATACTAATACACTTCAAAACAGTATTAGAAAGCTTTGTTTTCCACAGATAAGTAAGGCAATGTTTTCCAAAAGCTCATTTTTTTCCTGATTCACAGAGAAACAGAGATGGAGCCTCTGTAACACCCTTCAATTGGCAGCAGTACTATGAAAAAACATGAAATAGCTGTAAAGCTAAACTTCTAGTCTTTCGTTGAATTGTTCATCCCTAATGTTCAAAGCTGAGTGACTAAATACGCTTGTATGCAGCAAAAATTTTTACTGATTAGCAGCACCACACGGGCTTCTTAATTTCGGATGGCACACACCCTGCCCTCTTCCCAGTTAAGCCCCATGCTCTGGGGAACCGATTTCACAAACTGGAACAGCTCTCAGCAAGACAAGTTATAGGAGACTGATTAAGATCTTCTTCCAGTACTGACCTTCAGTACAGTACGAGATTATTTTATAACGAAATATCTAATCTCAAAAGGAAGATGGCATAGGAAATGACTGCTTACTGAACCTAGGAAGGAGGCAGAGAGTTTCAGTTTCCATATCCCTTTTAAACTCCTGTATATGGTGTCCTTTGTATATATTTTACTGGGTCCTCTTTTCCCTAACTGGGAGTGAGGAGAGAAGAGAAACTGTTTCCCGGTGTTTCTTTCTCCGGTGCCTTCAAGGCCTCACAGCAACTCTGAGCTCAAGCTTATCCCCAGCCAAAGAGCATTAAAAAGCTGAGCCTGGCCCAGGCTGTAAAGGGCCACTATGCCCATTATAGGCCAAAATCAGACTTTATTACACTTCTTATTCCAAGAAATTAACTAATTTCCATTAATAAATTAAAGTTGTGACTGACGTAAAAACTTCCTGAAGTACATCTGTACCTGCACTAAACTTTGTGTCCTAACAAAACCAATGGCAAGTACCAGACAAAGTGTTTGGATAATTTGTTTTTTCAGAAGGTAACTGTAGTACTAGCAGGGTTATTGACTCTAAAGTTAATTGGGAATTTTGAGTGTCCTTTTGATTCTTGAAAAGCTCCACTCACCAGCAAATTCCCACTCTTTTCCCCAAGGCCACTCAGAAAACAACTTTACTGGTTTTCTTCTCACTCGTTCTATGTTTTCTTAGTGCGGACATAATTAATTTTCAGCTCCTCTGATGCCAATGTAATTGGTCTGTAGCTGAAAGATTTTTGAACCTGAAGGCAAAGGAAGGGACCAGTCCTACAGAAGGCAGTATACCTCCTTAAAAACAGTTCTCCTTTGCCTTCAAATCCTGCTGTGAGGCACCAATCTGCAATGACGGACATCTACTATTTTTCCGAGAAGTGGTTCATGCTCTTGGTCTGGGGTGAGTGGAGGCTGAGCAGGGAGAACTTTAGGCTGGGAGACCCTCTGGGCATCACCACCCTGTCCAGGGGCTTCTGCAACAGAACTCACATCTCTACCATGTGAGCAATGAAATCCCACCCCTTCCCCAACCCAAGGACCTGTGTAGCTACAGGACTGAGGCACAGGTGGCTTTCCCAGGCATATATGGAGTGTTCTGCTAGGAAAAGACACAGAGGCCATTTGGCAGCCTTCACCCTTCTTGTGTCTCACTTCAATGCCTGTATCTGACCTTTCACTGATGACTCCCTGCCACATCTGGACTCCACCACGCAGCAGAGGGCCGTTGTGCCTGCAGTCCTCTGTCCCACAGATGTTCTCTGTCTCATTAGGAATATGTCCTTATTCCTTCTCACACTTATTTTCTTCCTGGATCACAGAAGCTTAAACCAGCACATTTTATAGAAATTCAGTTGTTTTTACTAACGATACTGAGGAGCAGCATGAGTTTCTGTTACAGTTAACTGATTTCAGAGATTTTAAATAATTCTTTAGGATGAAGAAAAGTGAAAATATTTTAAATATGAGAGCTAACATTCAGGCACTCAAACAAAAACAATTTATTTTTGATTCGTGTAACACCATAATTGTGAATGACTTCATTGCAGGCAGAAAAAAATAGAGTTTATTTTTTTCATGTGGTGATTTTCCTGCTCCTGCAGTTAATAGATACATTTGTTTAATAAAGGACAAAACTACTCATTTTTTGAAAGGAAAAATGGTTGTTAAGTTTTGTTGGAGCTACAAAAACAGCTATCATCCACAGGTACCTGCTACCATTTTGCTGAAGTGTTTAACATCCATTTACTACAAAGGATTGATGGTGGGACCTCCTAATGGATACGCTGGCAGTTTCTTGACTACATTTCTGGCCAAGCATCTTTTTTTATATCTCGGCCTTAAATATAATGAATCATAATTCTTACACACTGAAATGCTGATTCACATCTAGTGGGTTTGTTTTGGCCAGCTTATGGGCTTTTATAAGTACTGCAAAATCACACTGGGTATATAACTTTCACTGTGACAATAGGAGGCTTTAACTCTGGAGAGTGCAGATCCGGCGTTATTCCACCATACCCAGTAGAGTAGCCAGAGGTGAGGGCAGCAGATATTACTAAAATTTTGAGAGGGCACTAAATTAATTTCTGCTTTGGTAGACCCCCTAAGCTGAGTATTGTTTTTGAAAGAAGTAGTCTGGGACATTATGAAAAATGTGTTATACAGCAGAGCAGTTACACTATATGGTTTTTACTTTGCATTTCATGTGAGACCACTGGATATAGCAAGACGTGAGCTGCATCATGTAGTTCAATGAGAAATGATCTTATAAGATGCTTATCTCATGTTCAGACCTATCTGAACAACTTATTTTCTCTTCTAAAGAGACCAAGAGATTTAGTTGCAGCTTGAAATAATTCCTTGCTCTATAACATCCCTTCATCTCTGTTTTTCACAGATCTAAAAGTATATTTTTAAAATGCAAATTACATAGGTTTTGCCTTTTGCTCTTGTGTCTAATGCAGGGTCAAACATATCATTGGCACTAAAGTAAACATTCATAATAATAACCAGACAGCAGGTAAAATAGTAAATCTTCAGTGGGATAAACAGGCATACTTTCATCTCTTGTTATACAGGGGATGCTCTATTGCTATTCTTTTAGTCATGGCATCAAAGGAAGCCTGGAAGTCTTAGGAAGCTGCTTCATATTTCTAGATTATAATCCTCTTTGCTCCTTTGTGATTTGCTCATAGCCCCCGAGAGAACTTCATAGGGAAACACGACTATTTTTTTAACACTTTTTATTGGGATATTTTGCCTATCTCTTTTACATAGTCCCCTCTCATTTCTTGTCATTTGGATGTAGGAGTTTCCCTATTCATCATTTCAACATGTAGAATTTCAAAGTAGGTTTCAAGAGCATAATTCACATCACTGATTACTATAAAGACCTGACCTTTTAACTTGCCTGTTACTTTCCACTGTCAAATATTTGCCAGTGTTTTTCAAAAGGTTTCATCATCTTTCTTCTTGCTATTTGCCGGAAAGTAAACTTAGGGATTAAATTTAGATTAAAATCACTTTCTCTTTACCAGAAAAAGATTCATTCTAATCCTGTGTGCAGTGAAAGATCTTTTTTAAAAAATTCAATTTTCCTGTTTTTATTCTGAATTTTCAGGAGACAGAAAAAGCATAACTATCCCATTTTCAGCCCCTCTCAAACTGTACGAACCCCCAACAGATGATTTCCACTCTAAGGATAATGACCATGCATTGCAAGCTGATGTGCCAGTATGCTTTGTAGTGTAAATGGCATGAATCTGTGTTGTAGCTGAAGGTCATGGTATAATTGTAGCTCTGTGTTTTCTCCTTTAAAAAAGTCTCAAACACCACAAACCTAGGAAATTAAAAGGAAAAAACCAACAAAACAAACAAACAAGCAAAAAACGCCAGAAAACACACAAAAATTACCCACCGAGATGAAGCCCACGTTAAAAGGTGCAAAAATTTTAGCTGGAAAAACCAAGTACTACTTCAAAGTCAGGAAATGGCAGCTCACAGTTACCCTGTGGTATATCAACACATGATCACTGCTTCTCCAGGAGATCCCTCCACATTCTCTATGAGGGACTGACACACAGCAGAGCAGAGTCAAAGCTCCTTGAATAATTATATTGAAGAGCTTGATTTAACAAACAAAATAGCATCCATACCTGGATGGGTTTTTGTTACTTTATTAGGTTATACAGGACAAAAAACAAATCCAAATGTTGTTCAGGAACACACGGTTGATGATTTGTACTGCAGGAAAAAATCTGAGATGAACCCTTTACAAGTGTAGGTTAGATGCCAAAGTATCAATCCATTCAGGATCTGTGTCTGACCACCCAGTGACAGCAGAGGAATGGGAATAGTGTTGCAGATGAGCATCCAGGAAGTAGGATCAAAAGAGATGTATAAAAATAAGGCTGCATGTGTGTTGCAGATGTTACTGGAGTTTTGGGTTCCTGATCCCCTTGTTTGTTTGCTTTTAAAATATCAATGACTTTTGTAGGGCATGAGCATGGTGATGGTAGTGGAGATACACACAACAGTTGCACCAACTTTACCAAAACCAGAAAAATCCCCAGATTGCATTTCAGATTAACAAAGAAAACTCACAAAGTATGAGGATGAAACAATTTTAAGAGGGACAGAGATTTCTTGTCCCCTGTATAACTTATTTAAGGAAACACTAGGCAGCCTTATCCTTTAGCTGCTGTATATCACCAGTAGAAACCTGCAGGCAGGGAGTTATGTAGAAAAAAATTAACTGTAGTTGCTATAAATTTGGACATTTTGAGACAGGTTTAACTTATGTACGTTGAAAGGAAATTAAACCAGAACGTTAAAAATTGGGTTTCTCATCTAGAAAAACTGTGCTTTTTGGTGTAAGAGCATGGATGCTGCCATTTCAAAACACACTTTGCAGTATGCTGCTTCTACACATGGCTAGGAAGAGAGAAATAAGGAGAGGGTAATAAATGTGATTATAAATACAAATTAGCTTCTAATACCTGTGTCCCTCAAATTCAGCATGTTTTTGGGTAATACATATCAGATCATTGTGTTTAGTAGCCTCAAATAAAACTTTGCTGACCAAGCCAAACTAAAAAAACATGTTAGAAGACTTTCTTCATTCCTCATCTGTACTCATTTTAAAGCCTGAAATCCTGTTATATTATATTATTTACCGTGAAATATTATTTAACTTGAAATACTATTCCGTGATTTTGATTCAGCACTGTACGAAATTGTCCTTGCTGGCAAACTTAAATCTGTTAGCATCATTCATTTTTTTTTCTTAGCAATGTCATGCAGAACACATATATTTGGTGGTGTGTGGTGGAATTGTATCTCCTCAAATGCCCTTTACAGCCTCATAACATTTGTGCAAGTCACACTAGTGTATACATGACTACTTCAGCATTTACTGGCTCCTGAGTATATGCAACAAACCAGTCCTTGCTTCAAACTATAGTCATTATAAGTGCAAATAAAGTGGGTTTGTGTTCCAGTATGCAATCGCTAGGCAGAAATGAAGCTTTTCTACTGTTGTGTCATGCCAAAGAATAAAGGAATTGATATGCAAATCTAATGACTTGTCAGATTTGATACCTGAGGTAGGCAGTAGATGTATCAAAGGAAAGCACAAATCCCCCAAAAATAATTAAGTTATAATAACAAACTATATTTCTGCCACAGCAGTGATTTTACTAATAAGCCATCTCCTTTCTACCTTATTCAAAGCACTGCCAAGCATAAACAGGATCCATATTCACTTCACTTGTAGACCTGTTTCGGGAGTGATGCTTAGTACTGCTGGCACTGATATCCCTGGTTTAGCAGTGCTGTTCCACTGCAGGGCTGTGGTTTGTGCTTTGTGCTGAGATCAGAAAGGGCACCTCTCTCACAGGATTGTCATCTTCCATGGCCAGACTCACCCCACTTGGTACATGCCCATGGCTGACTGCACTGTGGTCAGTAAAGGAAAAAACAAGTAATTGGAAATTTCCTGTTAAAGAGACTCTGGTGAGAAAAAAATTAACAGGAGATATGCAAATGCTTTCTTTTTGAACTTAGCGTTGTGGCCAAGCCTATTGATTTCTCAGCTTGTTTCTGCTCTCCTGCTTCTAATAAGCATTTTCTGTGCAGTTGCAGTAAGTTTGACTGATAGTTTGTTCATCCAGGAGGCTTTCATGAATCTCTTCTACATGACAAGTTTGTTTTGTGAGCTCAGTTAACTTGAGTATAGAGTTTTCAGGAGGAAATATCAGCCTAGGACCATGCAGCAGGCAAACACTTAACCATGTGTTTAAATCCCATTCAGCAAAACACTAAGCCTATTTCTTTTGATGGAAAGTAACCATATTTTTGTAAGTTCATGGGACTTTTTTTTCTGAATAGGTACATATTCTTTAAATTATGATCATTTAAATTTTGGAATTTCATGTTTAGATCCTCAAAATAAAAGGGGGAGGGGTGAAGGAAAGAGAAGCTAATTTTTGTCTACTTTCTTTTTCGCTTGAATCAGGTAGTTTAGCATCAGTCACTCCAGAAAAATCTCCCTCAGATCATTTCACAAGAAATCTACTAAATTGAGTCATGATGTCATTTTCACAGTAAAATGAAAAGAGAAATCTTAGCAAAGATAAGAAAGAAACAGTATCAAGATGGTACATCTGTTTGAATCAGAGCAAAATCTCTCAAGACAAGCTAAGGGGATTTGTTTAGCTTGTCCAACTGACAGGCAAAAGTGTGGCATTGCAGCAATTCTTATGTATTCCTTTCTTTTTGATTTACAATATAAATCACATAAATTATGCTTTGCCAGATATCAAACATCATGTCATACAGACAGCCCTTAGCTGGGGAAAACTGGCATCCGCTTGTCTGACTCCACAAGTAAAAGAAAGTATAAATAAAGCATAAATGATTAATTTAACCTTCCCTCCCTGCCTCCCGTTAACAGCTCAAGGACCCACAGCACACTGTGCTCCTGTGATGTACCAGTGCGGTAGAGCCTTCAAGACTGTGGCTAACCCCTTTCCAAGTACAAACACCTGTAAAAACAAAATTAGCCCTGCCAACATGTCTAAGAAGAAATGCTTTCCAGTAGGTTATAGATATAATATTCACCCCATTCAGGGGAATCCAAACAAAACACAAATGTCTTATTGGGGCAAGAGGATATTAAGAATAATAGACAGATTATATGATAGTTTATTGAAGGTAAAGGAAGAGACATTAGTCATAGTTTTGTTATAAAATGAGACTTAATCAAAGAGGAATGGGTTAGAGGTCATGTGTTCTATTTGTGCTATTATTATTTTTAAATCATTGAGACTTCCATGAGTGGCAAAAGAAATGATCCTGAACAGTAAAAAACAAGCCAGACCTCACTGGAGCACTTCAAGATGAGCCAAGAGAATCCACTGCACGAGCCCTGCTGGCTGTGTGCTAATCTTCTTTTTATGCCTTTTTAACAAGGGGTGATTGGGATCTAAGATCACCTTTGTCAGAGAAGTTTGTCTCAACAGACCACTAAGCTGTCTGTGGTATTCTTAGTGACATGCAGCAACCTGAGCAGGATATAACTTAACACAGAAAAAAGACTGTTCTTTTATGCTACTTTTCTTCATTTAGTTATAAATTTTTTAAGTCAAACAAGATAACTCCAATACATGGGTTCAATTTTTCTTCTAATGTATTACGCCTATTAACTTCCAGATACCTGGTTTTATGCTGAATGGCTGGGGAGAGAACCTGAAGCCATTCTGTAACACTGAACACTGTGTGATTTACTGTAATAACTGTGTATTTACATGGACAATAAATTTTAAAAATTGCAACCAGAACTGCACCTGCATATTTTGTATGCAGAACTGAAGTTTTGCATGTTTAGGCCTTAGAGATATAAGTCAGGACAAAACTTTCAATATGTTTGTTTATAGATGAAAAGTTGTTTCCCACAATAACAGTATTAGAATTTTATTTTAAATCTAAGCCTATACATAAAGTTACAACAGAAAATTGTTTAGAGCATTCAGATGAACTTAGGATATAATGCTCCTGAAAATGGCATTAACACTTAGAAGAAAAAAACCCTTTTTTTCCTTTTGCACTAATGAAACCTCAAAGATTTAAATGTAAGAATTGTACAAAGATCTCAAAATACCTGGTAGACAACAATTTTCATATAAAAACGAAATTTAAAGAGTAGATACTTCCTTGTATACAATGAAAAAATATCTCGACATTTACCTTAGCTCCTTGCCCACGTACCTTTTCCCTCTAATATTTAAAAAATATCTGCATAATTTGCAATGGTTTTTAGTTTATGTAGACAACTTCCACAGCTAAATATCTTGAAAGGAAGTATGTTTCTTCTACTATGCAGTCTATATTTTCCCTTTTCTAGTTCTTTTACTGTTATTCCAAACTACTTTCCAATGTAGCTGTAGTGTACTTTTGTGTCAGTCACTTTAATTTATCCAGGCTCTTTTTGCTGCCACCACTTTTTCTGCTGGCTAATTACTGTATCATGAAAAATAAGGATTATTTAGTTGATTCATTTTGAAGTCATATTCTTTGCTGGCTTATTTTTCTTTTTACTCAAGATCAAAATTGTTCAAGCTGCCTGCTCTTATCTGACACAGACTAAAGCCGTCAGGCAGCTGAGTGCCACAAGGCACAAATCACCTACAAAGGAGATCCCAGCCCACTTCACAAGCAGGAGGTGACTGGGCTCCTCCAGTCTGTCCAGTCTTCTGTGGAGCACCACTGGTCTCAGCCCAGGTTTTCTTAGCCCACTGCACCAACTCAACAGCACTCCGTTTTCTTCAGGACTCATCTAAGCCAGGGCTCTTCTCTGTGACAGCGCAGTTGTATCGTGATAGATTTTCTGTTTTGTTCACTGTCGCAAAAGTTTTAGGTTACAGCTAAGGAGGCAAGAAGCAAATTCAAAATCCTGTCATGATTGGGAGGATTTGACCTAACTTTATTCCTTCTTTAAAGATCCCAATCTACAGTCATAGAATCATTTAGGCTGGAAACCTAAGCAAAAATCATCGGGTCCAACAATTAACCTCACACTGTCAACTCCACCACTAAACCATATCCCTAAGCATCACACAGAGACAAAATGATCTAGTTAAAATGATAAGAAATATACTTATGAAATATCTTTGCTTCAAGAACTTGAAGTCAAATAGTGTCTCATAAGTAATAACATGGAGTACAATCCACATAGTTTTTTAAAATGTTCACAATAATCCTTCAACAACAGAGGCATATACATGCATTTTTATGCACCTATATAGACCATAGGTATTTATAAGAAAAAGATATGAAAATAGTGTAAAATCATAAAAGAGAAAAAAGAAATGGAGAAGAGATTTTGAGGTAGGCAGGGACAGAGATGTCCATAAGGACTAATGGAGTTCATAAGGACTTTGCCTTTTGGAAGGACTAACATTAAAAGCAAAACCAAACCAGTTACTCAGAAACAGTCTTCTACCTTGGCATCATTGTCTCTTTAAACTGTTATGTGTATATAGTATTTTATTTGTGGTTTTATGAATATGCACATTACTTAATAGACCATATGTGGCAGTCTGCGTACCAATATCTCAGGACAGTTGTTGGCAGTGTGTGGGTAATATTGCCGAAGGCCTATTGACCTCCTCTGTGAGGTCTATATGAGTTCATAGTTGTTACAATGTAAAACTGGGAAAACCTTCGGGAAACCTTTGCATTCATATGGGCAGCATCTCCCATTCTCTTAGCTCTCTATTTGCTTCCCTGCCACTCAAATGAATCTAAGGAATTAGAGTTCAAAGAGTTATGTAGTTACAAATGCTTTTTCTCAGCCCTCCAGGTAATTGTTTTGTCCTTCATTTGGCCTATCAATCTTTAGGAACTGGTTTTCCAGTTCGAGGTTAAGGTTCTTTAAACTACCTCTGCAGCTCTGATAAGCACTAGCAGAAGCGCTCACGATCCACATCAAGCACGAGGTTTGTACCTGCACCGCTGTGCTGTCCTTTTCCTGCTTTCATCAGCTGCAGTCAGATTATCCCTGCACTGCACACATTTTTTATGCTCTTCACTTCATCACGACTTCAATATCTTTAAAAATTTATTCCCCCAGTTGGTACCTTAACTTGCCCTTCATACAGGGGATGTTAGTGAGGCAAGACAGCCTCTGACAGATATTTATTTCCCCAAGCCACAGATTATCGGGAGGGGACAGGAACCATTTAGCCTGTTACTGGGGGGAAGAGCATTTGGAAGCAGCTAGAAGTTTCCTTTGGTTTGTCACCAGCTCCAGCGTTTGAAGATGTAACACACCTCTGAGTGTATTCACCTCTGTCCTGTGGGGACCAGCTGAAGTGTTTCCTGTCAGGGTCCAGTATCAATAGCACTCTGAGGGGTCTCAGTGACCCCTATAGCCTGTGCTCAAGTGGACAAGCAGCCAGATGGCCACACATTTCTGCATTCTTTCACTGTGTTTTTCCAGCATTAGATATACATGGTATCATCTTTGTCTTGCGGATCTAAAGGGAACAAAATCTGGAACTGGCTTTTGAGGCTAGGATTTTTCTATCTGAGAACTGCAGATATTTAAGAAATAATTCATCATGTTTAATTTTCGATTTTTTCAAGAAATGTTGCTTGTTTCTTCCCAGGGAGGATTCAGTTCAATTAGATATTGCTTACCTTCTCCTAATGACCACACATATGATTTCCAGTGCCAAAGTCTACAACAAGAGGACAGATTGTAGTCTAACTTGTTCACTCTTGTCTAACTCTTAATTCATAAATAGTCAAAAGTAAAAAAAAAAATTTGTAAAACTATGTCTGATAAAATGTATTTGCAATTTCTCCTTTTCTCATGTCGTGTTACTCACTCAGCCTTTGCTCACAACTGCTGTATGTATTTTATTTGCTGGAGATGTGTCTGCGTATCAGTTTTGGAGAGTGTGAAGAGCTTCACCAAAACCCTGGCATAGCGCATTTGCCAAATATGGTGGCTTCATTACAAAGTTGAAGATATCCAAGCTTGAGACATTTCTCTCCTTTTTCTATCATCATCTATGGGCTCCTTTCATCTCCTTCCTCCTCTTCTGTGCTCTTCTACTCCTTTAATCTCTCCCCTGCTCTTCCTTTCCCCATCAGAACAGGAATGTGTGAACATTTATCTGTGTCTTTGCTAACATGAACATTCTTCCACTCTCTCTCCAACCATTTCCTACCTCCTAATGAACAAAAGAAACCCTCAGAAATTAGCTCATCTCATTTTCACTCAAAAACTTCTCTGCATAAAATTCAGAGCTGAATAAAACTCAGCATTCTGCTGCATAGAGCCCAAGGTTCAGAAGTGCAACAATTTTCTAAATGAAATAGAGAATTGGAGAGAAATAAGCTAAAAGAACACAAGAAACCCCCTTCTTTGGCACAGCCCCTCCTTGACCTGGTTGTCTGGTATTTGTAAATGTTTTCAATCAATTCCACTTTTTATCATGACCGCCCACATTATCTAGCTCCAATTTTGCTCTGAGCAGCAGTACATCTGTGCACCACAGCATGTTGAGGCCTGAATATCTCTAATTAGGAATTAACACCTCTAAAACGTTCCATATGGGCTCATCACAATTAGAACTTGCTGCTATTTCCACCATGGCTGCGTTGGGCTGAGATGGCTTCAATGCGTGACCTGTGACTTCCAGGTGCCTGTCTTGGTTTTCAGCTTCCTCATGCTCCTGAGTGCTTCTTATAACATGATTATGTCTTTCTCTGCCCCTTCTAGTCTGTTCAGAAATGTTTCAAAGCAGAATATTTTCTCTTCAATGGCTTGAACAAGAATTGAAAAAGAAAAAATATGACTTTGATTAGAGAGAGAGAGAGAGAGAAAGATAGATAGATAGATAGATAGATAGATAGATAGATAGATAGATAGATAGATAGATAGATAGATAGATAGATGGATGGATGGATGATAGATAGGTAGATAGAAAGAAAGAATGAAAAATAGGGACAGGATACATCCGCTCCTGGGCTCTCCCATCCTGGGGGGCTACAAAGGCTCCAAGCAGGGCTGCCTGCAGGTCTCTGGGAAAACTGGTTGTACACCTTAATTCTGGGATAGAAACTTCGGAAAACTTGACTGCGTTTGGGTGACCACTAGAGGGAAATGTTGCTCTGCTAACGAGACCACTTTGGAGGAATTTTACTGCATTTTTACCTTAATTACTATTATTTTTTTTCTTTTTTAGAGGAAATATGTAAAACGTATGCCCTACCTTTTAGTAATTTGTTCACTTATTTTTACAAGAAAACAATTTGGACTTAAATATTAATTTTCTTAAAACAGATTTATATATGTAACACAGTCCAATTAGAGTGGAACGAATTAAGCTTACTGTCCTAAGTGCATGAATCTGTCCTTTCCCTAACTGAACATCTTTTGCTATCTGATTCATTTTTCTTGCTGAAGGTTTACAAAAGGAATATAGATTGAGTTTCCACTCTCTTCTGAGTACAAAGGTCGAAACTTCCAAAATACTTTTCTTTCTCATTTTCACAGGTAAAAGTGTTGTGGTCCCAGACTGGGAAAATTTCCATTAATTAAGTTACAAGGTTTTTTGATTAAGGATTAAAACCCTCTCTAAGTCATTAAGTAATTCATTGAACCATACCGCAATGATAAATCATACTGTGATGTTCCAGTGTATACAGTCATTAAGCACTTTGGAGTGCGTGACTTCCTGATATGATGTGTCTGCATTTTTAAATAAACACATGCCTGTATTCTCCTGTTGCTTGTGTACTGCAAGCATCTCCTGTTTGAGTGCCCAGCACAGTGAGACGAATTGGCTAAACTCTAGCAAACAGCATGGTCAGCAATAAAATGTCCAGAGAAAAGCAATAAAATCAGGGATCCTCAAAAAAGTTGAAGATATTAACGAAAGAGTTTCTTCACATGAAACATGAAATGCAATCAGGAGATTGCATTGCAGTGTCTATATGAATATTTTTTTTAAGTGCAAGTGCTAAGAGTCAAGTATGCGGTAATACTTTGGACTTTTTGAAAAGTGTGATTTGAAAATTGTTCCAGGTGTTTCATAATGAGAAGTAGTTTTTAAAAACAAAATAATATTCTTAAAACAACATGTTCACATGTATTGAATTGCTTGAATCATGACAAAAAGAACAAGTAAATATAACCCAAGAGTGGATAATTTCAAAGGACTTATGATTTATTGTTGGAGAAGTTCATACTTATCATACATTTTTTTTTGTTTGTTTGATCTTGAAAATAAGAATTTGTGTTTATTATTTTTTTTGGTTTTTCCACTCTGTAAATGATTCATATATTTTCTGATCTCACTCACACAGCAGCCCTAAATCATCCTTCCACAAACTATTTCTGAGCTTGCCTAATGCTACAATAAAGCCATCCTAGTTATGTTATGCCAAGCTACTGCCAGGTATAATGAGAAGGTTTGGATGTAACATCCACAACTTATGAAAGCCCAGATTTTGTTTGTTGCAGTATTTTGTGCCAGATTCATCCAAGATGCAATTGAACAAAATTTATGTTTACCATCACTAAGTAAATATTGTAACAGACAGTAGTGAGTGTTGATCACTCAATAACAACTACTGCTAGATGATGGAAGATGCTAATTATTGGTTGTAATGAAAGAAGGTGGAGGAATTCTTTTTTTATATGATGAATAGTTCATCTTTGTTATTGGCTGAATACACATGCAAAGCAACGAGCACATGAAATTTCTATTGCTTCTCAACTTGAAAATATTACTCCTGATGTCTATGATAAATACTTCCATTTTAAGAATATGCAGGATTAGCCAGTGCTCTAGGAGAGATGGAGTGAAAAGGTAAATGTTAGCACAGGAGTTCACCCCATCGATCAAAATTGCTTTTTGGATGCTGCCTCCTCTACTGCCCTGTGTGAGCCCCTGCCTTGCTTCCATCAGGCTGCCAGGTCCAGGGGACAGTCCAACCACTCTGGTCCTTTTAAAAAGATTAAATAAATCTTTTCTGCAGCATATTTGAGAAGTGTCAATACCTTGATTTTCATAGGCTTATTATTCACATTGCAGGTATTATTCACATAGCAGGAGAAAGTCATACCGAAATAAGTGGTTCCATCACAGTGGGGGAGTTTGGTCTTTCATTTCCTGAGTTTGGATCTTAAATGCTTTTAGGCACTTACGTACCCTGGAGACACTTTTTACACTGTTCTGATGGGCACAGTACAAACACTAAAACCAACAGATTAAAAAGCAGTACTCCTAGTGTGTGTTATTTAAACTGCTATAAGGATAAAAAACTTCAATTTGTTCCACAACAAAATATACTGTTGCCAATCTTTTCTTCTAATCAGTGCCATTTATTGCTTGTATTGGTCTGGTATATTAATACCTCTGGTAAAAAGAATGCACAGTTTTAAGTGTAAATTTGGTAAAGATTGGTTCTGATCTAAAGCTCAGCTATAGAGAGTGTACTTTTTGTAGCATGAAATCTAAACGCAGAAATTGATATTCAACAATGTCTGTGAATAAAGTCATCTAACAATCTTTATACATCTTTATACAGCTGGGAAACTTTGGACAACATGATGAATTTTGCTTATTCTTGGAACAGAAATAATTCAACAAAATATTACTTGTTGCACAAGTAAAATCTGATAAACCACCAAATAGCAATGATAGTGGGGGGGAAGTGACTCTTGCAGTTCATACAGGTAGTATGACACAATCTGCATTATCAGAAGGTGATGTGTCTAAATGTGTTCAAACATTAAGCCAGGCTGTTCCTTCCTACACATAATTCAGGTTAATATTTCAAAATGTTTGTGTTAACACTCTAATTCAAAAGGACCTTTCTATGACAGGTTGACCCAGACAGTCCATCAAGCCACTTATATTTTGGTCTCCATTAAGTCCATACCTGCATAAGCAGAAGAAATCACATTTTAATTATTGTTGCAAATTAAGTTAAACAATGGAAACTAGGTTGCAAATAGGTTCTCTCTCCGTAAAAATATTCAAAACTTGAGCAGGGGAGGTTTTTTTTCTAACTTGGTATATTTGAGATAACAAAAATGCACTATGCACAGCATTAATTTATGCTGCCTCTTTCCTACTGAAGATTTTCAATTTAAATCTGATCCATTCAATTATTTTCCTCCAAGACAGCCATCTAAATGATGTTAGACAACTGGAAATAAACTGAAAAGTAATATTATCGAAAGGAATATTTGGCTGTGTTTTCAGTGGGCTGCTCACATTAGAAAAACTCTACATTTTTCATTTCAGCTATAAAATGAGCTACTCCCAGCTCATTTCCCTGGACATTGCAAAGCAACCATCTAGAACATGCTCTGAGACTGACAACTTTCTTCCATATATGGGTAACATTTTAATTTTCCCTAGACCGTCTTTGAAGCCTTGTTATAAAATGTGTAGGGATCAAAATCCCTTCTTCTGAGCCAAAACATTAAAAGCCAAGTGTTTTAAAACTTAAGATGACCAAATGCCAGGCAGATTACGCACCTAAAGTTCCATGCAGATGTACTCCACAGGCAGCATTTAAACTCTGTTTGGGTACGTCTGAGAGGTCGGAAGGAAATCTTTTGCCTGGAAGGAGAAACATACAGAGTGCACCTACCTTCTGTATATCCATTCATAAGCTCTGTGCCTGGATATAAATAAATAGGAATACATGAATCAATTATAGAGTCTAATGGAAAAAAAAAACTGCCTTAATTTCTCAAACCAAGGAGAAAAGGTAACATCTCATGTTATTTCCATCTTCTCCAATGAAAACCACTGTAGAGTAAATTACATAGGTACTAAAGTATAGTTTATATGTAGGAGTAGCTGGAAAATTCAGCAATTGCACAAATGAATACAAAAGATGCCTTCCTTTCAGAACAAAAAAAAAATAGTATTAATTCACATCAAGTTAGAGAACTCACCTTCAAGTTAAGTCAGTTTGTGTGTCATGTGGTATATTCATGAAGGTCTATTCATGGTGTATTCATGGGGGTGAAAGGCATACCCGATTCAAAACGAGTTGTAATGCTCTATGATGGCTGGACTTCATTCAAAATAGACATTTCTCAAACACATATTCTTTAAACATTGTCTTTGTAAGTGTAATGTACAATAGTTTCCAGAAGATTTCTCTCAAATGTACTGAACAGACACCCTTAATGAATTAAATGCACACCTGTAAAGGAACTCAAGGCTGGAATAATGTGATCCTAGAATGAACTTCCCATGCCTCTACAAACAGGATGAGCCGTTGGGATGGAGAAACTCCTCGAAAATCTCTGAATAAAAGGGAATTATGATCAACAAACATCATGGTCCTTGGACAGAAGACTGTTCCAGCTCATCTAGGAAGCATTGAAAGCGACATCAGCATTCTCCACTCAAAAACGTCCAGCTTCAAATTTTTTCATTTCACTAGGACTGCAAGACTAGACTGAAAGTTTCCTACTAATGCCAGGCCTTATATGAAATTTGTTTCAGGTAATTTCTTTCAGGAATTAAGAACAGGATCAGAGGAGGTGACTATTGTGTCCCAGCTCCTGAGTGAACACTCCTAAGGACATTATGTAATAATGATAGAAATAAATCATATGTATTACATGGGAAATGTAACATTTCTTTTTTCTTTCACCCAAAATGTTGTAGTGATAACTGAAATACCATTAATGTAACAAAAATGTCTCTCCCACAACATGGCAGCTGGTCAAGAAACACAGCTGCTGGGAAGACTGGCTAAAGAATTTAAAAAAAAAAAGTTCTACAGCTTCAGGAAACCCTCATTATTATGGAGGCTCTGGAGCTGTCAGCTGAGGGACAATTCAACTTATAAACACAACTTGACAGAGAGATGAAGAAGTTTCCTCTGAGTTATGCCGAGCTTGGGATAATGCAGCCATACTACAGCGAACCTTAGGAACATACCTTTCACAGAAATGTCAGGTTACTTCTTCCAGTTCCCACGGACCATCAGCTCCTGAAGGAGACATGTCCGACCTTTCTGCTCTCAAAGAAACTGATGATACCAGAATCCTAAATAACCTTTACCTTTCCCAGTATTTATGAATGAGAGGTGTATGTTTGCATTTCTCCAGTTCTGTTACACTTTAACATCTATGGAACAATAAATATTCACTTAAGGACTACCATACGGCATCTAATCTCTACATTTTTACAATTCATAGAGTGAGAGAGAAGTATTAAGAGCTTATTTGTGTAATTCAGTCCTCTCTGCCATTTCTTTTGCTGGCTCCCAACAAACCATAGCTCTGGATCTTACTGGGCACCAATTTCTAGATGGTTCAGTACATACGCCAACAACAAATAATCCCCTCTTCCATAATTCCCTAACCTCTTATACTCTTCACCACTATAATGTCATGTGGCTGGATATACACTTCTGTGAAAAGGACACTTTTTCCTGATTTTAGATTTATAAATGGTACTTCTCCTGCAATTCTGCTGAACTCTGTCATATCTCTCCATTGCTGTATCTTAGAGATGAGAGACATGGAAGTCATTCCATGTGGATGCTATCTTGAATTGACCATACTTTACCATCATCAAAACCCTTACTTTATGACATATGCACTTTTTTAGTGGTGACAGAGCCAAAGCAAACTTGCTGATTTTCATATTTCTGCATGAGCTTCTAGGACCAGCAACTTAAAAAGACCTCTTTGAACACAGTCAATAATTAGAATCAAGAGAAAACAAGTGCGACACCATAATCTCAATTTTACAATGTAAACAATACAGCTTAATCTTAAATATAGAGTTAGATTTATGGCAAAATCTTTAAAATTGCAAAAGCACTTTAGGAGCAAAATTCCCAGTGACTTTCAGTGAATGTATGATCCAAAATCACCCGGACACTTTGATCAACTTACACACAGGCCCTCAAGCTTGTATTGTAAAAAACTTAGGACCTTTTCAGCTGCAGAAAATTCTTCAACTCTTCTACTAAAAATGGACTTGGCCTTGTGCAGGAGGAACTTTGCTCCAACAGAGTCTTCTAAAACGTATCTAAAGTTAGCAGATATTTGCAAGAATGTTCAGAGACTCAGGTCTACTTTATATGTGTTCCATTATTTGTGTATTACTGTTAACTGTCAATGAACACTTTATTAATGTCTTTCTCTGTGTGTATATATATGTGCATGAAATATATAATTCATATGAATATTCCATAAAATCTGCAGTTTTTCCATTTTATCAAAATATTCCTCTCAGGGATTTATGGGAATATAAGCATATCCCTAACACTGTCCATCTGTCCCTGTAAAACAGCACAGGCAGAGTGCCAAATATGGATTTTGGAGGAAGAAGTTGTTCTCCTCAAAATGTTTCTGGAGACCCATTATAACTATGAACCCTCAAAATTAAATCTGCCCTTGAAACTCCAGGGAGTGGCACAGCTGCTAACACACTTTACTCTGCCTGAGCACCCTCACATGTCAGTGGCCCAGCAATTTGCTGGTCTGCAGTAGTGAGGACAGGCATGTGGGACTTCATGATGTTCATAGAGAATTTGCCTTGCTTGACTGAACACCGCACTTCTTGATCGGTATAAAGAACATTGTTGAATTTTCTGTTAGTTATGACTATTGACAACATTAAAGCAAAGAAACCCAGTGATCCACATAACTGACTTTAAATTGATGTGTGGACCATACAAGGAACACAAGAATACTGCCATCATTTCATGGGATACCTCGTCTGGGCTGTCAAGGGGGAAGTCACTTGAAAAACCAAGCTTTTGTAATTTTGGACAGAACCAAGCTTGGGATGACCCAGAAAAGTCATCATGTTGTTTTTTTTTCAAAAGGTACCTCAGGGTTTTTATGAGATGACATTTAGATTCCACTGCCATCGTAACAGAAACACTCTAATTTTTACAAAGTGCTGAGTAGCAGCGATTGTGGTGACCACTCACTGCTTTGTGTTCCCAGGACAGTTTGCACTAAGGTGCTCATTGCTGTGCAGCACAAGCAGCAATGGGTAATGCTCTGTGTCTCAGAGCAGGCACAGACTGAAGACCCTGCATTGTCATTTGATCTCAAGGAATGCAGACTATTCCAGGAGAGGGCTCATGAATGCTCTGTAAAATGGTGCCACAAGTGGCCAAAATGCTGGATAGCTCTGAAGAAGTCTCTCTTGTGACACTGCTTCCGTACTATCTCACAAACAGCTGTACCCTGTCAGCAATAAGATATGCTGCATGTTTCAAATCATAACACTTAACCATTGTGAAAGTGTAAGCTAGCTGCAGACATCTGACTATGAGCTCAGACAAACAAAATAGCACTTCAGTGAACTGCTGAGCTGTGCTGATCAGCTGTAAACTTTTTTTTAACCTTTCAAATAATTCTTCTACAAACTACTGTGAGCAACTTCCTCTCAAATCATGTTTTCACCATATCACTCTAATGGCATTCACCCACATCAATAAAATTATCTTCTCTGCAGTAACAAAGGATATTAAGGATTAAGAAGAGAGAGAAAAATGCAAGAACTAGACAGGCGCATACAGAACAAAAAGCTCCTACCCACACATCTTTCCAGCAAGAAATAAAGACATTTACTTTTGGTGAAATCCCACTGGGGACCATCAGATCCCACTTACACCTACCTTTTGCTATAATCTATTCTTCAGGAAGGTGCCTCAGTGCCACAACATAAAACAGCCCAATCCATGGTACTTACTGCTGAATGAGTTGGGACTGGAATTAAAAGCAGAGGAGACCGAATTGTCGAAAGGTGTGATTAATATGCTCTAGCCTCAAATACTGGTGGAAACCCAATGTAGAAGCTGCAGAGGAAAATGTTGATGTCTTCTGCATTATTTTGAAACTACATCTTTCTGGTAGTTGACCCTAGGCAAAATGTCCTCCACAAAACCAGGGCCTGGGAAACGGTACCTGAACAAGCTCATACCAGTAAACGGCAACTTCCATCCGCCTGCCTAGAATCCATAGAAGAAATATGTGGTAGATAAATTTTCTTCAGTGCTTTCAAACATACAGGAGGTTCTGCAAAGGTAAAAAAATCTCCAGAGGAAAGATTGATCCTAGAAGTGTGTATCCTTACGTTCACTGAAAAACGTGAAATTGTTCCAAATGATCCTGTACCTTGAATGGACACAATCCATGTACTTCTAGCATGTACTTTTTATTTAAGGCTGCAGTTCTGCAAGTTAGTGAAAAGAGTCTGCAAGTCAAGCATGTTGGTGGCTCTGCAGAAGTCAAGGGGCCACACAGTTACACTGAATTAGATGTACCTTGTTAAACAGGCTGCTGAATGGGCTGAAGACATGAATAATAACCAATCTTTCAGAGGCATTTCAGTGCAAAAATCAGCTTGAGCAGCAGCCGTGGCCCCTGGCTCTAGAGCAATACAAACAGAAACAGTGAACAAGAAATGAGCTCCAAATATCTGGGTAAGATGTAGTTTCAGATATTCTATCAAGGACTTTCATTTTCATTATTATTATCATATTTTGTGATATTAAATTATTTTGGTTTCCTAAACATATGAGGTATATGTGGTATTGCCGCTGCTGGGCTACTTCTAGCAACGTTTGAATGCAACAGCCCTATAAATACATCAGAGGAGTTCTCTTCTCCAAGCTTTCCAGTTCCTGAAAGTTTTGTTAAAACAAGCTTCTGAATAGAAGAGAGAGTATATTGATCCCACTCACATAGCACAATGTTATCCTCGCCATTTGCTAGACACCAGTGAATCCGCACGGGATCTCAGCCTTCAGCATGAACTCTGCAGGAAACCAGGCTTCATTGCCCCTGCCACTCACACAACTATTTATACTTCAGCTCTTTCATTCACACGTCGCAATAAACAGTTTTGCCATGACTCCTTCTTTCACATGGCTGTACTTGACCCTGTTCAAACACACGCACACATAAACACACACAGTTTGTGTGGAGAGTCCAGATACCTTTTTCAATAAATAAATAGCTACATAGATGTATAGATGAAAATAACAAAAGAATCAGTGATACAGGACAAGAGCTGAAGATCTGCACTGTGGACTGGATGTCTCAGCACACACCTCGTGGTGAACTGTGCTGAAAACTGTCTTCTTGCAAGCTCTTCCCACACAAGTTACTGAGATTTAAATCCTGCATTCTGATATGGCTTACTGTACTTGTGTTTATTTGTGAAGTGAGAGGTCTACAGAGGTAGTATAGAGAGTTGTCAGCTTCGCGGAATGCTTTAAGTTGTAGCCCTCTTAAAAAGCACATTCCTACCTGGACTGCCGCCCCAGAGCCAGCATCCCTGGAGGCCCCTTCTATTGTTGCAGTGTTAGTGTCATCACTCCATTAGGAGCCCACCGGAGGCTGTGTGCCTAATTCAGAGAGTGCACCTGTACAAGCATAGGAAGAATGACAATTCCTGGCTCAGCTTTGGTGTGAAGTGCTTTTTTGTAAAACAAAGCAAACTATTCATGCCGTGATGAAAAATAGCTTCTGCTGCGCCTGTCAAAGGATCAGTGGGTCTTTTCTAGTGAGTCAATGAGCATTGGCTGGCCTTTCTTAAGCCAGTGGAAAAAAGAAAACTGTTCATGCAAGTAAATATATCTAACATAGGACTATACTTTGTTGTCCTTATGCCAGCTGAACATTATTTTACAGAAGATATAAGCCATGGTGCTTCTATGGAATATTTACAGAGAACAAACTGAGGATGCCATGAAATTATGTGTGCACAGTGAACTGAAGGCACTTTTGCACCTTTCCATCTCCATGGACCTGAGCTCCCCATAGCTACTCGGGTCTCATGGCTTTTGCACTGGCCTTTCATGGTTTGGGGGCCACACACATGCCACACTCCTGCTTTGTTTTAGATAAAAGCAGTATGTTTGAAATTGCCTGAATTACATTTCAATCCCTGGTGTCCTACAGGGAAGGGCAGCTCCAGGTTCCCTTGCAAACACTTAGCAGGAAGGTGATGCTACTGAGAACAGAGTCCAAGCTAGTCAGTCCACTGGAGTTTTCCGTAATAGGGCTGATAACATTTCCAATCCTAGTGCTCAGCCAAATGTACAAGGTGATTCAGCTTGTTTCCAGTCGCAAAAAAAATAGGAGGCAATGAAATCAGGCACCTCTTTAAAGCAACTTTTTTTACAAAGATGTTAAATCCTTTCTTCTCCAGGCTTTTCTCCTTGCTGTGTGTACTTGTGCTGGATAGGCATGGTACTCTCATTGTGCCCTCTTCTCTCACAGATTCACAAAAAAATATCTATTAAAATGCCATTCACCTGTATATATGTTATATGAACCTTTGTTCTGAAAAATGGGGATATTGCTAATTCAGCAGTATTGGGGGGGGGTGTCCCTATTTCAAGAAAAAAAGTCTTTTTAATTCTATCTGTGCAGTTATCCACAGTTTCAGATAGAATTCTTTACCAGATAACACCTTAGAGACTCAAGTTAACATTGAGCAGACACTAATATCTGGATTTCCTTTTCTATACCACATCTTATCGGGACATCCGGAGTATTATCTCATTTATTACAATATGGTTACAATATGGATAAAAAAAGCCCTCTTCTAATAATTAGGATAACTTGTTTGACTGTATTTTAGATGCAGTGCTATATAATCTCCTTATTTCCATACAGTAGGAAACCAAAGTAAAATGCTGGAATTCTAACTTATGGTCAAAGATCTTGCAGCGGCTTCTCAAAAGGTACAAATATTTGCCTAGATTATTGCATTTACAATTCCAAAAATATTTCTTCTGTTGAAGGTCTGTGTACAAGACACTACTCCAAACCATTTTTAAGGGAGTTTTGACATAAATGAAACTTTATGCTGGCATGGCAAGTGAAGTACTTGATTAATAAAGAGTTTCACTGTTTTCAAACACATATTCCATGCAGGCTCATTTGAAGAAAACCGCAAGTGGAGAATGCTTTACTGCTTCCAGTCACAAGGGGGTTGTGTATTTCAATCCTGCTTACACAGTCAGCTTACTTTGGAGCTCTGGTAGGAAAGAAACATGACCAGGAGAAATAATGCTACATTCAGTGACCCTGCCCTTAGAATCAATTGGCCTGATGGGAGAACTTTTTTTCTCTCTTTTGCTACTGTTTTCTTAGTTTTTAACCTTTTAATACTTACTATTTCTTAAAAGACCATCTTTAGAGAAATGTCTACTGTTCACAGTCTAGAAATACTGACTGAAATGGCCTTCTGACACTGTGGATGGGAACACAAGACATATCAACAGTTGATGTATAAGTAATCTACATGTTCATAGTCTTTTAGAGATGTTTGGGGGTGATTTATTATTTTCTGATTTAAATATTAGTGTTTAAGTAGACAGTTGAGATATTTATATTACAAAGGGATTGGTCTTCAACCACTGTAAAAAGTGAAAGAGGACAAACAGGTCTAATGAAATCTGCAGAGAATTCAAAAAGTCTTGAAAATCTAGAAATCAAAGTTATAGTAATTTCCAGTAGGCTGTGGAGTAGCCTCACACTAGGCTTGGATATCTGGTTGTAGCCCTATCTCTAGGGTATTTCAAAATCTGATTGAACAAAACAGTAGAACACACTCTGCGGTTAAACTAAAATGCAAAGTAATGACCATTACTTGTTTTTTCTCCATCCCATAAACCCTTACTGTCAGGCAAGGAAGGAGTGGAACTGCTTCAGTCATTGGTGCTGCTTCCTGGCTGGCTGGCACATAGACAAGATGGATTAGCTGATGATGATCACTGACTGCTGGTGAAGCTGCCATTACCTATAGGATATATTTAAAATTACAATTTGGAGCAATGTTTTAAAAAACAGCTTTTAACGTTGTACACACACAGTAGCACTGATAACCTTTTTGTCCAAAGACAAACATTGAGCATAGTTTATTATGGCAAGGTAAGCAACTCGTTGCCTGTCTAAGCTTCATGTACATAATGAATCTGCCCTTACAAGTGCTCCTGCTTTTGCTTCAGCCTCCCAGCTGCAAGCTGAAGGTCTGGGCAACTGTTCTCTTTGCCTATCTACATGAAAACAGGACAGATGAACACAATCATGTCTCATCCTGTCATACAGCTGCTTCATCCTTCTTTCAGCAAGGGCTAAATCTCTTAAGATTTGAAAGCAGAGCTTTCCCCTCTTAAACTAAGCAACCACTTGATATGTCTGAATCACAGTAAGTATACTGAAGCAAACCGGTTACAAGCAATGACTAATTTCTGCTTTCAACTTCCTCTCTTTCTCAGCGTTCTCAAGTATTTACTGTTCCCCACAGTGATAACTTGTTTCTTTAGAAATGAATCATTAGCACTGAATTTGTCTCAAAAGACCATACTTATAATGCACATTCTTTCCACTTTCAGGTGTTCTTCTGAACCACAGTGCTCCAGAGACAGGTCCATAATAAAATAAAAAGTGAAAAGAAAAAGAGAAAAAAAGGGGGTTGTGTCTGAATGCAGAGATATATTTTCAAATTTTCTATGATTTAAATTCTAAAATAAAAATGTCTGACCAAGTACAGGATAAATGTTGCTATTTTGTGTTTTGAGGTACTCACTTACTAGAGCTTTAACTGATTGTTCTTGGGAAAGGTTCAAGACTTCTAGCTAAAATACATACCAGTAACATCAGTTTTGGCTTCAATCACCCCTTCTAACCTCCACGTGGCAGTACTTCAGAGGACAAGGTATTATCATCGTCATTAAAACATACCAGCTAAATGAAAGAAATAGCCCGTATCCAGCCTGTCAAAAAGCAAATCAAACCTGCAGTGGGATGTTTCTCTACCCTTATTTTGCTTGAGCACACACCATTACCTCACCTAGTCAGTAGTAGGTGCTTTATTTCAATGACAAAATATTTTTCTTCCTATTTCGTCTACCTGTTACCACTACTGTGTTTATCCTGTCAAAAATCTTTTCATTCAGAACTCGTGGGGTTGCATCTGGATCCTGCGTGCAGTTTTGAGCCTCCTCATACAAGACAGAAATTAATAGCCTGGGAAACATTCAGTAGAGGAGAGCCGTGATGGTGGACACTTGCTCCAGGAGGAGAGGCTGGGGAGGCAGAGTTGTTCAGCCCGGAGAAGGAGTAGTATCAGGGAGTCCCAGCAGCAGCCCCTACCAGAGCCCCAGGGAGGCTTCAAGGAGATGGTGCTGTCTGGGGAACAAGCAGAGGTCATAAACTGAGAGAGGACAGGTTCGGACTTGATGACAGGAAAAAGATTTCCTCATGAGTGCAGCAAGGTAGTGGAGAAGGTTGCTCAGAGAAGCTGTGTAGTCCCTACCTTTAGGAGCTTTCGAGACCCATCTGATGCAGCCCTGAGCAGTCTGCCTGAGCATGAACTGACCCTACTTTGAGGAGAAGGTCGAACTGAACACCTGCCAAAGTCCCTTCCTTTGACCCTGTGTGTCTGAGTCAGCCCTGCAGATTTAACTCCCTGGTTTGAGGCTAAATTCACAGTTATCTGCCAAGTGAAACTCAGCACATTTGACAGAGAAAGCACAAGAATGCGATAAACACAGAACCTCACCACAGAATGCTCTAGTTACTGAGATATTCTTCCAACTACTATCATTTTTGAAATGTGTGCTTTGGAAAATCTGAATACTTCTGAAATAATATGCATTATTCTGAAAATAAATATGCATTTACTATGAAAAAAGATGGATTCTTATTTAAGAGACAGTTCTTTCTTTGAAGTTTTCCCATTTCATTCTAGTATTTTACATAAATGAAATTCCCTCTTTTTAAGAAAAAATATTCAGAATAGAACAGGAAAATACTTATCTTCCTTTTTGTCCTCTTTTTGGTGTTGTCAAAATACTTCTCAGTCACACTCTCCTGCAAATATTGGGAAAATCAAAGTAAATGTCATTCAAAAGATTAGGGATCTTATGGTTGTAATCAGCTTGCATGACTTTGCATGCCCTGAGATGGATTGTCATGTGGTCACTTTGTTTTGCATGAGTACATTAAAACCAGATGTGAGTTGCTGAGTCACCTTTGATACAGTAGCAGAATTATGCTTTCCAGGAAACAAATGATCAGCATCTATAATTATATTTTCTAAAACCTAAAATAAGCAGCTGAAACAAGAAAAGGAAAATGTGTAGTTTCTGCTAGACATAGTAGGTTAGCCTCATGCTGGATTCAAGCGTATAACTCTTGGCTTAGCAAAGCACTGGCTCTTATAAAAACAAAACTATCAGCTGAGGTCTCATAGCCAGTATTAACTGTATAATCTGATATCATAAAATATAAAATTTATGTCATTGTAGAGAATGAAAACTTACCCTGGTTTCTTTTAGTTTATTCTTGCTTGTGTGAATTTTCATCCAAGAGAACAAGGATGGCAAATAATTTTTATGTTTGATACAAAGTACAGATATATATATATATAGTATTGAATATGCATATATATGCACACATATATGTATTTATGTATTTATCTAATGATGGATAAGAAACTGTTGATGAAGCACAAAAATTAAGGCTGAGAAGAACAAAATAGGTGAATTGACACGTCTATGAAGTCAGGTCTTCATTTTTTCACAGATCAGGTGCCAACTCAGACCAGGATTTAACCAAAAATAATTTCCAAGCATAACTCCACCTCTTCAGAAACAGAGCTGTGCAATTAATTACTACTGACCTGCTGATATTTCAGCTGGGGAGTCCTAAATAAAGTTTTGACTTAAAAGTTAAATACTACAACAATATCCAAGTGGATATATGACATTTTCTATACCTTCCTCCAGACCACCCAGGTATAGCTAGAATGACGAGTAAAGTGTGCATAGCTCACAGAAACAACCCCCTCAGAATAGCCATTATCTCACAGATTAAGGATCAACTCAGGGATTGATTCCACTTTTAAAATTTGACATTTCAAATTAGTGGATAGAGGCTTGTTCCTAAGACATTTGTTCTATCATGGGTGCAGCTCACAGGTATGAGAAAGAAATGCTTTGCTGACTAACCAGGAGAAATAATTGGAGGCAGAGGCTCCTCAGTCAGGATAACAGCCACCATTCATGAATATGCATTTTCCACTGGAAATTGTTTGGTTTGTGTAGTCTGAGATAGAACCACCAGCATGTCACTTCCTTGAACCTGGGAGACATTATTAAGGAGGGTAAGTATGCCTGCACAAAATAAACCATTCTTTTCTCAATTTATGGCGACATTTAGCCTCTAATCACAAAGCAGTAGGGTAATTGCTAGAACGGACACAGAATTTTCGTCATCTTAGTAAAGGAAACCTTTTTAGAACACCTAGTATCTTCTCCAAGCAGATCGTATTTCCTCCTTTGTCTCTGATTCTCCGTTTTTAATTGTCCGTAAGAAGATGAGTTGAACCAGGGTAACTGGATGACCGCAGTTGCACAGCTGGTGAACAAACAGATGTTCTTGATCAAACAGAATGTCCTTCCCTAACAGCTTGGAAACTACTACTACTACTTAAACTATGCCACATACAATAAAAATCTCTTAAACCATACATACCTCAAGTATTCAGTAAATATTAAGTAGAAAAACAAAAACAAGAGGTCTACCATATGTGGACCATTCGGCATTTATTACTAGATAGCTTGTAGTAGGATTTAAAAGTCATTTATAAAAGCAAGGGCAAAGGAAAGCATTAGGTTGAGAACAGGGATTTAGAGCGATACTGAGCTTTGGAGCAAAGCCTCAGGCACCTTCTCACAAAACAGACATATTTAAACTCCCTCATACAACACGTGTGGAGAGAAAAGTGCCTCAGGAGCCACCAGACTCAGGAGCCACTCTCTTATGTCTGTTAAATTGGGGACTGTGGCAAGCAAGGTGAGAGAAAAAACTATTAATACAGTATAGGCTTAAAATGGACACTGAGCAACTCTTGGCTTTCCAAAGCAACAGCACGAGATTCCTTCAGAAATGCAGGACTTGGGGTTCCCTATCGATAGATACTTCAGGTTGTGTAAAGTAAGAGGGAGCTACATGAAGGGTCTTCACAAGAATGGTACCTGAAAGATGAATAGTAATACATAAACAAACTCCTAGGATCCCATGTACGCTGTCTACAAGATTCACTTGTAATTTTAGTCCTAATTTATAAATTGTGTGTTCAAGTGCTAACTTTTCCTGTCTGATTTCAGCTATGAGTTGTTATTTTTAGCTGATCGTTTCACGTGAGACATTTGTTTTCCATGGTTTTTGACATGTTTTGTATTGAATCACATGGCAGAGTTCAGTCCCCTGGTTGGACATAGCTGTTATAACCTGGTCTGATATAAATGTCATTAAAATTAAACCCTTTATTATGTGTGATTTTAAGTGTTGCTGAGGTATGAATCTCCTTTCCAGTGCACAGTGGATTTCACCTGGCCTGAATTCAGCTGTTGCCTAAAGTCTGAATAACAAATTCAAGCTACCTTAATAAAAACTAGGTTTTGAATTCAGAAAATGAATTGTGAGCAGATTTTACATGCTCCCACTAGTTCAGATTTAATTTTTACTTTGGGTTTTAAGAAAAATGACTATAGAAGTGTGCAATATATATAGTGAAACTGGGAAAAAAATGCTCAAAATCTCCAGTAACATTATGTGCCCAGGAAGTAATCCTGAGCAGTATAAAGAAGACAACACTGCAACTTAATCCAACAGGAAAAAAGGAAAAAAAAAAAAAAAAGAAAAGAACTATTTAATTTGTTGTCACACCAAGATTAATCCCAGAGCTGGCTGTCAGATTATCCAGAGTCAAGCACTGCAGCCTATGGTACATTGAACTAATCTTATAAAGTACTATAAATAACCATAAATGAATAACCAACCATGAATAACCATAAATTACTGAGAGTCTGCAAAGAGTCAACTCATGAACTGCAAAGATGTCTTTTGATTTCATCTTGGTTTTGTGTTTAAACTTCATTCCTTTCACATCCTGTTTTATTTTATTTTGTTTTAAACTGTGTAAAAGAAAAAAGGCAGAATTGTAACTTCTGTACTTGACAAAGCCCGTGACCCTGTCATACCTGGCCTGAGAATGACAACCCAGCATCACAGGAGAAGGGCTGCCAAATACAGCAATGCCTTGTTGTTTGAAAAGATAGTTTATGACATATCTAATAGATTTAGGTGAATACGGTATCCTGCAAGCCAGAAGAATGTCACAATTTTTTTTTGTCTCAGAAGTAAATTAACTTAGTTTATCCTGATACTTGTAGCTGGCACACAGCCAGCACACTACACAGTCCCATTGAATGTGGGATTTTAGAAACTTCTCACATCAAACATAATATTATATAATTTCAGGATATAGTTGCTTTTTTTGAACGCATTTTATCTAAAATTTCTTAAAAGTAGTTACTTGGTTCCAGTCTCTCAACTGCTGTGTGTGCAGTGCTCTCTGCCTTATCCTCTCCACCACTGAATCTGAATGTTGATAAGTAAGAGGAGGCTGAACTTGCCATCAGACATTAGCAGATGGAGGCATGAGCAGGCAACACACTCAAAGGTAGTGCTGCTACTCAGAGGGATCCAGCCACGCTAGAGGAATGGCTTCAAGACAAGAACTTCATAAAATTCAGCCAGGACAAACACAACATTCTGCACGTGAGAGGGAGTGGCACCCCTGCACCAAGACAGGCTGAGGTGTGACTGGCTGGGGAGCAGTCCTGCTAAAAAAACACCTGGGAGTCCTGGAGGGCAGCAGATATACAACAGCAGCAATGCCAAAAAGATACAGGACTCTATCAACAGGATCACAGTGAGAAAAAGGATTATCCCTGCTCAGTCAGCACTTATCAAGTCGCGCCTCAGTGCTGCTTCCAGTAACAGCTTCCCTAATACAAGAAAGGAATCCCTAGGATGTGCTCAGGAAAACACAACCACAATGGCAGGGGGCTGGAACAGGAGCACTTGACCTGGGAGTCGGTCTTGTTCAGCCTGGGGGACCCGAGAGCAGCACACAGTACCTGAGATGGCACCAGGAACAGAGAGTCAGGCTCTTTACGGAGGTGCACAGCTAAGGAACAACAGACAGAGGTCAGAAGTAATGTTGTTCTTAGTCTTTCCTTTCATAAAATTTTGTGGCTTAGTGTCAAGGGTCTTCAAGTCTAATCCACTCTCCTTTGTTTTACTAAGACTGTCCAAGCTCCTGACATTTTCCTAGTCCTTATGTCCCTTTGATCAGATACTGGGTCTTACAAACCTTAAGTCTTTAGCAGTCATCCTACCTTCCCAGAGCTTGGTTCCCTTTGGATAAGACCCAAGCTAAATTTCCAAATCTCTCTTTGCATCTTATTGGCCCCCGTTAATTGCCTGCTAAAGATGTATTCATGTTCTGCATGTGGTGTTGTCTCACATGTGACTGTATTTGAAAGCCTCTTTTTCCTTAAATGCCTTCTCTTCAGACCCACGGAAGGATTTTCCTACAACAGATAATAAAAAGTCAATCAGCCTTTAAAATAAGCCTCCTTTCTTTCTCCCAACACAAATTCCACATTCATGTTTTGCTTAGTTACTTAACCTCCTCTCCTCTGAGTTTATTTACTACTCTTACAGCTTTTCCTGTTTATTCCTCAGGCTCTTAGCATTTAAGAAAAAACTTCCTCGTTATTTAATTTGCTTTCTACTCAGGTTAGATTTGAGGTTTCCATATTACACCTTGAAACCACTTGGAAAGAAAAAGCATAAACTCAATTTCAAATTTTAAACGAATTGCTTATTCTTTGAGACAAAATCTTGCATGAGGTTGGGGTCTTTTCCCAATTAATAGGCATGGATCTAGCCCTAGTTTAAAAATAAAACAATTCAAGAAGTGATAAAAAGAAAGGCATTACGTGAAACTAGAATGCATTAGTGGGTCCTAAACCTAAACTCAGTTTTGAGAAAAGCCACTGAAAGGTTTAGACACAAGTAAAAGCAGTGCTGCAACTCAATCAATTTGGATTTAAGTCTTAAATCTACTGCTCTTAATAGCAGCAGCCATAAGGGAGAAGGTTAAGCTATTATAAAATATACATCTGGGGATTAAACTACTCACTAACGTCTCCATGTTAATTATACAAATAGCTCAATAGAAGTCCTTTTGGTCAGGCACATTCAGTGCTGCGGAGGTAAAACCACTTAGGTATTATTGCAGCAGGCTTTATAGCCGTCGTAATGGAATGGAAGCTTGCTCCCTTCATTAATTCAAGGTATGACTTTTTCTAGATGTCTTGCAGGTAAGTGGTGATATCAGCGTGATTATGCCACAAGCATATGCACTTCAGGAATTAGGAAAAAATATTGCCACTCGCCCCTTGCTAATTTTGCAACTTCCTTTGAAGCTGTTGTACTGCAACCTCATAGTAGCATGTGCTCCCGTTTTTGTCCAGTTCAGTTTTCTGTCTGGGTTTTGAGATCTTGGCTGAGTAGACGAAAGGTGGCCACTTCTGCATGAAAATGAGTGGGTTTTGCTGATCACTGAAATGTCGACTTTGCTCAAGAACACAAGAATTTACATTTCCTAGGTAATGGGCACCAAAACCCCTGAAAACTGGGATAAAATTATATGCAACTTTTATGGTGTAGGCCTATGAAGCCATTTATAAAAATAAGCTGGGTTTTATATGATTGGTAACAAAAATACATAAAAATGTTGTTTGCCCCATATATTGGGAAATATCCTGTCTTGGCAGTCTGCAGCTGGTGAGTCATAATTTTACAGTTTTTACTAAAATAAAAATGAAATTAAAAAGTCCACATTTTCAAAGAAGTACAGAAACATAATATTTATAGAAGATCATAAACAAGTACTCTGTTAATAGCTGTTGAACTTTGTTTAAAGAATAACAGACTAACATTTCCAAAGTACTCTTTGCTGAGATTGAACAGGATTTTATTCAAACTGTTGCGGTAACTAATGAAAAACAAATGAGATTTCCAAACAGTTTTGACTGTTAGGGGTGTGATGGCAATATCATTGCTTTTTGCACTTACAGCTGCTGCTTACACTGAAACTACCTGTTTAAAACATAGTGTCATTTTATACTTGAACTCTTGATCTGCAATACTGAAGGGCCAGGCATACTGAAGCTGGACTGGAATCAGTCTGATGCAATCCCAATTTTGTCCTTGTGCATGAAGGCTCTTTGGTTTACAAATTTACTCAAAACTACTGCCAGCTCTTGCATAAAAACTATCATCATGTTCTTGAGAGGCTGATGCTCACAGCAAATATAACCAGAGTGCTTCTTGTGCTTGTCTTGTGCTGGATGAGGACCTGGGCACAGACTGTGCGACTTCCCAAGTCCCAAAAGGCATTGGTGTCTCAGGGAAGTTCAGCAGAATAGGTCTGATTCATCAGAGAGAAAAAGATACCAGCAGCTGAAATAAACCTCTTGTATGGCATTTCACTAATATTCCTGAACAGAAATTAAAATGAAACTGAAAAGTTTTTAAAGGCCAAAATTTTCATTTTGCGGCTGAAGTCAGAAATTTCCACAAAACCTCCCCATTCTGTCTATTGTTAACTTCAACGTTACTCAGAATTGTAAAATTCAAACAGATTTTAGCATTTTCCACATATAAATATATTTTATGTCTCTCAATATTCAAGAAATAGTGAATACATTTGCAAACACTAAAAAAATTCAGGTGGAAAAGCACCAATAGCTGATGCCACATCATTTATATTATGAAAGGTATACAGAGAAAAGTGTAAATATTGATGAGCTAAAGAAACTGATCTCACCTTGTTACCTCTGTATTATTAAATTCCTTATTAAAGTTTATTTTTCATGCAGACAGATCTGCAAAGTGTCCAGATTTTTTTACTCAAATGGATATAACAGAAAATGGCCTCATGAATTATAAACTGTTATAATTGTTGGTCTCCATTTTACAGCTCAGACAGCATTAAGAATTCAAATGATTCTGAATGCTGAATTTCAGACCCTTCAGATCCACTATTCAAAAGTGGATCAGCCTCTGTTTAATTCTTTGATATTGAATTCAGTGGAAGTTTATCACTCAACAGTAATGAAGACAAATTTCACCTATGAGTTTTTTTCCTATTTAAAAAAAGAACAACCAACCCACCAACAACAAAATGAAGTTAAAACAAACAAACACACATGCAAAAGAAAAGCAGAAGTGGAAAACAAATACCTAACTCAACTCATCTAAGACACTTTAAATGTTTTAGATAAAAGTCAGGAAACAAACATCAAATGTTTTTGGAAAGACAAGTGATCCCTGAGATTAGCAGGGTTAATGCATTCTGGCTGTGTCTGTTAAAGCTGCAGTAGGGAATTGCCAAGCTCACACAATATTGTCACATATTATTCTGCAAATAAGGACACATTTAGATTTCATTAGTTCCATTGCAGATGTCACTTGATCCTTCCAGATTCTCAAGTCCCTCCCTGCCTTGATTTATATTTGCCATAAATATTTTGAAGTAGGGCAGATGTGACCGCACAGACCTTCACTACTATTTAGATGGGGGCTGCATCTACTGCTGGAGACAGATGTGCTCAATAGGAAAATAATCTCAGTGATCTTACTGTACTAAACCTTGTCATACTCCAAAGCTTTTTTAAAACACCTGTTCCTCATAGCTCTGAGCAAACCTATATTAAAAAAAACCAACCAAACAAACAGAAATCACATAGAGGAAAGGCTAAAAGACAGTAACTTTACTCTTCCTTGGATACAAACAGTGAGGAGAGTGTTTAGCAGAACATGAAGTGTATTCATAGCTCAAGTTTTTAAGTATGTTTTTCCTCCATGTTGCATCTGAATTTCCATTTAACCATTCAGAACGAAGAAATAATGATAACTTAGAAGAATTAGAGGATGCAATTAGCCTGTCCTGCTACAGCCTACTGAATATTTTGATGATAGAGTGTTAATACCAATTGAATAGCGTATTTGTATGTAAGGGAGCAAAACTCAAAGTCTAATCCAAATTATAGCCAGGCTTATTACTTGAGTTATACTTCTGGACATGGTGCATACAGAAACGACTCTGTGAAACACCCAAGGCAAAGAAATCCTGCTTTATAGTGCATATAATCGGAAAAGTAAGGAAAGAAAATTTAAACTGTTATTTAAACAACTCTCATTCCAATTACTACTTTCCTCTCTGTCAGGGCCAATTATTCTCACTTGAGACATGACTAGCATTTCTAGAGGGTTTTTTTTTTTTAACAATGTATAGAGTGCCACACAGTCACTTTGAAAAGCCTGAAAAAGAAATTAAAGTACACAGGAAAAGGAGACTTACTAAACTTAAAGATATCCTCTAATTTTGTCATACCAAGGCACATTAAAATACAGAAGGACTTTACAAGCAGTAAAGTGTTTTGGACATGCATTTACTTCACCCCTTAAAGTAACAGAGAGAAAATTGAAAACCAGAGAATTTCTTCCCTAGCATGTATGCCAGACAAGAAAGCAAGTCCAGGAATAGTTCCTTTCTTGTTCAGAACAAAAAAAAAAATATTTAAATAGAGGCACTGGTTATGAAATGAATATGACATGTTAATTATAATGTCAGGCTACTGATAGTCTAGAAGGCTATATTACTCTTGTCACAAACAAATATAGGGAAAACAAAAGAGGCAAGCAGTCAAAACATGAGATTGTATTTTTTGCCTTATTTATATGAGAACAGTTTAATTTTTTCTTAACCTGACGTAAAACAATTAGAAATTTGCATTGATTCGAGACTTACCAAAGAAGAAGCGGTTTGCCTCTTGGGTAGCAGATAAGGAACTGCACGCTGGCTGTCCATAGCTTTCTCATTTGCTTGGTACTTGTTCTAACCAACTAGAATAGAAAATTTCCAAAACCATACGTACCTGGAGATCTTGTTTTGCTGTAAGTCTCCCACTTGTCTGACTCACCCAGACCAGGGCTGCATAAATGAACCTGTGTTCCAAAGGACTCCTTCATCACACTCCATCCTGCAGGCAAGAAACACAGCAGGAAGGGAGATTTACTATATTTTATTTTAATGAATAAAAAGCACTGAGTTGATACTTGTTACTGCAGGTTTTTGCCTGAAGGCCTCCAAAATATTTTGATCATAGCCTATTCATTTGCATTATTAATGGAAGCACTGTCACTCATGAATTGTATGTCTGCTTTTACATCTGCCCTCATGGGTATAGAAAAGCTGTGCAATCAATAGAATTTCATGCAAAATACTGATTTTACTTCTTGAATAGTCTTTTCCTTCTTTTTCCTAGGTATTCCCATCTCCTTTACTACTTTCTTCAGTATCTATACCAATACAAGTCAAGGCGCCAACACTGTTGATTAGTCAGGTCAGGCAGAATCCTCCTGGGGGCTTCAGAAAAACTCTGGCTGTGGAAAGCTAACAGCTTGGAGGTGACTTTCCCTGCAAGATGTACCTGCATTCATACAATTTAGCCATTGTATTTTTATTATACTAGCTCCGGAAAATTACAGCTGGTTACCATCGTACTTTGTCAGGTTAAGCTCAGTGCATGTGTCTCAGAGTCCTGAGTATGTAACATTCACCTTAATGCTCTGTGCAGTTGTTGCCACAATTTAACTGCAAGCCTAAATTTGTAATTTTCCTAAATTTCTAATGCATAACAGCAGAACTGCTCTCATAGACCTTCATCCATAGAGCTAGTCAGAAATATGAAACCAAGTAAAGGCAAAAATTGAAAAAAGTTTTCTTCCGAAAATCATCCTAGACTGAAATTCTTAAAAATAAATAAAACACTGAAAAAATATGAAAATGTGGGGTAAACTAAGGGATTGAAAAGTTACCCTTCATTTAGACATTAAAATTGGTCAAAAAGAAAGTCAAACTACCCCATGATTAAAAGAAGTTGTAGGATTATTTCACAAGCAAAGAAATGTGCATTAATTCTGCTACCTTTTATACAGGGCTAATATACTTGACCTCATGGTAACACAGTTCCTTCCTGAGGTGGCTGCTTGCCTGTGTACAGCTGACCTGAAGTAGTAATTCATGATTTTGTCTTAAATTCCTTTCTTCAGCTGATTTCACCAGTGTATCAGTTTCATGTAAAGGATTCTTGCTCATGACAGGTGACACTCTTCTTCACTCACCCGATTTCAAACCCCAGCTCATATATATGCTGTTATTACCTTTCACTGAGGTCCAGATTGGAATGTATTAATCATTTTCCTCCTCACTTTTCATATCTACAGAGCTCCAGACTCCTTTCAGACTCCACACACTGGGGGAAGGATTTTGTCATTTCCAAAGGAATGCTCACAGGACAGGCTCAGCTCTCTTGGCTCATCTTTGGTTTGGCATTCCTACCGTTTCTCAGTCTGGCAGGTACTGGGACTGCAGATCTAAAACTAATAACAGCTTTATCTCCATGACAGAGGTGAGAAAAGCAGAGTGTACAAGTGCGTAGTTCAATTTCTAGAAAATGAGTGTATCAAAATTGTAATAAATACAGTTCTGACCGTCTTCATTACAACATAACGGAGAAGACATCTGTAAGTGCCCTTTGTTAATCTCAGAGCTATTTTTGGAAGGGGGGATATACATGTAGACATAGGTGAGTTCAGTTCTCTCTCAATTTGCTATCTATTGGACCACATAAATTTTCATTCTTCTGTCACTCCTGTCTTTGTCTTGATTGTGTGGTTTTTCCTCAGAAGAAAATAAATCTGAGTAAAAATGAAGCCAGAATGAAAATATATATTCTGGTCTCTTTGTACCTCAGGATGGCCACAAAACCAGGAATGAATAACTAAGTGTTAAAGAAAAATCCATCAGCAACACCAAAAGGTAGAGATAGGATAAACTCAAGGTCACATCCCTAAGAAGAACCTGGCTGTGGTATGATGGCTTGATCTGCAGTGCACACATACATGTGCACACATAACAACCTGCCAGGTACTATTTAGATTTGTGCAGAATACTGTAGGAAAAAAGAGAAAATATAAGAGAGCCAGGACCTTCTCTTTTTTTTTTTTTTTTTTTTTTTTTTTTTTTTAAAGGTAATAGTTGCAGATGAAGCACAAGACATTCTAACAGGAGTTTCCTTAAACAATAAGGACTTTATTGACACTTTAACAAGGGGAAACATTTCTCTGGATTACAGCCTTATTTAAACATTACCTGACAGACATAGTGTTAAGTGGGTAAGAGGGGTTCTGATAGTTCTTACAGGACTATCTAGGTCTAAAGTCAATTAGAGCACTTCTTCTAATTGAAGTAATGAAATTATATTTTTGCTGCCTTGCATAGTGTGTCCTGCTTTTACAACAAATATTTATAGGATAAATCATTCTGTTAGGAAAAGGCATGATTCATTCTGCCCTAGGCAGACATCAGTGTAATTGTAAATGTGAAATTCATAGTTACTAGTACTGGTAAATATTTGCACAGAACCATTTCCTTTTCCCGGACTACAAAAGTCAAGTTAGCTCAAGAGCCAGTTAACGCTGAAGTCAAAGCTTTCTCACAATAACCCTGCTGATATAGCTGCTGAAGTTTGGGGGGCAATTTGCATGACTGAGATGAGCAGAATTTGACTGGTGATTAGAAAAATGGAGCTGTTCTACAATGTATCCTCAGTAGCCAGGGCTTTGCAAACCAGCAAATCCAGGACATTCAGACAAAAGGTCAGATGTCATACCCTCCATTTAATGGATTCACACGCATACCTGTTTTGTGGCTTCTTCTATTCTGATTCACCATCTTCAAGAATATTGTGCCAGCTGCACAATAATGCAGTTGCTGAATTTTTTTGTCTTTTTTTACAGAATAATAGTAAAATGCCCATATCTGTGTTTATCTTTCTGTCAAGCACAGTATCTCCAGGGTTATAGGATTTACAATCAAGTTGAGATGTAGAGAAAAACTCAGAGACAATACTTTTATTTTAACTACCATCTGACTTACTCATTCCTGTTTATTTCTTGCTGATGGAACTGACAGCGAGGGATTTATATTGTTATTTCTTATGCTGATTACTGAGGGAACAAGCTGACTGTGCCCTGAGTTCTCCCCCCAGCTTCTTTTCTATGTCCTTATTTCCTGGTAGTTTCTCCAATTTAAGAAACTGAAGGAAGCGGGATTTGGGCCCAAATGTTCTCCTACATTTTCTGTTTATTTAAGTTGTTTTTTGGTACTACTGAGTATAATTGTTTAGGGATAGATTCTCAGTGTAAGCTGGCAGAGAGCCCCCAAGTGCTGCATAGCCATGCCAATTTACACAGCAGAGAATTTGATATGATCTCAGTGAAGGGAGCATAATGCTACATGCAACAGAAATTCAAAAGTCAGAGAGGGGCAGACTGGCAAAAAGCTCAAGAGAATGAGAGAGGGAAAAAAAAATCAGAAAATTTTGTTTAATAGCTCTGTAAGAGGCCAGCTGTAGGTAATGGGGAAAAGACAGTGAAGTGTAACAGAGTTATTCTGCCCCTTTGTGTGTGTGCAGTTGGAGAGAGTGCATATGATTCAGCTTCCTTGCTAATGCTGTGAGACAATTAAACAAGGTATCAGTCATTGTCTCATGTACTGTGAATATAAAAACGTTCCTGCTAAGCATTTGTGTTAGGCAAGTCGAATTTATTTTACAGTATAAGTAGGAAAATAGTGCAATGAAAGACTCAGCATGCCATGACTACACATAAATTCAAAGGCACCATGAACCACATTCAGTAACACTTAGATTAGATTAGCAGACCATTACCAACCTGGAGATCACTTGAATCTGGTTTATACCCGCCATGTGTCCACACAGTCTATACTTAAATATTTACAGTGCAAAGCCAGTGTGGCCTTTTCTGTTTTGCTATATTTCTATAAGCAAAGCTAATAAAACTGTGGCACCAGAAAAAAAATAGCAAACTCCCACTACGGTAGCTGGTTGGGATCACTCAAATGTCTGTGAAGAAGGGAAAACCCTCATTAACAAGCCAGGCACCTCCATCCTCACCATCAAACTGCAGTCTGGAACACCAGTGTTTAGTTCAGCAGCTCTTATTTGGAGGTTGTCAGGCAAGCCAAACTATGAGCACAAAACCTGGCAGCCCTCAGTGATCAGCAATGGGGGACATGGAAGAGAAATAAAAATTGTTTTGTCCACCTGGAAAGCTTGCCGCTGCAGAAGATGAGCCAGAAGCAGAAGGAAGACTGTGCCAGTCAGAAGAATCTGAGCATCCCATAATAATTAAACAACTCCTGATCATTCTAATTTGCAGAATAAGTAAGGTTCTGGGGAAAAGATGAACTATTCAAGATATTTTTAAAACATAATTTATTATATCCTTCAATGCAAAGCAACATTCCAATCTTCAGTTTTCACCAGGACTTACTAAGCAGGGAACATCTGGTCAGTCAGTAAATACTGAAGATCCAGTCACACATGTAGGAGCAGATAGAAATGGATCCTCCCCCCTGCCCAGGTTCTGCCCTGGCCGCGAACATGACATTTCCATCCATGAAATACCAAGTAGCCATTGTACAAACATTATCAGTAATGGCTTTCCACTATATTGTGCAAGACAATAGTAAGTTACATGCACATCCCCATCACTTCTCTTGTCTGGTACTGACTGCACCACAAAAAACTGACATTTGTTGGATGCACCAGTCACACCTTCAAAAACACATTAGAGATGCAAGGTAGGATAGATGAATAAATTCTATAAAATTGTGGAGAGGAAGCTACATTTTTCAGATTTGTGTGGTTTTGAGAACAGACAAATTAATCTTTCATGTACAAATGCAATATGGAAATTGGAAATTTCACAGGAAATGTCATCTACGTTATTTGGACCAGAGTCCATATCGGTATATAAATATATTGATGTATCTATAGAAAGATATACATACCTCTGAATGCAGCCCCTATTTTCCCACTTTTGAGGAAAGCAGGCTTTCAATAATAATGTGTTTTACTTCTGTGACGGCTGAGGTGTTTACAAAATAAGCATCCACTACCAAAGGCCAGAGAAATCCCTCCTAAACTTCTATCAGAAAGAAGTGATAATGTTCCTCATATTTCAAATATAGAAAACCATACAAAACATTGGTTCATACCGCCAGATCGCTCTTCCATGGCTGAACACCACTTTGTATCAAAGGGACTTCTGAGCCATAAACAGGATTACCAGGGAATAAATGATAAACTATCATAGAAAGAAAAATGTGAAACTATGTTTCTGTTACATTTAATTATCAGGGCATTTATACTAGCACAAGGGAACTTTGGAAATCTCACCGATTTAATTTGAAAATCAATGGTATAATGTCACTGGAATTATGTCCAAACACTGGAAAATCCCAAGAGCTCATCCCTCTGGTAGTAAATGAAGTACTGTGACCAGTATTACACAGTCTACACTGTTTGCCATGATAGTCCAATTTAATTTTAATTCTAGCAAAATATATTTAAAAGACATTACAGTGTTGAACCTACTGTTCAGTGTTTTGCCTCACATCTAGAAATGTTAAAATTCAACCATAGAAGTATCCAAATAACACTCTAATTGTGTCCCTAAATAATGGAGTACATATAAAACTTCCCTGGAGAAAATGGGTTACATCCTCCCCTAGACACACAATCCCCACTATTCCTGACTGCAGTCAATCAACCATCTCTTTGCTGACATGTTGGACACAGAAGCTGAAGGAAAAACATCAGACAAAGACCAGCAGAAATATCAAGGCCGAGCTGGATGAGGCCATGGGCAACCTGATCTAGTGGGTGGCATCCTGGCCTGTGGCAGGGGGATTGGAATTGGATGATCTTTAAGGTCCTTTCCAACACAAATCTTTCTATGATTCCATTATTATTCATGAAAGAAATAGTAAGAAATTAAGTCACACTGTCTGAACACGGCTCTATGCACGCTTCTACTAGGAAACATGCCACAGGTTTGCAACTTTTTCTCTTAATGGGAAAGCTCTACCCAATTTCTTGCAGCCCTCCTGCAGGGCTCTTTGTGCTATCTCCATAAACCCTGGGCTGCCTTAGTCAAGAGGAGTGGGAAACAGGCAAGTGGTGAGCAATAGAACAAACCTGCGTGAAAAGATAAACTCACCTGGAGCTTTGTGTGTTTACAGAAAATAAGTATGAGATTCATTTAATTTCCCTTAGAAGACAGAACACATTCAGAACAAGAGGTTTCCTATAGGCCCCATGCTCTACTACCAATCGCAGAAGTATATTTACTAAAATAAATGTATCAGCCTTTTAGAATGGTTTAGCTTTTAGTATTCAAAATATTTTATCAAACATAAGTGTGTTGGTAGAATTGTTAGAAAATGTTAGAAAATTGTTAGAAAAAGAGGGCATTTTTTATATTTAGAAATTAAATAAATAATTCTCACACTTTCAGAATGCATGCCTTTTAGAAACTTCTATCATGTGAAAAACAAACGGCATTGATCTATCTTCATTTAGTGTGGAAAAACACTACTGTATTTGTGTCAACATTTCTAGTGGACAATGAAACATTTGAAAATGAACAGTAGCTTTCTTTTTTGAGCAGGACTCAGAATCAACTGGAGGGCAGAATTTTTGTATTAATAAGTGTCAATGAAGAGTTACTGCTATAAAACAAAACAAAATGTATATATTTTAAATTATCACCAGTACTGGAATATCAAACACTGTTAAAATGTAGCCTTTATTGCTCTTCAAATTTGCCTAAATAAAAAAACAAATTCCATCCCAAAGATATTCAAGGATTAACTAGAGCTTTCCTGCAAGAAATAGTTTTGTGGGTTTATCTGAAATTATGATGGTTAAAATGCAGGACCTTTATGACCTGCTCAATGGCAGGTTTACATTGAAACTGTTATAAATTATTACAGAGGTGAAGCCAATCTAAACAGTCCAACATAAATATATCTGCAGACATACTGGCTACTACATATTCTAAACACTGTCTGTATATGAATAAACAGAGCTTTCTAAATCATTTAAGAAAATGTATTTATTCATAAAATCAATAATATTTATTTTTGTGTTTGACAAAAAAGGTCTATTATACCTAACTTATTGGAGCTTGAAAACTTTTTTATGGATTCTTATGTGGTTTTCCTACATCTGATAATGGCTGAGAATTTTATTTTTTAATTATGTGAATGTTTCTAATAGTTTTTGTATTTGACTAATCCTTATCTCTTTAAATTGTTATTTTTTAAAATTTCACAAGTTAAATATTTAAGTAAACATGCTTTACAGAGCTACATTTATTCAGTGCTCTGTCAACCAAAACTTTTATCAGACTGTAAAACAGACATAGGTAATACTGGGAAACAAACCCATATTTGTGCGTTTCCACTTTCATAACAGCAATAAAAATACATATTTCAGTTCATACTATTATAATAAGCGGCATTTGTGGCAGGAAAGGAAATGTGAGCTGTTAACACATGACCAGACCCAGGGTATTCCATTTATATGCATGAAACCATACAGGAAAAATTGCAGTCTCAAATAAAGTTATGTATAATGACACTGTTTGTCTTGCTTCCTAATCTCATACAATATTTAAAATACCATATCACATTAAAATTCCTCCTGCTAGCTTCCCAAGAAGACTCCCAAAGTGCTTTGCAAAAGGCAAACTCTGTGCTGCATTAAAGAAAAAAAAAACCCAACATGTAACTACATATGCAAAATAGACTCCTGAAAAACTATAAAACCATAGAAAATGAGAAGAGAGAAAAGCAGTCCTATGATCTGCTACACTTTGTCTTGCAATTTGTTTTAGAAGAACCTGACAGAAATACAAAGGCAGCTGTGAAATAATGTAATGCCAATTTATTCCCGTTTACAAACTGAGTTAAATGCAGAAGCCTGAGACTTTGTGTGGTCTTTGAAACTCCTGTTGTTTGTTTCTCAATTATTGCAAATTTGTGTTGTCTTTCCTTGTTTACTATATAAATAGCTAGTAATCATAGTCGTGGCATTTCTATACCACTTTACTGCTTATCTCCAGAACGTCCTTCAGAAAGTTCCCCCTACAGTACCTGCTGTACTATATGAAACAAATAAATAAAAATAAAGCAACCTTTCTATTCTGAAAATAACAATTGTAGATTTCAATCCTTCATGTGCCATATATTTCCAAGTTCTCAGCTATACTCATCTGCTTTACCATGAGGTGCTTGTAATAGCCATACATTTTCAGAGTGCTAACAGGAACTGGAAGATCTATTCTTGCAGCTTCCATATATTGTCTTTGGTTGTTCCCATTGGGGAGCTCCCCGCTGATGCTGTTGAATGTTTGTGGGGAAAAGAGCTTGATTCGGTCTCAAAAGAATCAACTATGGAATTTTCCATATTCTGCTGGATGTCCAGGAAAAGTCTGAGGAAGGTAATAGCTCTTTTGGGTCAAAGCTGCAATCCCTGAAGAACCGCTGGATGTATGTTTGGGGTCAGATTTCTTTTGATAAAGTAGAGCAGTCACAGGTAAGCTGTAAGACTGAGAGAGCAGGAAAGAAGTGTTTTAAACAGGAAAGGATCCCTCCCCTCCAGCCCCACGCTGCAGAGTCTGGATCCTGTTCTGAACATCCTCCCTGCAGAAGTCTCGTGTTTCTACCCAGGTCCCTCAGCCGGGGTGGTCGGTCTGGGAGAGCCCCAAAACACAGACACAGAGGCAGAGCTGGCACCGCCGCTTCCCAAACTTCCTGCTCTACCTGGAGCTGCCACATGTGGCCCTTGAATTTGATAAAATGATTAAATAAAGTTGTGATTATAGTGGATCTTTGCCAGCCCACGATCTCTGGAAGCATCAGCAAACCAGGACACTCAGCCCGTTCTGGCTTCAGACAAAACCTCTGTGAGGGGAAGCGGCCGCTTTCCACACACGGGCTGGCAGCAGAGGAGGGATGGCCCCGCTTTCGGCAGGTTTGATAAGTGGGGTGCTGAGCCATGAGCCACTGCTGCCTTCCCCCGCTACTGTAAGCACGGCTTCCCCGGGAAGCTGCCTTCTGAGATAGCACTGGCCCTAGAGTAAACAACTGACAGCATTCCTGCAGCTCTCACTCCGTACTTCATCCCCGCTGACGGGAAAGGAGCGCCACTGGCGCTCCCGGGGAAATAAAGATTCATTTTAATCCAAGCTAACACAAGAAAAGAGTAAAGAAGGTGAAAGATGGAAAATTAAAAGATAAAAGCTAATAAGTAGCTGCTTGTACTGAAGACCTTAAATTTAAATATAAAATATGCTTAATTAAAAGAAAGAAAAGTAATCAAAGTTGATTGAAATAAGAAGAAAGCAATATTAAAGGAATTTAATTTCTTAGTAAATATTCTGCAATTTTTTTAATGAATTTATTTTGTGGATGTAAAATATAAAATGTCCCCCCCAAGGGAGAAAAATTATTTTATAGAAGAGAAATAGTAAGAAAAGCAAACAAAAACAAGCAAAATTTTTAAAAATTCAGAGGGAATAAATAATCTTTTGTAAAGAAAGAAGAGATAAACAAATAAAAAAATTTAAGCAAAAATAAAAGCATGCCTTTATCTGTTTTCTAAGGTTTTAAAAAGAGTAGATTGAAAATAGCATTTGTTCTTAAATTACCTGTGATGTTAATTTAGGGATTAGTTTCCTTCTCATAGGCCACAGATACTCTGAGTGTGTTCTCCATTCCATGGCAAAAGCTGTGGTGTTCCCACAGCTGGACAACTGTAATTTTATCGTATTTCCAAGAACCAATTATGTGTGTAATATAACCAGCTGCTGTTGGTGTTGAACTATGCAAATTATAAGATAGACAGGAAATCATATGTGTTGTAAGGGATAAAAAAGGTTTTGTTTGGATTTCTGTAGCTGAAGTGCTGGTTGGTACTTTTCGCCTTCTGCTGTCCTTTAAAATCAGCTCAGAGATCAGCCATTAGCTACAGAAATATGTTAACAAACTTCAAATGTGTGTCCACAGCTACAGTGGCAGGACCGGGATTTCAAGAAGCCCCACTTTTCACTGACTGAATTTTTTTCCTCTGATTGAAATGTTGCATAATTTAAATGTTCTCTGATAGGGGAAAAAAACTGTGCAAAAAATAAGTCTGAATGTGAGCCAAGTGAAGGCTGGCAGGGAGCTATCTGACAGTGTAAATGCTCATTTGTCATCTCAGGGGAGTGTTAACTCCAGCACCTGGTTACAGCAATTTAAATGTCATCAAGGTAGTTCTGTCATAGCTGACTTAAGGCTAATTTAAATCAATTGTTAATCATTTTAGGTTTCATTTTGCACTGGAAATTTCTCAAAATACAGATATTTCTGTAAGGTTTAGCTATCATGGCATTTTTGGTTGAATGTTTTTGTAAAATAAAACCCCTCCAAGTTTTGGTCTCTATATCACTTTTTCTCTTTTATTCTCCCTTTCTTTTCATTATACCTGTCACTTTCTCTGCAATGATTAATGTGGTTGGATTTTTAAAATCATCACTACGGAGACCAACATTGTATCATTGCACATCATAGTGTTTCTTGTTTAACAAACGTGCAAAAAAGAGAAATCTAGAACCCCTTTTTTTTTTTTTAAAATGCGGTCCAGAATGAAAATTACACATTAATGAAAAGAAACCCTAAAGTACCAGGAACAATAGTAATTTTTTTGCAGTAATTTCTCTGTTGATACAGCAATAAGACCAGTTGAAGACAAAAGGAATAATATTTCTGACACCTGGAATATTAGCAGGAATGATTCTATTTGAATAGATCACAACTGTGTTTCAGTTATCTAACAACAGTTAACCAACACGGGTGTTGAAAACACATCCTTTTCTCCTCCAAACATCTGACACAATAATATTTAATCACTCAGCACAAATAGAAATTAGATTATTTATTAAAAACTCTGCCAGTTCCATCAGTGAGCAGACCTCCTTCCTCTAACACTAGAGCAGGTTATTTCAAAGGACTCCAAGGTGACATTTCCAAAAAAAAGGTAAGCACTAACACAGCAAACCATCAGTGTTAGCTAATGTGATACATCTCTATATCAAATGATACTTACAGGTGTTGCTTGTGTGACTTTAGACTAGACTGCCTGCTTGCAGCTTTATTCCATCATGAAGACCTTGAAAATAGAATAAAATTTGGCCATCCAAAAATTGTAATGCAACCAAGCTGCATTTATTCTTTGCTGGGAGGAGAAACCAAGTAGGTGGTCCCAGCAACAAGGGATAGATCTCTGCTTTCCTTGGCTAGAGAATTTGGCAATTTGAAGTCTACCATATCTGATTTGCATTATGGAAAAACAAAGTTTTAGTTTTTCTGGAATGAGGGAGATTGTACTGGCTCTGGACTTTCTCATTTTATGGGGTTTTTTCTGTATCCAGGAGCAACAGACATCACTGCACCTGCTGCACGTGTGCACATTCCCATCAAGGGCCAATAATATCCTATATTCCTTACAGTCAATCTATAGAGCTCATTTCCAGTTTGAGTTTCCCAAATCAGAATTCCAGTTTACTTAATTTGTTGCCCACAGCCATGTAGTTAAAAGTATAAATGAATAATGGAAGAGACCAACCGATCTACACTTCTAAAAGTGTTCCTGAGATAATAGTCATGTCAAATGAAGCATGGAAACTTTACCCTCGGTTTTCTATATAATATTACTATTTGAACTTTCAGTCAGTAGTTGACAAAAGAACTGAACTTGTAAAAAAAAAAAAAAAAAAAAAAAGCAGAATCTTCGATTTTTTTCTTTCCAGAATGACCTGAAATCAGAAGAATTAATCTTCATAAGCTCTTCAGTTAAAGGTGAGTTCTAAAAATCATAGCATCTGAATGGTTGAGAGGTTTGTCTAACTGAGCTAGCAAAATCACCTTGGGTCACAGGATATTCATCTGACTAAGTCTAGTTTTACAAAGGTTCCTCATTACCTGAGTTGGTCAAAAGGTTGTGTCAGATTTCTAACATAAAATGTGTATACTCTGTGTTTCATGGAAATAAATCTGGCATCACGAGTCAATTTTCTGTTTCTTCGCATAATAAATTGTTCTGTCTAATTCACTACTAATCTGTACCAATAAGTAAAAGACAAAGTTATGCTGGAACTACCAGGATGCACCACCACCTTTGCTTTAATATAAAAGGGATTGTCACAAATTTCTACGTATATCAATATAAAATCAATATTGTTGTTTTATGAAGAGACAGCAAATAAACTAGAGAAAGTAGAAATAATAAAGAGGTAGAAATAATTTAGAAAGCTCATCAGTAATCAAACTCTATGACACTGGGAAGGCAATCTAAACCACAAGAATGAATATATGCAGACAGTGCCATGAAGGCAGATGCTGATGTGGAAAATACTACATTTTTCCATAATGAGGTATCTGAGGACTACAATTATCATCCAAAGGAGTGGTCTGGTTCTGAGAAGTAAATGACACACAGCTAGACAAACCTGTCTAGCATTTCTGATTAATTAATTTAAAAATATGTTCAAAAAGTAAGTCTATCCACATGTACATGCACACACATAAACACACAGAGACTGGCAATGAATTAAAGGCGAGAGAGACTTTCCAAATAAAAATACATAAAACCAAACTTTTCAGTTGAAATGTAGATTAATATGCTAAAAAAATGTTATATGTATATAAAAAATATCAGAAATTAAAAATCACTGGAGGGTATGCTAACACCATTTAGTAATAATCTAGCACGGAAAACAGTAAAAGAAGCTACAAAAGCTACAAAAGAAGCTTGGAACAGGCAAAAGAAAATGGCTATGGGGGGCACAGCTTTGGGCTCTGCACTCTGCTTCTCTAGAATCTCAGGGCAGACAGCTAAGGTCCAGTGTTAGGGTTGAAACTTCTCACAGGAGGGTTTGGCTTCTAATGTGCCCGTATATGGAGCAGAGCGTAAAAGACTCTCACTTCAGCTGTTCCTATTGTTATCTGATTACTGCCTCTTTATCGTGTTGGATCGGAGCGCTTGTCACACAGTGCCTGGCAAGCCCTTTGCCCACAGTACCTGCTCAAACAGTGGCAAGGCCAAACATGCGTGAGACATGCTCATCCTCAAGCATGCAAAGCCCAATTTACTTCAGGTGCTTCTTTTCTTAAGAAAATCAGTGCATACTTAAGTAAGTGCTTTGCTGACTTGTGAGAAAGAATTAAAGCTCGTCCAAGGGTCGTATAAAAGGGACAAGTTTTAAGAAAGACACCTGCTACACCCAAATGCTCAGTGTTATACAGGAATGCCAAATACTCAGTCTTATACAGGAATTTTAGTGAACATATTGCGAGGAATAAAATATAATGGGAACCATGTAGCCAAAGAAATTACCATTCTTCCAACATACAACGTATTTATTTCAAGACTTCTAAATCTTCCATCACTGAGGCAGCTAAGTTGTATTTACCATAGCCTTAGCCATGTTTTCATTGTTTCCTTTTGTTAATCACATAAAGACCTGTGGAAAAATCACAAATTCAAAAAAGAAAATCAATATTTATAATCAAAGGATGTTTCTTTCCTGTGAAGCAAGTATTTTCACAATACATGTATGTACATTCCTTTTAAGATTTGTAGGGTGTGAGGGATTGTCCAACTCAGTCCTGTCATAGCAAACTGTTCTGTTGATAGTCCTTATTAGCAGAAGTTACATTCAATGCCTGGGATCTGTAGGGTTATCTAAAGTAACCATAGCAAGCTCAGTTCAGTGTTTTGTTTGAAGTATATGCTGATGCTTAACTAAATAGGTTTTGTATTGCCTCTTTTATGGAACAGGCAGTATTTACCTGAACATTGTTTTCTCCTGTCTGTACACTATAAAATTATATATATTTATATACGTATGATATATATGCTTGTATATAATTCTTATACTACATATAACATGTATCATATATATATAGGAAGTTATTGACATATTTTTGCTCTTGATATTCTAGTGCTGCTTTCAGGGACCTGTAATGAAAACCCTATAGATCTGCTGAAGAATTTAATTCACACCATCTGGGAAATTTTTGACCTATACCCAGCAGTTCTTATTGATGAGGCCAGATCTTAATTTAGTGGAGGTATTGAGAAAAGGAAAGTACACTGGCTTACATTTTTCCTTCTAAAAGTTTGTACAGGACTCAATTTATATCAGGTTGTAACCAATTCTAGGATGGGCTCCTCTCATTTTCCCGTACTGCAGGTCTGCTCTTTCAGGACTTCATTTTGGATGGGAGAGAACAGAGAAAATCAGACTTTGATGGCTGCAAGGTCACTGAAGAGCAGAAATGCATTTTCCTTTTATTTCAGTAGATTTCTAAGCATATGCAATTATGACACAGTACAATAAATATGGGATGGGAAATATGTAGAAACTAGTCATGCAGGGGAGACTGAGGATTACCTGATATCCAACCCAACACTGAAATTTCCGCCGTACATCTTCCTTAGAGACCATATCGCGTATCACCCTCTCACTTCAGTATCAGTTCAACCAGAATTTCAGAAAGGCCACCTCTGGCCCATTTTCATCACCACAGCAGTACTAAAATGGCATTTTAATCTGGTCCACCATCTTAGGCGCTTTACTGAGTTCATGTGCAGTTACTCCTGAGAGGCATTTTTACATGTTCTGCAGCTCCATTGGAAAAACTGGTGTCAATATCTATTATTGCAAAGTATGTTGCAGATTTGTTCGGAAGCTCTAATCAAATTATTGTATTAGCATAGTAAAATTTACATTTTATTCCATAATCAAGGATATTCACACACATTAAAATAATAATTTAGAGCAGCAAGATATTTGGTTTTAACCATGGTGTTTTAGATGTTATATATAAGTAAACAATGCAGTTTTCCTATACAGACCTGAGAGTTAATGGTGGTCTTCAGAGATAACCCTTTCGTTTAAAGTAATGCTGCATTTGGGGGTCTTTTTCAAAAAAACCATGTTTCTACTAAATCTACAAAGTTTTTGTGTCAAAATATGTGCATACTTGGGAGCAGAAACAATTGTCAGGTTTGCACTGGTTAAATGTCTGACCAATATCCCAAAGCAACGTTCTGGGAAATATGCAAATGATTTTTCAAGTTATTTTAGAAATAATGGTGTTTGACTCAGGAAGTTTATATTAAATACAATCTACAGTGGAGTTACAGTGAGAACTTCACTTTGGCTGATGGATGATAAGAATAAAGTACTCCTCAAATGAATTGAGCTTTGTATATACATCCACAAGCTATACAAGACAGCTTATTTCACTCAAAATTCCTACATAATGCATGGTTTCATCTAACATCGATCCCAGTCCAGTTGGATCCTAGATTATCAGGTCGGCTTTTTCAGCTGGAAAAATACTGTGGTAATATTTTCAAATGTTGACTTCAGTTCAGGCTCTTGGAGCTTAAATATGTGACACGGTACAGAGAGATAATGTGGGAGGTAGAGCTTCTTTCTGGGAAGTTCAGAGTTTGGTATTTCTGCAGAGTATTTGATTTTTTTTAATTCTATTTTGTGTCAGAATGGGAGAATGCTGTTCACAAAGTGAGTATTGGTATTTATGAAATGGAAAACACCTAGAACAGGTTATCCTCCTGAGGAGGAAAACCTGAATGTGGTGGTGTCAAAGTATTTCACTTCAGGTCTCAAAGCACCCCTGAGTGAGGGATATTTTCACCCAAAAAGTTTCAAATTATCAAAATTCTTCTTATATGAATTTTAATAATTTAAATTAATGTTGTAGTGAAATTACTGTGAAACGTGACACAAAGGCATACAAAGAATAAAACATACAGAAATAGTGAAAAAAGTTTTAAGTATCTTTGAATGACATGCTTGCTTTGAGTTTCATCATCAGAGGAACATAACCTGCTCTCCTAAGCCCCACTGTAATATAAGTGGTAAAAACACTAATATAGGAAGTGATATTGTCCTTTTCCTGGGCTATGAATCCATGTATATTCTTCCACTGAATTCTCTATATTCTTCTACTGAAACCTTGTCCATGATTATATCAAACAAAATGTGTATCTTCAATTTGAAAGATTTTTCAAGCTTTTCCATGAATGATTTTCCATAGATATTTGTTAACCTCTCCAGCAAATACATTCACACTATCTCCCTTGGTATACCATATTTTTCATAAATATAAATACAGCTATTGAAGCACTCTTTCACAATACGAAGCTTGAAAGAATTTGGCAATGTTCTGATTTTCATGCACTGAAGCTGCTGTGATGCTAACCAGTATTGTTTCACTGTTGCCTTGCACATTTTCCATCCTCCACCAGTCTTTTCTCTTGGACAATGTTGTCAGAATGGACAGTGATTAATGAATTGTCACATTTGAGTGACAGAGTACTGACTCACCATTCATAGGTATTAGTAAAAAAAAAATATATTAATGATAACAATAATCTGATGACTTCCAACTCCAGCTATTAGAATTCATTTTATTGGATTTTGCCAAAGCATTCTATTTTTTTTTTTTGTGATTAAGCTATGTTGTTAATTTCCCAAACTAGGTTTCTAAAGTGCTGCATAAATTATTTGCAATGCTTTTTATAAGAGAAAACTATTTAAAAACTATTGCTTTTAAAAAATAAAAACATGAGAGAACTTTAGTTCTTAAAAGATTCTTATTCATTGAAAGCTTATAATTTTTAAAAAACAAATATGTCTACATTCATATTCAATACCTCTAACGGACATTTTTGCTTTGCTGTTCATTTTTTTATCCCTTTACAACAGAAATACATGTTCTATTTTGAGAAAAAGTGACAGCAATGGCTGCTTTCATGGATCTATCTTTCTCTAGTGCTGTGTTAGAAGGAGCTAGTAGACAAAAAAATAAGCATGATGGATTGGAAGAGCAACCACAGACAATTTCTTGTTCTTCTTAAAGCATTAAATTCTTAAAATTCAAATTGTGGCGGCTCAAAAAGGGTCTTGGATTCCCCAAAATACCACTTAGCATCGTGTGAATACCTGTGGTCTTTTGCTGGTTTGTCAGCTTTGTAGTCAGCCAGAAAAATGGCTGGCAGGGGAAGGGGAAGTGCAAGCAGGGACATTCACTTGGGATAAACCCCAAGCAAAATAGTGCTTTAAAATTTCAATTTTAAGCTTAAAATTTTGCCCAGTTTGAGTGAAGAGAGAATCTTATCTACATTTCCTCCTCAGTTTCTGGAGGAGACAACTGAGGCCCCAGACTATCTCCCACTCCAGGGTTTTGGCTGTGGCAATGGCTGTGACCTCAGAAGGGAAGAGCCAGTCCTGCCCCACTCCCTTGCTGGAGCTGTGGGACAAGACTTGTTTGGCTCCTGGCTTCATCAAAAAATAAAAAGTATTTACAATTCTTTCTGTTCAGAGGTGAAAACACTAACTTTTTAGACTTTTGTAAGAAATTCTTTTCAGCTATTCACTGAACCACCTTGCTGACATAAATGTGTTCACAAAAGTGTTTTCTGGGCCAGTATCAGTTTAAACAAGTCCTTCTCCCCATGACCCTTTTTGTTTCCTGCTTCATTTGAGGCAGCATAACTGTTCTCATCATGATGCAGCAAAAATACTTGAAACTCTGAAATGGGTAGTAAGTCTCCAAAATAAAATTCTCCCAGGCCAATGACTCAGTCAGAATGGTCTCATAGAGCATTTGCTCCAGCCCAAGCACAGGGGTGTTGTGAGAACTGAGCCACTTCCTACACTGGTGGAATCCCTTTTTTTAAATCCTTATAATAAGTTTTCTAAACTTGGGGCATTCATTTAGATCCAGAAATAAGGACTTTCACCTTCTAATTCAAGGCATGATTTTTGAAACCTTGGCCATAATGCAAATTCAGTGAATAATTTAGAGTAATGCCAAACCACTAATTTTCTAGAACCATTTAATTAAACAATAGACTAAAAAGGGACATGAAGAGTATTTCTTGTAAGATACTTTATATTTGAATTAATTCTGTGTGCGGGAGAGTGCTTAATATATTAATTTATTATATCTGTTAACAGCTATGTGTTGTCTTAAAAAACAAACTGTGGCATAGAATTTCAAAAGCAAGGGCTGCAGTTGGAATTTCTATGTAGTGGTTCTGAGTTGTTGAGTATAATTTTAAAAGGATTATTTATACCAAAATATTTTGTTAAAGGGGACCATTATACAAAAAAATGTTACCTGCGAAGGAGCCCCAGGACCACAGCTACCAGGCTTGCTGCTCAGCTGGTGAGCTTTGTACCTTGGCTGTGAGGGGTGGAAGAGCTCAAGTCATCCATGCGTGTTCAGAGAAGAGTTTTATTAATAATAGTGGTTGCCTTTCTAAATAACACATCTGGGCTTAGACATGAATGATGTTTGTCACTGCAGGAATAGACCTTAAACAGTTGTTTTCTCCCCATTCCGTTTGGAAGGTTGGCTTAATTGAGCATTCAAATGTACATTTCCTTCTGCCATGAGGCCTGAGGGCTGGGATCTTGTGGGGTTTGTTCAATTTATCAGTAGACAGTGGCATTTTTTTTATTAAGACAAACATAAGGAACTCTTCTACAATTTATGATCACATAATGGAACTTGTGAATGTCTCTCTTGCCTCTTAGTAAATGGAATATGTGGCACAAATAAAGACTTCATTTCTCCCATCTCTACAGTGTTTACTTAGAGTTGAGTGAGGACAGAAAAAATTCATTCAGACTTTGTTTTTTTATACTTTTTATGCTTCTGTTTGTTTGTTTTTTAAATTTATTTCTTTTATTTAAAAACAGTATTTCTACTTAACTGCATTTTGTAAGAGAATAGAGAATGTCCTTAAAGAAAAAGTGTTACCTTATTTCTCTCGGGTACCTGCTTATAGAGCAGTTGTTTCTGAGTTTCTATAGCAGAGAGGGAACTTAAATGGAAAGAGCTATGGGGAAGCAACATAGTGGCATGGTATGGAGGGATGATTCTCTTTTTACTGCTTCCCTGTATGAGTGGATTGCGACCAGTGTTGTCAGGCAGAAATAGAATGCATGCAGTTATTAGTGTACACACATTTCCTTGCCCCCTCCTTGGCCTTTTCACAGTTCTATTTAGCTCATTTTCTCTTTGCTAGGCGCTACTGTCCATCAATTTCCACACCCTCTGTCCTCATCCATCACTTTTCCTTACTTTCCATATATCCTGCATTGCAAAAATCAGGCGCAGTCTCACCCCAGAAAGAGTCCCTCCATTATACTGGCTGTAAATACAGTGTGAACTTCCAAGGAATTTAAGAAATGGGGAAAAAAAGAAAGCTTCAAGGCATGGGAATGCTTCCATTTCACAAGAAAAAACAAAGAGATGTGAGGATAAGAAGAGATAGTCTGACAAAGCGGAACCCTGAATGGGGCAGAAACTGCAGGGCAACTGCTGGGTTGGGTTTTTCTACCAAATTAAATGCAGAATGGCAGTTGAAAGAAATGGAACAAACCACACAGAATAACAGAAATTCCTTTTCAAGAAATCCACAATTGTATAATTTGATTGCCAGAAAATATCACTGAGGACATTGGCTTACCAAGGTTAAAATATACGAATAATAAGAATATTAAATTATAGTGTTCAGCTGGAAACAAGAACAAATACCCATTGCAACTTCCACAGAAATTTCCTGAAGAAAATAACAGAAGTGTCATCTTTCCAAAATTTTCTATTTTTCTGAAGAAAATTTAAAACCTCTAAACTAAAAAAGATTAACAGACATTTTCACAATATTTTTAGTGTTATTATTGTTTTAACAGAGGTGGACGTTTCATTACGGAAAACACATTCCATCTGCAGAATACCAAGTTTTCCACTGTAAAGCAAAAGTCAGGCACTACGTGACAGCAGGACAGATTTTATGTCTGTCTGTTACACCCCCCTCCCCAGCAGCTGAACACTATCAGAAATGAGACCATGTGGGTCACCAACCCACTTCAGTGCAGTGCAGTTCCCATGCTCTGGATGTAGAAAGTTTCCTATTATTTAAATATACTCTGACTTTTATGCACAACATCCAATATATTGCACGTATTGTTCTAACCTACACATTTTGTTTTACAGTCAAGCAAATTTTAACTCTCTACCTAAATATCTGTCTTCTGTTACCAGTTAGAGGATCAGACAGTCACTTCCACAAGCACGTACATAAGTGAAGCTGAAAAAAGCCCTATACAGAGACTGTGAAATATTATAACTCAGTTTCCTCTGTCTCTCATCCATTCCTTTATATATTTCCTAATCTGTGCATAAGAATACGATTTTTCTCAGTTTAGTGACCAAAACTCATTTCACACACATTTAAAACAATAATTTGAAAGAAAAATTTAGGGGTTTTTTTCTGTAAAAATGTAAAGTTATAAGGTTTTGCAGCCGAGCTTACTATGCTCATGAGGGTTAGAACATAATTTTATACAAGAAAAAAAACCCTAAGGTTTGGGGAGAGCAATATTTTCCATATTATTGGGTACAGTGGGACTAGCAAAATCAGGAAATTCATGTTTTATGAGTTTTAACAAAAATCAAAGTTACATAGTGATGCTAAACATCAGTCTCTGTTTAGTGGGGTACTTCTAGTAAAAGGGTCTAAAATGTTTAACAACTATAACTTTGAACTCTGTGTTTCTTTAAACTGTTATAAACTAAGCACCTGATTCAGGGAGAATAACTGGCAACAACTTCATGTGAGCTTCTTTCGTTTGTTTTTCTTTAAGGCTTTTTATAGTCAAGCACTTTATATACTGGGGAAAAAATTGTGTGCCCTTTGTATGTACTGATTATTCTGCAAGCTAAAATCTAGTTCAGTGAACATGAGAAACTCAAGCCCTAATATCTCAGATTCCTTAGAAAAAGAAATCTTTAATCTGCTCTTAAAATCTCTGATCTGATAGATGTTTTTACTCCAGAAGAAATGTGCATTGTCCGGAAAAAGTTTTCTTAGATGAATTGCAGATCAGAACGCACAGGAGATATAACTTGTCATATTTTGGTGGCAATCAGTTCTGGCATCGTTTGATTAATAACCAACATTTAATAATTCACAGTGTACCTTAGCAGCATACAGAAATTCTAGCCTTGACTAGTAGTGGCTTGAGAGAACATAAGAAATGGAAAAGCTATTTCTTGTGTAATTGAAATATAGTTCTGATGTTTCTTATATTTCTACAGATCAGAGCTGTCCATACTTAGCTGGAATACTCTTTTCTCACATACACTATTGATGAAAGCTTTGGAAAAAATCCTTACTTGATCTGTCAGAGTTAATATATGCTTGTTCATTTTTTTGCCTATAATTTATTTAAAATTTACCTTTGGATCTCAAGAAATCTCTATTAAAATAAAACCAACCACTTTAATAAGTAAATTAATGATTCAGAAGCCACAAAAATCACTGGCAGAATTTTAGCAAATATTTTGATGAGACTTAAAATAGTAAAGGACGAGAATATTTCTTTTTGTCTACAAGGAAAAATAAAAGTGATGTATAGCAATAAATATCTTAAAACATTAAAATAATGCAAAGTTTCTGGAGTAAAACTCTGTTGCAAACTGACATTTAACTCCGCTAAAATTACCAGGCACAGGTTTGTTTGATGAGTTTAGACTAAATATACTAGGGAAAAAATTAGAGCTAAAAAAGTATTAAGTATACATGTTCTTGTATTTCTTTAAATCCTTTAGTACAGCTGGTCTCAAGATGACCTAACCTAACCATTTAGAAACAAAATATTGTGACACTTAGGCACAAATGGAAAAACAGCACAATCCTTTTGGGGCTGGGAAGCAGCCGCAAATTTCATATGAACATCCTCATTAAATAAACCCAGTGTGGTTATCAACTTCAGCTCCAGAGAAAAGCTGCATGGATGAAGGATACACATTCTCCCCCTTCTATCGATCAATTATTACATATGCATAAATTAAGAGTCATGACAGCCATTAAGATAAAAGTTTTAATTTGTTCAGCCAGTATTTCTCTAGCTGCTTGACTTGAAATTTTTATTATGACATACTACATAGTAGAGGGCACAAGAGACCGTTTTGATTGTGCAGTTAAAGGAACCTATTAGAAATATGAAATCATTATTTCTGGAGTATTTGAGGCTTTTTTTTATTTTCCTGTGGACAGCTGCTGGCTATAGAACTGAGAGAAACTTAATTCAGGAAAATATCCTATGTAACGGAGCCAGAGAGGCTAAATCAGAGTGGTAAATATTGCTAAGCCATCATTACTTGCTAAATAGATATTAGTCATCTCTATTTTTTTACTGCACGCTGAAAGTTCTAAAGAGTCATTGCTTGTGATACCTTCTTAAACAAAACTGAAAAATCCATCCTGTAAAACCAGAGAAGTCTGCCAAGGTAGCCTTGAGGGTCTAGTTTAAACCCCTGAAGTAAAGAATTCCACATTTCAAGGATTTAAGTGGAAAGAAAATAAAGTCCAGGCTCAGATTTTCCTCCAAGACTACACTGGTGGAGAAACAGATAAATACAAAGAGAGAGGGAAGTGCTCACTGCAGAGAAGATAGCATGAGAAAAATATTTACAGTATGTAAAAACGCAATTAAAAATCTAGCATCCAGTCATAAATGATTCATGACTGAGAACTTTTTACACACTGTAGAGTTTATATCTGCGTAGAATTTAGTCCAGGGCATGGCTGTCTGTCTGTACATGTCTTGCTACATATGGGATATTCTAACAGTCGTACTTTATACTGGTCTTTCTTTTTTTTCCAGAAAGAGGAAGCATAGTCTTGTCAGAAATATTTGTCTTTAGAGGAGTACAATCTGATTAAAATTGCCCAAATATAAATAGAAGAATCCTGGTAATCAATCTTGAGTAGGCAGTAAAACTAAAAGCACTATTAAAGAAAAAGTAGTTCTTGTACCTATATTTCACTAGTTTTTGCTTTTTTATTAATAGTCTGAGAGAGGAATCCATCAGAGCCAAAAGCAAAGAGTGTTATTTGGGAAGAAACAAGTTGACTGTGGGTGGAACATGTAGCAAGAAGTCTAAGAAAGATGTTTGCTGTCAAAAGGGGGCTCAGACTGAAACACTAGGAGAAAAATCTCTCCTGTCACCAAAATACTGACTTCTGGCAGATGGCAAAATGCACATCGAGTTCAAATATGTCTTTACCATTGATTATAGCATAGTGAGTCTCTTTTCACTTAATTATGGCAGCCATGGGGATAAAGCACCAAAGCCACAGGGCAGAACCAAGGCACAGTGGCAAAGATGAGCCTCAAATGCATATCAGTCAAAAACGATAACTGGGCATATCAAATTTCTGTTTATTCTAAGTCCATTTCAAATGAGAATGAGGGATTGCTAATTAGGAGGCCAAACTGAAGGTGCAAACCAGGGATTCAGAAAGTCTGAATAAGCACAAATTATTCAATGTGTAAGGAATCAATCCTGTGTCTTAAAAGGAGTATTAGGGCAGAACAAGAGATGTACAAAGCATGATTCTTGTTGTAATTTTAACAATGAACAACCAGAGGTTTGTCAGCCATCACTTCTGAAAAAATCCATATGATATATACAGTGTGCTGCAGACTAAGAAATGAGTTCTCAGGAAAGACCAGGAGCAAAAATTATTAGAATTTATATGCAAGCATAAGAGCTAGAGTATAATGAATAGGTAATAGAAGAATGTTTTCTTTCATATATGTGTATATGAATAAGAGCAGAAGTAGAAATTTGATGGATTTACATATACTGATGAGTTTTATAATTTTTTAATATTTCAGATCCAGTTCAGAGTATATATATCTTATTAAAGAAATACTTGTTAGCAGTGCACTGGTATGGTATTCTCTATATGGAACTGAATGATGATAATAAATCTGCAAATCTTTAAAAACTGTAATTTAGATTAATCCTGTGTAGTGGTTTTGGGTAAAAGTCTTTTTCATCTTAAAGAAAGCACATTTCTTAATACATGCTACCATATGCATTATTGTACCTGGTCAGGAAGTGCTCAAAAAAGAACACTGTAATGTCCTTGATGGCTCAGACTGACATCGCTGCTACCCGAACTTAGGAGAGGTAGAGTTACCTCACTTAGATGAGAATCCAGGCTGCAAGCTCATGACCAACCTGACATATTGTGGAAATCCAGTAACACAGAAACGATGTGTTGTAATGACCTATTTACTTAGAGTTCATTATTCAGCTGCCAGACCTCCCTGCACTGTCTTGATAGAGCTCCAGATGGAATGTGTATCCCATCCAAGAGGCAAACTGAGCTGTGACTTCAGCTGTTAACACGACGTTTTTGTTTGTGAAAGAATTGTTTTTCTCTGTCACTAAAAGGCACCTAAACAAAGAGGCTGTGCTTCCGTAAGTGGTGATGTAATGTAGTGCGAGAAGTACTTCTGACATAGCGACTTTTCTGATTGTAATGACATGCTGAATTGTTACTTCATCATCTTTTGTCTTTAACCAATCAAATAAAATAAAAAAAGCTGCAAAAATAATTTTTAAAAACTCTCCTTTTTTTTATTTTTAGCAACCTATTCAAAAAAAGAACTGTACCACCATAAAATTCCCTTGGTTTATGCCAGGAACAAAGATGAGGAGCTTGTGTTAGTAACCAATCACCGAGAAATTACTTTATAGAAAAGACATTAGTTCATTGTGCTTTGATCTATTTTGAACACGGAAGGACAGTGTACAGTACTTGAGGCCTGAAATCATTATGTCAAATAATATCTTGGGCAAGTTCAAGCTCTGTCATCTTTCTGGGAGGAGCACCCTGAAGCTACAATTGCTAGAGACACCTCTAGGCAGTGCAGAATGCACATTTCAAACTGTATCTGATCACAAAGAAGACAGCTGAGATGACGCAGCACTCGAATTAAGAAACCAAATGAACAGTCAGGAGTCTGCAGCAACATTTGAGGGAATCATTAAAAAATTACAACCCATGAAAGGAACGGAACAAACCAACAGAGAGAGCAAAACAAAGCAAGAGCTACTCATTCTTGTATGAATGTCTCACTACAAACACAAATATTTTGCAATGATCTGGCCAAACACAGGTAGATGGCTTTTTCTGTGGACCTAATGAGACTCTTTCTCCAGTGTATCTATTTTCTGACTGTATCTGAAAAGACATTCTCTTCCCACTTCTTTCTCTTGCAACATATTTCTAAGCAAGGAACTTAGGATTCCCTTCTGTCAATATTCTTCAAGCAGGCAATCTACACTGGTGCACCATGGTGAACTGGTATTTCCTAGTTCAAAAGATGTAAACACCAAAGCAGCTGAAGGACTACTTATAGTAAATACAATCCAATGGAAAAAAAAAAAAAAAAGGAGTTATTAACCAACTCATTTAAGCTGGGAAATAAAAGACACACTCTACATGTCAGCAGAGGATCTGGGCGAGTGCTAAAACACAGACAGCATTTGCAGTATTTTTTTTTTTTTTTTTAAGATGTTTAACCAATTCAGAAGTGGGACTTTTATGGTTACGTAGCATACAGGGGTCTGGATGCTTGATGTCCAAGTCAGCCTTCTGTTTTGTAAGTCTATGTTGTACTTAACATTTTTTTTCTCAGCTTTGAAATTGTTTTCCTCTTAAAGATGGAAATATCCAACAGAACTCTGGTAACATTTATAATGAGCTGCTATGTATCAAAAGGTCTGGAAATCCTAAACATACTCAAACTTGAAATGTAACTTGAAATAAAATGCAGCTCAATTTTATTAGCCAACATGTTAAATTACTCATTTGAAGTAATGTATGATTCTCAGCTAAGCAAAGTTTGGAAATTTCTCTTTTAAAGGTCAGAAGAAGGTTACATGGTCTCTTCAAAGAGACCCTTATTAACATGGTTGGATTGACATTGAGGATAACCATGTACTCTATGTATTTGTAGTCTTTATTTATCTGTTTACACTTTTTTCCCTACTGGTGCCTTTCCCATTCTCTCGGCATATTAAACCCATTAAAAGTACATATTTGAAACAAAACACATCAAAAGGATCATAAAAAAGACAGGCCTCTTTAAAAAAAATCACCTAAAGTACATTGGACATCCTAAAAAGTGTGAAAGAAAATTATATGAGGCCAGGAAAAACATTTTATTTCCCTGGGAAAGTGAAATCTTCAATTACCTGTTGCTTATGTTGCTGAAGCACTGAACAGTATTCTCAGTTTTAATTATGATAAATAACATTATTATGCATTTACATCAGTCTTATCTTCTTTCCAGGGTTCTAATGGGACTGATTATGCTTATGGCAAATTTTCAGGGGACTTCAGAGGGACCAGGATAAAAGCCCATGGTCACTGGCACCTCCTTCATTTGTACATGAACATCTGCAAGACTGTAATACTCTAATGTCAGTGTGATGTGAAAGTGTACAACCCCATATCTAATAACCATGTTCAGGAGTCTGGTATTGTATTTTGGAATGTCTATGGAGGTGCGGGGGGGGAGGGGCCGGGGGCAGAGTTTACATTTGCAGAGGGTGAGGAATCACTTACCTATCACAATGCTCAGTGCAAATTAAACTAGCTGCATATAAACCCAGACTTTTCAGCCAGGTCCTTCATGCTTAATAATACTTTTTTCACAAGTTGATAGCAGTGGAACTTCAGAGGAGAATTAGTTCAAGCAATGTATAAGCAGAGTAAGAAACACACAAGAAGAGTTTGTTAAGTACAGGCCAAGTGCGATAGTAGCCTGGACTTCAGAGCCACAAATGGGAACACATACCAAATAGAATATGAAATCATATTTGAATATCATGTTTAAAAATCCCAGACTGGACTGTCTTTCAGTTACCAAGTCTGTGGGGAAATATACAGTTACATTTCATTACGATGTTAGTCAGCAGGGCTAGGTCTCCAAAAAAGGATTAAGTCCTCTCTCCCTCTCACACACAGATTCACAGCTAATGAACACATAAAGTGAGTCATTACAAGATGTTACTGTTATTCTGTGGCCTGGCTACCTCAAGACCTTCGTGGGTTTTTCTGTTCATGGTAATGGGGGAAATTCTCTAACTCAAAAAAGAGTATAGAATTTTTTCTTCACTGAGGCCACGTTTCACCCACAGATACAGATACTTGCAATGTTTCCACATATAGCTCTGACCATCCTATTCCTTTCCCCAAGGCAAAACAAGTCCAGACTTTGCTAGCTTAAGAGCAAATGTAAAACATTCCTCTGTACAAAAATTTTCCCATGTAGGGAATATACAGGGATAAAAAAAAAAGCAGGACTACTGAAAATTCGGAAACCATCATAGCAAGGGAAACAGAAATATGAGAATTGTAATCATATTGATGTTTATGCTCAGGAGAAATCCTATAAAATGAGAAATAAAGTCACTCAGAATATTATATACTCAATCAAAAATATCTATATCACTAGAAGTGGAAGGAGTTACAGGTTTTGTGAGTACCCTTCAACTTTAAAGTGCATAAATTAAGACAGGATGGACTAAAGAAATAGGAGTTTGGTTTGCTGTTGTTGAAATAGAAAATAAAAAATGTTTGTTCCCCACTGTCCTTGTTTTTTTCCTTGCATATTACAGCATCTAAAATCTTTAAAGTTGAACTAAAGCAAAATCTTTCTGCTAGATGCAACAAATGTGCAGCTACTGTATAATTAAATCTTTCTGCTTCCCCCTTTGATGCTCTGATTTCCCTGTAAATGATAGTTTGCTTTTCTTACTTAAGCAATAGAGGAATCCTGCATACTTAATGCGTTTTGTGAAACCTCCCATGTGGATCTGTGTTTTTGCGGGTAGATGATGAAAAGGTAGCCTGGAATATATTATGAATTTATCAGTAACCCAAAGGGGTAATATGAAAACAAAAGGGTGGAATCCAAGGCAGGTGCAAGTGCAATGAACACTGGTTTGCTTTCCACATTGTCACTTGTTCTTTGTTTAAAACCACAGAACTTGGAAAGGAGTCAAACAAGAGGAGGAGCTGAATTCTAGAAAGTTGAAAATAATCTTGACTTCTGTTTGCTTTTTAATCATAAGCAAGAAAGTGGAGAGGTACTTCAGATAATCTCCTTATCTAGCCTTCATTTGCAATGATCTTTTCTGAAAACCAAACCCTATATTTCTCCAGAACGCACTGTACCCATTACAAAACCATGGACAACTACAAATGTTTTCATAAAGCACATTAGCCCTGGGCCGGTCTACTGGCAGTAAGCACTCAGCTGAGAGAGAGAACAAACACCTTTAGGGCATCATTCGACTTTCTTTGAGCTGTGATTCTGGCTGTGGACAGAAGGGCAAGCTCTGCACTTCTAGTGGTGCAGGATGATGTGGGACAGATTGCTTGTCAGTAAATCAGCCCTGAATCCATACCCATCTTAGTACCTAAACAGAACAAAATCATTGCATATGATAAACCTGCTTATTTCCCCATCACCAAAAAGCAATTTCGCTCACGATTTGTCCTTCTGTCTGCTCCTGACCATGCCCACCCTCTCTCAGGCATATTGAGGTACTGTTCAGTATATGAATAAATAGAAGGCATACTGATTTGCAATTTCCCTCCTTGTCTGGAGACCCTGGGCAATAACTTACAGACAGATGCAAAGCAAGACCATTAGCAAGATGTAGTACTCAGTAAGACCCAAATCCAGTGTGTAGAATTAAAACTAATTTTCATATCATTTTTTCATTTAGGTGTATACTTTTCTGACACACCTAAACAATGGCAATGAATTCTACTATAAAATTAGACCCCAAAAAAATTAATTTAAATTTTTTCTTCCCTATTTATTTTGAACCTGATGTGAGATTTTTATATGATAATGTTTGTTTCACTTATGCTGGGAGTGCCTTGATGATATGCCCAATTGACACTGTCTTTGCCTGCAATCATCATACCACAGTTGCCTCTCTTCTAGAGTAAGGGGTCCTAGTCTACTTAATTGTTCTTCACATGGAAGCTATTATGTATTTTTCAATATCCCTTTCGTCATTCTCCGTATCTTTAGCCTTTTTTTCTACAACCTCACTGGGGAGGGATGCACATGGACAAAAGGAGAGTTCCTCTTTGCTTCTCTACCTTTTCTTTTCTAATTCTTAGTAATTTGTTTATTCTTCCTGTTACTGCTGAGTATGGAGCTGACTTTCTCATGCACTTATAACTCCATAACCCTTTTCTTCTTTTCAACATTTATTTCAAATCCCTCCCCTAAAAAAGTAGAATGAAGACTGTTTCCTCACATGCGACTCTTACCACTGTTGGTGTTAAATTCCTTTTCTGACTTTACTACACCATTACTCAGTATCAAGAGAGCTTCTCTCACCCCAGGGTCAACTTTAGCTTTTAATTCTTATGTTTAGCTCCATCAGCAAACTCTGCCATAACCCTACATTGCCTCTGTTCACTAGCACTTTAGCTCAGCCTGTTTCAGCCATAAATCCTCAAACTATAACTGTATCCTGGGGGGAAGAAAAACTGAAGAGGAAGATCTTAAGAACCACCATGGATAACAGTGAAAGAATTTAATATATCAAGGTTGGGAAAGAAAGGAGATGGGAATCAGCCAAAGCACTTGAGAAAGAGTAACACCTGGTCACTGACAGTAACTAGGAACTAAAAAGCTGCAAAATGCAACTACATTTTAACTCTGGGATTCCTTGTATAAGAAAAAATATATATAAAGATACATAATAGATTAGATTAGATTAGATTTACATATATATATATATATATGTATGTATGTATGTATGTATGTATAGATTCTTTATAAATGAAGCCACTAATCCTCAGAAGAATTCTCCACCCAGCTATCAAATGGTGACAATTTTTAAAATTGCCTTAAAATTATTCTCTTACAACACTGATTTTGTCACTATTAAAAATATAGCACCGAAGTTTAATTGCTTTTCTTATACAAACATTTTTTAAATAGAGGTAGAGATGTAAAACTTAAATGCTTTCTTATAAAAGTGTTGAAACACATTTTGAATTTGCCTTCTAACATTATATTAATGCAAGCATTCTGAAGAAAAAACCCAGACTGTTGCTTTGGAAACCAACATAGACTTATCACTGGGTGTTCAATTCAATACCTATTAGTGCTTATACATATGGTATTAATTCTGCATTAATTCTGTCAAAAATGATATCATACTCTGAACGTCCAAATTATGACATCACTAAAACAACTTTGCTCTTCGTGGGTTTGGAGCATGACTGTGCCAGAGTTGACTAGAATTTATTCATGCAGCTGATTCTGACAAGCTCTTTTTAATTAGTTCATGCCCTCATAATGAACAAGAGTCCGTGTTTTTGAAGACTTGCCAGAATGGTTTCTATTCTCTTCTACTTAAGTGCCAAATGCATGCACTTCTTTATACTATTTATACCTTTGCCTATAATTACTGTTCCCTAAGGTGTGATTGTCCTATTTCATAAGAGTTTGTGCAGCTGCCAACATGAAGATGTAAATAAATTGTAATACCGTTGCTATGAGGTGTAAAAATCCCACAGCTCATATCCAGACCCTTGTATAATAAACTCAAGTAAACATTCCATTTCCTGTAAGTGATTGTGGTTTGCAACTAGATTTTAAAAGCAGTGCAGTAAGTCATCACTCTTTTAATGATTTGTTGAAAACAAAGTAATGAAAGCATGAAACAAAAAAACAGCTATGTGTAAATATCTATTTTTATGAAGGAGAAATATCTGTATGCAAAGCTGAATGCTTTGTTGTTATCTGATAGTTCTCTCATCTCTATTTGCTGAGAAAAATTCTGAGATGCTGCTGATATGCCAAAAGCAGGGGCCAAAGACTTCTGCATAAAGGTGTTCTGAAGGTCACTTCACTATTTTGAACTTGCTGCAACCTTTGCAGAGATGCTCTCAAATCCCTGTGTTTTTTACGATGATGTGGTTTTGTGCATTGTGAGTTGGACACCAAGGCCAGGGGTAATCACAGCAAAAATTTTTTCAGATCCATCTTTCCAAAGCAGTGAAAAGTTATAGAGCAGGAGGCCTTCCTTTCATCACCATTCACACCTATGATATGTGGAGGATCCACAAAGCATCCTCTCAAAGGCCAAGCAAGCTGTTTTCTCCTTTGCTTTAATGAGGAAAACATCCGCGCCGTACTGAGGAATACGACTTGATAGTTTTTCCTCAACTCATAGTGATTAAACAACCATTTTACTCTTTTCCTGTGATGGGTTATGTTCTGCTCTCTTTCATCTAAGCCATTTTGTACCTAAAGTGTTGACATATCATTCGGTATGAGATTATTTGCACCATGGCAGGCACATCTCAGTAGGACGCACCAATTCAATACTGGTGACAAGCACACTGTGAAGATTAAATGAAAAAACATACCAGTACTGACATCTTTTCAATAGAGAGGTTTTGTATATGTTAGCAGAGCAAATAAATGAAATATTGGGTGCTGGTGGGAATAAGATGAGCACACAAGTCACGTCTGTCTGACTTCATGAGTTAAGTTGACTATGGAGCACCAATAAAATCTTCAGGCCACTTTACACTAGCAGGTGTTTTACATCATGACACAAATAAGCTGGTTTACCCATGCTGAAGGATTTTTAAGCTCTTTGATGGAGTCACTTTTCTCAGTGCCTATAAAGCCGAACTGCCTAAAGATCTCAAATTCACATGCCCCAGCTTCAACTAGTAAATGCAGTTAAAACTGCTATTTTTAGCTGGGGAGTTGAGGCTTTCATGAGTCTTGGACAGTAGATCAGGAGCTGGGTTGTGACATTGAATTGTAGCTTGGTACTAACCTTTTTTCAGGACTACAGTTGACTCATTTCACCAACTTCCTTCTGTTCTTTCCCTCTTTTGAGAATGAAGTGGCCATGGTGAGGACTGTCTGTGACCGAGTGCTTCTGCAAGAGCTCTTCACTGGGGCCTCAGCTGTAGTTGCAGCTGTAGGCAGCAGCCCGATACAAAATATTTTAAAACATTAACCAGCACCTACATAACTTTAACTTTTAGTCTCTGGTATTTTATATTCTAGCAAGTCTAGCAGAGATAAAAAAAAGGCCATATCCTGTTGGAAAAGGGGGAATCCCATCTCTACCATGGTATAATATATTTCTGGTCCTAATGAACTGTGGGTTATTGAAATTTAAACCAGTCATTAGCCCAGGACTGAACATTACATGTCCTGGGAATCAGTCCAATGTAATTTGGGGGTGGGAGGGTGCCTCAGAATTCCAGGTTTGTGAGGAAAGCAAGAAATATTTTCCTGGCAGGTTTGTTTAAAAAAAATGGCAGCTGTTCTTAATTGCTGGGAGGGTCAGATTGTTAAAAACAGTCCCAGTGGAAATGGATTAGTGTATGGGAGAATGTCAAGGTGCAAGATAAATGAATTTAGTCTCCAGTCTGATGGTTTATTATCTGGATAGAAACTCCTTGTCCTACGTGTATGCACACGCAAAACATCCGATGTTATGGATTGGTGTAAAGACATTATTGTTGACATGACTTTGGAATGACAGCATTATTCATGAAAACTAAAGCTGTAAGTGAGTTATGCAAGTTACAGAATCTGAGTGCGAGTAAGCTCTTTCCATCAACACCACAGGCTGTAAGTTTCCTTCAGGACATAATATTTTTCATGAAATTTATTCTAGAAATTCATAAGCTATTTAAAATGGCCATGTGTTTTCTCTCTAGTTTATGTTCTTCTCTCTGGAAAGTCAGATTTTCTCTCAAAGTGTATCATGAATCTGCATCCTTCAGAGGACAGAATGATATAAGACTCATTTTTATATATTAGCTATCTCAAAAGCCAGCATATAAAACACAGGACCTGGAGTTTTTTCACACTGGAATCATTATATCCTTCCAGAAGACACTTCAATTAATGTTGTTTCCATTATCAGAATTGTTTAACAAGGCCTGGGTGTACATCACATCCAAGCCTTTAATTCAGATTTCAGTATCAGTTCTGCTGAAAGAGGTCAGGCTACTGCAATGCAGAAATCTGACTGAAGAAAAAGATTATATTTGTTTAGAAACAGGAACAATATTTACATAATGTAACTGAGGTCTTAGCATGATGATGTTCAGTTTTTGGTTCGTCTTATGCATAAGGACCATCAGGCACAATTAGAGGAGTCGTCACTGTCGGACAGAGACAGTCCTGTTTAAATGGTCAGTGCTACCAGAAGGTTAATAAATGTGACCAGTGTAATGTCTGCATTTGGAGCCAAAACCAGAGCCTGCTGGTAAGATCCTGATACATTCAAGTACATGCTGAATCACTCTCCAGCCTGGCTGGAATGAGGGGAAAGGGCAAATCCTAAGCTCAGCGCTGCTAGACCTGCTCTTCGTCCAGAGCCAGGCATCAGCTCCTGCCTCTTTTGCTGCTTTCTGCTCCACATCTTCTCTGTGTTCATGCCCTGTTGGCCCTTAGCCAGGGCTTCCTCATTTTCTCAGCAGCCTCTCATGAGGGGTTTGTTTCTGAATAAAGTAAAGCAAAAAAATTCGGAAAGCAACTTTATCATTTTTCCTAGTGATTATTCTAATGAATTCTTTCACTTAAAGCCACCTGCAATTCTCTAAGTGACTCAAGTACTTTTTAAACATTTGCTGCTGTTCCACATTTCAGCTTAGAATCACAGATCACATGAAATTGTACTTTCCTACTAACAGTTCCACTACCCCCTTTTTTCGGTCTGAGTTCTAAGGCCTGGAGTACTGATGCTTTCCAGTTTATCAGTTTATTGACGGTGAATTCCTTTGATTTTTTTTCAGGTATCCCAGCCTCACTGATGACTCCTAACACAAACATTGTTTACAATTTTTCTCTAATATCTGTATTATCCATAACTTCTCAAGGATGACAAAATGAATCATCCAATTTTCTGACACAGTTCCCAACTGAGACACATACAAATATACTGTTAAGTATTTTCAGTTGTATTTATGACTCATCATCTTATACCTTATCTTTTCCCTCCAGAATTCCCTAATTCCTTAATATCTGGTCCTTTCCTTGCATTGGACTCTATTTCAGTTTTCTGAAAGCTACCATACTGTCTTAAATAACATCTTGAACTTTGCAATCCAACTGTACTAGCTTCCAAATGGCTTTTTATTTAATATTTTTTTAAGATGCATTCATTCCTCTGTGACTCCTGGGATACCTAAGAAGCCTCCATGCTGAGTGTAAGGATTTTAATTTCCTCACTTTTGACTTTAGGGTTTTTTAACTAACTTTCCCCTTGAAAAAAAATTTCATTCTCAAAAGTTTAGTGTCACAGTCTCACATTTGATTCAATCACTCCCTTGAGAATGTTGAACTTAATTATGCTGTGGTCACCATTAATTAGTGTCTCAGCGATAGTTGCTTTATGAACCAACACTTGTATATTAAATAGGACCGAGTAACATTCCCTCATGTGTGCTGTAGAACCAACTGCTATAAAAATTATAGTCTGAGAGGTCAAGAAGTTCTCTCTCTAAATCGTCCATTGGAAAGGATAAATTTCTATGCAGATAATTGAAATGCCCCATTACAACCATTTCTCAGTCTTGGCTGCCCTACTTGAGCCTGCTGACACTTCACACCTCAACATTAATAAAATGTTTTTGAAAAGTAGGAAATTCTGTCATAGGTTATTAAAACTGCAACATGTGCTTTCGTACTGAATTGACTTCCAATATCAGAATTCTCTTCAGGGCAAAAGGTTTGAAAATATTGGAAAAAAGTGTAATGTTACTGTGAAGTTCTCAAGCAACATTGCTCAATGTTATTTTAATTATTGGACTGTTAATAGCTTAAAAACTTCACTAATATTCTAATAAAAATAAATATTTTGCTACATTTATTCTGTTAATTTCCCCTGTGCTGACTTCTGTATTCACTGAATTCTTTGCATTATTATGGTATAGTGTTATTTCTTCATCTTTATAGTATATTACTCTCCCTACAGTTGACAGGTATCTTCATACTCTGTAAGAACTTGTCATTCTATACTAATATGAAAAGAAACCTCATTCACAGATGTTCAAAATACAGACATCTTATATTAACCTTTCCAGATAGTCTTTTTAATTCCATGCTTTGTTTATTGAAAATATGTCTACTTTTTCTATTATCTCAGATTGCTGTGTTGGCAGGGAAAAAAAAACCTATTAGTTTTTTACCGTACATTCGTAACATAACTGTAATTACATTTTAATAGTTTCCTGGAGTTAAAGAGATTATTTTGTTTAGAATTATTTCTGTACTGACGACTTTTTGTTTTGAAGTACTGTTTTGATGCACCTGATTTCAGTGGGTTTAGACACTGGTATATCCAGTGAGATTGTGGCCTTGATCCCACTAGGAAGCAGCCAGATGCTCACAAAAACAGCAAAGACACCATTCTCAAAAGAGATGGCTGAAAGATCAAACACTTAGGGGACCTAGACTTCAACCAGACATGTCCAACGTGCTGATACACCACCACTTGTAATTTAGAGGACTCTGCTGATTCTGGTACGTGGTGTCTTTCCCCTCGAATTCAGCTCTGCGTCTTCACAAGGCCCTGCAGATGGGTTAAATCAGGGCCTTTCACCCCTCAGATGTAATTAACATATTCTACAGCCTAGCACAATCTGTTTAAATAGAAGAAATCAGGGCAATGTGACAGAAATGGCCGTAATGATGTCAGGAGAACCTGGCTGACTTATATTCTTATCTCTAGTGGTCTCCAGTGTTCTGTGTGGTATATTTTTCTACTTTCTCTAAAATTCTTCACATATGACAAGTCATATATGTAAAATTACTAGCATAAAACCTTATAGTGAGATTAAAATCCAGGATTTTTTCTCTTTATGGCTACTGTTTGATACCTGGTCAGTGAGAAAGTACAGCACTGCCTTCTAGATTCTGATAACAAATGCTCTGGTTTGGGAATGTTTATATCTAAAAGGCTCATCCAGCCCACGATACAGATAGCTATGATTTAAATTTCAGACTGTGAAATTCCTTCCCCGAGTTAAATATACACACACCTCCCAAAAAAGAAAAAAAAAAAAAAAAAAAAAAAAAAAAAAAGAGCAGAGGCTTGGATATTAACATTGGATTTTAACAAGATATCTTCCAAAGACAGAAAAGGGAAATAAGTCCAGTGATGGTGAAAATTCCAATTTCTCAGGTGAAAAAATGCTAATACAGCTTTTGGATATGGTTTTAAGCTTTGCCAAGGAGGACATGGAAAATTAAGAGGTTCTTGGAAAATGAAGAGGTTTTGACTGAAGATCAAGACACTGACTCCAAAGAGCCTGAAATTCTACAAAGGCTATTGCCAGCTTGTGTCAGTGAGAACAAGTGGAAACAAACCAAAGAAATTTATCTAGTTACATTGGCAGCTAAACTTAAGAGAGAAAGAAAAATGTGTTTATTCTTAAATTTTGTAATTACAACGCCTTGGCAGCTTTTCTCTTTCACTGTGGCTATGATTTCCCATTCCCTTAAAATATTTTCATTCTGTTTTTATTTTCTTTCCCTTAGTTTTTTGCATTATCAAAAGAGTCCAAAAGTGTCCTTGTTTTAATTTATGTAACAAAGGGGTTAATATTCCTGATGTTTTCTCTGCTGAGATGCCAAACAGGGTCACCAGATGTGATTCATAAGTTGTTCTTGCATGCGGCTTAGCAAAAGCACAGCTGTGGTTACACGCTGGGGGTGGAGGGAAAGGGGAAGAGATCCTGACCCCATTGGAGTCAACGGGAGTTTTACTATTTACTTCCACGAGACCAGAATTTCACCCCAAGTACTATGTGGGTCTTGTTTGTTTTTCTTTTTTCAAAAGGATCCTTACTGTCACTATTGCAAGATTTCATAGAGATTAGATGTGAATCAATAATGGATTTCATTATTATTATAACCACCAATCTACAATATTGGATGACAAGTAAAATATGACTAAAAGCTTTGCCTCATGACAAAACGTTGTTTTGTTAGAGAAAATGGGGAGGTTCATCCTTTTCTTTCCTCAAAGTATTTATTTTCCTGAAAAAATATTTTCATCTGAATATGAGCATCAGAGAAAAATAATTTACTCTAGTTTAAGTCTTTGCACACTCCCAACCACTCTGTTTTCTGCTTCACAATTTTACAGTGTTTTGAAAAAATAATCTAAATTTTTGATTGGCAGTAGTAAAGATTTAGGTGCCTCTAACACTATATGTAGGACCTTCACAGAACTTGGTTCTATGTCTGTTTCTTACATATGAAAAACTCAAAATTTAACACAACCAAAGACTTAAAAGAATCTACTTTTACCAGTGTTTTTACGCTAAGCTGATTCTATGTACATTTTTATTAGCTAAACACAAAAAAATTAACTTAGCTAGAATTGTGACTAAAGTAGCTTCAGAAAATCTTATAAATACATGCATACATGAGTAACATAATTTCAGATGAGAAAATCAGAACTAAGCCTATGTTAAGAAGGAACTTATATTTTGAAAAGGATCTTTCCTACATCAATTTCTACCATGTTCCACTTATGAGTAAACTACTCCATGATGGTCATTTCCTGTGGTCTTATCTCTTCCTATTCTTCTGTCTACAAAAGGTAAGGCTTTGATATGAGATCTTCTAATTCCTCAGTGGAAGTGGGTGCTCCATGATCTCTGTAAATATTGAACAGGCACACACATGAGACTGGAAATGTGATTGCATAGGGACATACTCAGCCTGGATTACTAATTGTCGTCTTGTACTTGAATTCAACTACCAGATTGCAGACTGCAAAGCAGATACATATCTTGATCTGCTTTACAAAGCTTTTTAAACTACAGTGACATTTCTTCTGCTTCCAATTTTTTGGCTTTAACAGGAATGAATAAAATTCATTGACAACAAAGCAAATTTTTTCTTAACAATAAACATTTTCTGTCCAAAATGTACAGCCTAATGGGAAAAATAGAGTCCACCTTGGAATACTCTCATAAAACATTAGTACATGTCAAAATCTTTTATATATTCACTAATTTACTTACTTTACATGCAAACATCACTTCAATGTTTTCACCTCAGTACTCACCTCAAACACAGACACAAAGGCAAACACTCATTAGACAATTGCTGAAGGGCAATCGACTAATCTTTCTCAACCACATCCCAGGTAACTGCAATGGCTTGAAGCCAGTTGCTGGCTGTTTCACCAAAGAATGTGAAAACTGGAATATTTGCTTCCAACGTCTGATTTTCTAAGATCATTGAAGAAATATGCATGTTTTATATATACATTATGTCTTCACTAGTATATTAAACATGCATATGGCTGTTCTGACCCCATAACACTAAACTTTCTAGCCTTTGAAAAATAAATGATCAAATGCAAACTCCCTGCTAATCCTGGACCTTTGCTAAATTCCAGGTTGAAGCTAGGAACTGCTTGAGAAAAGTACATGCTGACCAGGGCCAAAACAATTTAAGTACTGTTCTAGCAATTTAGCAATGTAGATGTCTGATTTCCAGTATCCAGGAAGCTCCTTGGCTCTGTTTAATTTCATAATAAAGGTGGAACTGGCATTTGCTTATGTACATGCACCTTTTCTGTGACATAATAATGTATCAATTTCTGTATTTCAGTAATATTCTGCAGCTCAGTGAACACCAGACACTTCCCAGCAAACTACATAAAACTTACTTCACAATGACCCAAAATCAAGTCACTACTTAACCAGATGGGATATTTTTAATGTTCTGAAGTTCAGTGGATAAAATAATCTTTGGCTCTTACATAGGACCATTCATCCAAGCATTTCAAGAAACTTGGAGGCACTAAACAAGGAAAAAGTTTCCTTTGGGAGCAGCTGGAAGACTGTGTAAAGAAAGCAGTTCAAATCATTATAAGAGTTATTAACAACAAGGACAAAACCTGCTTCCAACAGAACTGTTAGTCTCTGATGTGTTTCATTCTTGTTATTACACTAGTTTTTTTGGGAAATAACAATTCACACTTCCTTCTTTATAATAATTATTTTGTCATCATGAAGGCAAATGTAATATCTTAGGTGTTACTTTGCACTCAAAATTTATTGAACAATGAAGGGAGGACAGTGTAAAAGACTTTGAGATGTTGTCCATCAGTCTGGTATCTGAGCTCACCATGGAGACCTGGAGTACAGAAGTAGGAAATACTTCACCATCCAGTCGTCTGGGGCAGATGAATCTGTTACAGTGCCCAGAAGAGGGATTTTGAAAGGTATTTACAAATGTTCTGATGTAAGATTTTATTGCTAAAACATTTTTTTCTAGCTCTGGACACTGGAGTCAGCCTCCAGTTCAGTCTGATATTTTGTGGTAGGAAGGACCATGCTAAGACCCTGTCCAGGAAGGCTGAGTTTCCAATGCCTGATCACTGGCATCAGGGACCGCCTAGATGCGTCATCCCTGAAGCAGTTATTGCCTGGTGGTGGGTGGAGGAGCAGGTAATCTCTGAGGACAGGAGGGAAGGTGGCAAATAAGCAGCAGTGGCACATTGCATCAACTAAGGAAGACTTTTGACTCCACTCCCAGTGAGATCATGCCAGTGGATAAGTGGAATGAGCCTCAGCCCAGGCAACAGAAGCCAGATTTTATTTTCCGTTGAAGCTTTTACCTCACAGATCCATAGCAAGTCATCTCCTCGCTAGGAATCTTTCCAAGGGGAGGAGCAGAGGGCTGGTTCTCAGTTTAACAAATGCACGTGTCTAGACAACTCCTGCTTGAGTGGCTTGTTTTCTTTTTTTCCCTCTTGCTGTTCTACAGCAGTGTCACACTCTATGAGTGCACCCGCATGTATTTGTACAAACCCCCACTTCTGTATGTAGTGTCCTTCTCTTCAGCAGCTACCCGAAGCCAGGAGAACACAGGCACTCACTGCACAGGCAGAGCACAGAGAGATGTTCCAACCCAGCCTTGAACCAGGCAACTTGGCAGCATGTGTGTTCTGGCCTGACAGACAGAAAGCTTACTAAATTGCAAATGTGTAATCACACACTATCTACCTAAAATTCCCTCAGTTATTTCATTTGAGGGAATTATGTTTTATTGGCTTCCAACACATCATTTTTTCTTTCCGTCTTGAATAGCTTCATAAGACTATTCAAGAGGCAGCTGGTTTCTACCTTTCCAATGGCAGAAATGAATAAGGTAAAGAAAGTTCTACCAGGGCAGGTTATAAACAACTCAAAAATTTTAGCAGTTTGGATGAGATTTCTGGGAAAATATTTTAAAAAGAAAAAATATATATACGTAATATATAAAAATAATGCTTCTTATAATTAACATTACATTATTAATGAGAAACCAGACAGAAATATAGTCCATGACTATATTGATATATCATGACATATATCATGACTAACAGAAAGATAGTCCATGATTTCAAGTTTCATTTGACTTTCAGCAAAATGTATAATCCATGCTTAATCCTCCTTTTGTCCTGTTTTTGTCAGCTATTACTCCTTCAAATGTATGACATTTTTAATCAGTGTTAAAGATTATGGAGTGATTTCCATTTTGATTCTCTTGATTTTACAATTTGTTTGTACAATTCTAGAAACTGCTTATTACAGCATGCATTTCCTAGGTTTGTTTTGTGCCTGAATTTTACAATAATTTTATCCCCAACTGTTCAGCCTTTTTTTTTATGTAAGATAAGAACAAAATGGATGAACATTATGACATGTACAGCAACACACAAAGTAGAGCACCACCAGCAACACTTTAAGTATCAAGTTTCACACAGCGAAGAATTAAACAGTGGAAGTTTTGAACACAGCCCAGTGTGAAGGCCAAAGATTAAAAATGAGATAAAGGATTCAGACAATCTCCCAGAGGATCCATTTTTTGCATAATAACTAGCTGACAGGATCTAAGACTGGATCAATTCATATTCACTTCTTCCCCTGTGGATTTGCTAGTGGCTACTGTCAGCATCATTATAACTTTAACTGAAAGGATTCTTTGGAAGTGTTACATTTGGCTTGAAAAGAGCGATCATTGGGTAACATGCCTATATAAGATAACTTCCATGGCTAAAAATAGATGTTCTTGAGAGTGTAACTATGAAATATGATTAATAATGGCTGGGTAATGGAATATATAAATTCTAGAAACAGACTTCATAAGCGAAAGATAAGTTTTAACAGGATAAATTTTTATAGCAACCAACAAGCCCTTAAACGGCCGAAACACTTATGAATCATTTAAAATATCTGTGGCCAAGCATGAGGGTTCATTTTTAAGCTCTGAAACTTCCAGTAGTTTTGTATGAAATCTTATAACCTATAACCAGGCTTGCTGAGTTCAACAGGTATGCGCTCAGTACAGTGGTTTTTCCGTTACACATTTTAGGAAGTTCTATAAATAAATATCAATACATATGACTGACAAAGTACCCTGATACACTTTGATTAAACTGAGAATATTGAGTAAGGGCCTATAAAGGCTATTAATTACTGTTAAGTTTTGTCACAACCCACATAGCTCTCCTAGGAGAGACCAGAGGTTCCTCTGCAATTTCCGAAAAACATGGGGGCACTTTTACCCTGTAAGACTCCTCAGTGATGGCAGGAGATATTAATGTGCATTGGGTGAGACAGTTCTCATGGATGGTGTTGGAGGGGGCTACCATCAGAGATACTGGGATAGAAAAGGGCAGATATCTGTAATGCTGAGTCTCATTTTCCAAGCTGTCAAGCAATTTTTTCAACCTGAGCAGCCCTATTAAATTTTTTCCAGATCTAATGTGTATTGCCATTCTGAAATTCAGCTCTGCTTATTTAGGGAATCCTGCCATGTTTACTATCAGTAAACTTACTTACTGGGAAAGAAGCAGAAAAGACAGAAAGTTCCCATAAAATATCAAGGTCAACTTCAAATGAGTGTATTGGCTGAGGAAAATATAGGACTTAAAAGATAAAAAGTAAAATATCTGCCAACAGCTGGAAAGAGAAAACACATTTTGTGTGATGCTTTGTTGGTGGTGATGGTTCAGCACTCAGGCAGAAGGTTAGGCATGATAAATTAATTCCAAAGAGGTGATCACAAAGCATGTACCCAAAATAGCCCCAGTTATTGCCATCAGCTATTGCTTCCTGGTTTTGGAAATGTGGTTTAGTGGTGAACATGGTGGTGGTGATAGGAAGATATCTGGTCTTGATGATCTTGGAGGTCTTTTCCAACCTTGACTATACTATGTTTTGTGATTCTGTTACCTTGGGAAGGAGAAGTCTTAGCCTTTTTTTAAAATTTAATTTTTCTGTGTTTTCTCAGCTTATGTAAACTTCAATTCTTATTAGAGTTATCAATCGCAAGTGTGAAATGGAAGTGGATCAACACAGAAGTATCTCAACTGTGCCAAAAAGAGGAGTGGAGAGTGGGAAGAAGACGTTACTTTGTCACAGTTACATGACAAATCATAATCTCTATTATATATAAAACACATAGGAACTGGCCACAGTAAATATATACAGTTTAAACCTGAATGGAAAAAGTTCCTTGATCTCAGAAACCTTCAAAGAATTAAAAAATTCTCCCGTTCTATCTTTACAACGTTGTATAAAAATGGACTATCATTATATTTCTCCCTGTGAAAACACACTTTACCATTCATACAACAATATCATTTAGCTTCAAGCAGGTATGGAAATATAAGTATTCTTGGATGTAAAAGTCTTGGATTCAAGTCACTACTTTTAGCTAGTTTTTTTGGTGGGTTGCTCCCAGTGACTCTTGATGGAGAAAACTAAATAACCCCTGCACTGGGAAACTGAACCTTGCTTTGTTCCTTTCTATGTGAGTACAAGTTGGTTATTTTTCTACAGTTGCTAAGTCTCTGTCTGATCTTGACACAAATGTAATCAAAACTGAAAACATTTCAAAGTTTGTTTTCCCTCATGCTTCCTTTTTTTTTCTTATAGAGTGAAAAATTTATTTAAACAGTATTTTTAAAATAGTCCCAGCAAATTCTAACCAAATTGGCTCTCAAAATGAACAGATATGTCTTAGTGGAGTTGAACCACAGCCACAGATGGAAAAGACAATATCAATAAATTCACTGGCCCTGCAAATAATGCAATTGTTAAAAGAAATAGTCTTCCGAGAATCCTGGGCGAGGTAGAAAAATACAAATAATTAAGAAATTGTAGGGGGGATAAGGAGGAGGAGGAGAAGGAGAGGGAGGAGGAGGGAATGGTGACCTACATGAAGCTAAGGAAACATTTTCAATATGTCTGAAATAAGGTGAGAAAAAAAGTAGGGAGTTTCCTACTTATGCCTTAAGTGAATGCAATAACGTAGTATAGCAGCACTGAGGCTGAGAACTTCATTTTCACTTCAGGTCTAGAAGAGAGTTACTTTGGAGTGTTATTATTCCCAAAACTCTCAGGAGGACTGTGGCAGACAGGACTGTGCCTACAATCTTGAATGCCATTATTTGAACCTGTCTTTTCTGTGTCACACTAGTTTGAGTGTATATAGTATATTACCTTTAATTAATTGAGTGTTTATGTGTTAAAAACTTATTCACTTGTGCAGAGAGTGATTTGCTGGGATTTATGATGGGAACATTTTATAACAGCAGCATGTGTTTCCCTACAATTTGTATAGGTTCATTCATTATAATTTTTCCTGATGTTTTGCCTACCATATTATTAACTTCCCCAAAGCAATGAAATAGCAGCTTGTCTTCTCACAGCAGAGAAACGAGAGGAATAATTATGAATGTGGAAATCCCAGTGAAAACATGCTTCTATTGAAAGGGCCTAGTGGTCCAAATAGAGGCCTGCTGGATTTATGAAGTCTATAAAAAAAGCAAACATACAGAAAAACAGATGCTTTTTTGCTTCTAAAAATCTTGGAAGTCCTACACTTAGGAAAAAAGGGGGGAAGGGAACAGGAGAGAATGTTACATTTATCATAGAATCATAGATTCGTTTAGGTTGGAAAAGACCTCTAAGATCATCAAGTCTGTTAACCCAGCACTGCCAAGCCCAGCACTAAGCCATGTCCCTAACATGGTTTATGCCACTATTAACAAAAATTTATATTTTACTATAGCCTACAAAGTCTGAATAAATCGTCAAAGCTTCAAGTCTTGGCCATGCATAACTGTTTAATTATTTGCAAGTGATCTTTTCAAAATGTAAGAGTTTGTAAGCATAGCATTTGATTTGCTACTCCTTCAGTAGCAAAATCACCTTGCCTTCAAAAGGATTGCTTTTTAGGACTCTTTGCATGTAAGAATTTACAATAATGGGAAAATGAATAGCATTCACTGATGGTGGTAGTGGAAATTTTTTTCCAGGCTGTCAGTGAGGATGTAGAGGGAAAGCCTGTGAAATCAATTCCAGAAAATGTTGTGGATCACTGGTTATTTTACAAAGATCCAAAGCTGACAGGACCACCACAGTCATTGGTGTTTATTGTTCAAGAGGGTGCTTTTTTGGACCATCCCTACCAAAACCAGTCTCATTTAAGAAAAAAATAAAGGGGGGTTGAGGGGGCCAAAAAAGCAGGAGGCAGAGTAAGCAATGAGCCCTCTCCAAGCCCCGCTTGAGGATAGCCTTCCCCAGAACTGCCCCAGCCCTACCCCTCACTTAGGCACTTTGTATTATTACATGTGCACTCTTCATTGTTTTTTCTCACAACAACCCGGTCTGCTTCTGCACTCTGTCGTCCGGGTGGCCACTCATAAAAAATGTGATTTACATTCTTGTTTCACTCTCGCCACCTTTTCACTTCCTGCTGCTTCTGCAGCCCATACTTTGCTTGCCTTTTCTGTTCTTTTAATCTAAAAATTGAATTTATGCACATTTTATGCTTATTACAATTACATTTGTGCATGCAGCAGAGGAAAAAATTGAACACTGTCATAAGAATTTCCCTAGCTTTTCTTTTTTTAAATAATGTATCGATAATAAATTATTCAAACAATGAAAAAGAAAATAAAGTACTTTGCTGAAGGTGACAAAATAATTCAAAATAAAAGGAAAGAATTTAATCTCAGTTGCTTCCCATCACATTCCAAAATTTTTCACAACTAAAAATAATCACATCCAAAATATTATTACATCTAGGCTACAACAGCATTCTTTGCAACAGGTAGAAACTCGTTTCAATGTCACTGAAAAGCAATGCAAGAAATCTAAAGATTGGAGGTGACACAGAGTGACAGTGGATTTGACAGATGAAGTCACGGAGATTGAAAACATGTGCTCACCTTTTGCCAGAACCAAACCTCAAACAGCCAAATTCAAATCCTTTGAAAGAGTTAAGACAATTTACCCCTACTGAGGAGCTGCCCCTGTGAATATAAATCCATGCTATAGCAGAATAAAAGGGTCATTTTGTGCTAATTCAGTCCCACTCAGCAGCAAAGCCTGAGCAGAAAGATCTGTCATCAAGTCAAAGGTCTCTGACTGGCTGTACACTTTTTGCTGTAAATCTCACAGATTCTCATAAAAGCAGGTCCATCCTGAGTTCTTGTTGGAGACTAGAAGTAGCCCTTAGCATTTGTAGAAATAGGCAGCAGATATGGCTGTTTGTTCTTTATTCCCCTGCCTGCCTTAAATCCAGATCCTGTTTTCTCTATTAGGGCTAAGGAAAGAAAAGCGATTAACTGAAAGAACATATGAACAAGTGAAGAGATTCAGAGTTCAAGTATGCACAAAAGATTTGGCTGCTCCCCTGGAATTTATTTAAATTGACGTGACTTTTTTTCAGAAGTAAAGAATGATACAACATGCCCACAGTCTTCCAACTGGTAAAGCAATCCTCCTCTGTTCCCCACTCCTCAGAGGCAGTCTGCTCTCTTACCTGAACATTTCTCTTAAAGGGTAAACAATTCCAACACCATCAGTCTTGCAGGCACACACCTTTTAGCTTCACAGTGCTTTTCACCTGCCCTCAGTCCAGCTGAAAAGGAGCACAGCCCCTGCAGCTTCAGGTGTCTGAAAAGATTCAGAAATGTGCCAAAGACAGATCTGCTCCACACATACCATACAAATGTTTCAATATTCTCACCTCAACATTACTTCTCTGCAAGATAATGAAAAAGTCTATGCCTATTTCGGTGCACAGCATCGGGATTTTCCCATAGGAGCCGAAGCCATGAGCTCAGGGCTTGCAGTCAGCAACTTCTGGCTTCTCATCCCAGCTCTGACGCTGATGTACAGGATGACACTGGGGTAGTCATTCTGTGAGAATCTGTCTTATGTTCCTTAGCTGTAAGATAGGGTTCTTTGTTTTTCACGACTCTTCTGGGAATTAGTTACTTCTGTGTGAGGGAAGGGGATAATTATATAAGGATAACAGTTATTCATTTGTAATAGGAAGAAATAGGGAAAAATGCTTCAAACCCAGGAATAATAAACTATTTTTAGTATATCAGTAACAATAGCACTTGTGTGACTTAACATCAAGGCAATTAAAAGATATTTTTTAATCAGTTCTCATGCTTATTTTGTAAAATAGTGACTAAAGATTCTTGTTTAAACCTACATCATAAATTACTACAATGAAGTGATTAAGTTAATTCCCAGGCAGCATAGCTAACATAGTGATTATGTTCATTTGCATTACATCAAGTGATTTGGTGGACTTTAGCTTTTACTTGATTTAAAGTACAGAAACACCATAAAGAAATAGAGGTGAAAAAGGCTGCCAGTAGAAACCAGGGTAAGGGAAGAAGAGGTCTAAATGTGCCCAGACAGAGTACATGACAGAGTTTTAAATCAAACAGGTTTCCCTGACCCCCGCCCAATCTTCTTAGCTCCAGAACAGCCTTGGTAGAAAATATTAGTACTGTTAAACTACTAGGTTTAAGCTTTAGCTATTATATTTGTGTGAAGTTACACTTCTGCAAAACACTGAGTGTTATTTAAAGAATTTCTTGCAAATCAAGGTACAGCAAGTACATACACTTACGACCATAAGCCAGGGAACAAGGGCTCTCGCTCATGGTTAATGGTTCCAGTGATTGGGCCGCAAAGCAGAGAAAAGTAAGTGAAGTCTTCAGAGGGATACTGAAAGATTTATAAAATCATGTAGGAAAGAAAGGAAAAACATTCAGAATCTCTCCATGGAGAAAAAGAAAAAAAAGAAAAATAATCAGAAGCAGCAAGTTCAGTGGTTATCAGGACTAAAATAACTTTTTCTTCTCTGCTTTGAAAAACCTTCAAATATAACAAATATTCCTCAGACTGAAACCTCTTTGATTTTAAATGTTTCCCAGTGTCTTTCTTAAGTGTTTTGTTTTAAATGATGAAGTTTTAATAAATAGTGGACACATAATAAGCTTCTGTGGGATTTGGAATTTATCCCACAAGTGAGAGGAAGACCTCATAACTCAAAGAGTGATGAAGCCGCAAGAGACTTATGAAGGTTTTTCCGCACTGGTGGGATTAATTCCATATTCCACGGATGTCCATTATATAGAGGTTCTCTGTTTATACTGCAAGGAGGTAAAAAGATTTTTTTTTATTAGATTAAAATGTCAGGGTTGAATATAAATGTCTTAGTCAGAAGAGTAAAAGAACAGCTGCTTTGTGGTGTCACAAAACTTCCAGAAAAGAGTGACTGAGTTAGTGGAGAGACGTGCATTGAAAATGGCTTGTGTAGCAAGGAGGCATCCCTATAGGTCTCTTACTCTCTCTAACAGTAAGGAAAGGAGCCTTTATCTTCTGAAGAGGATCTGTGAATTGGTTTTCTTCATCACTTCCACCATTCAAGCCCCTGTTTCTACTGCTCTTGGGCTTTTCTGCTTCGTAACATTGACAGGTCTCTCCAATATACCAAGATCACTGACAAAGGAAAAGGTGAACTTACAGAAAAATGGGCTGCCCCACTTTGACTAAAAGGAACCTTTACTTCAACATTTTGCAACTCTATAAAACCACTGAAACTAAGCTGACTATGTTCTGGTAACAAGGAGTGCATACCATATGAATCAGTGATGCATTTGCTCAGCAAAACCCCCAAACACTGCCTGCTTTTATGTTATACTACTGCCTTGCCGTATTATGCCATTACTTTTATATGACAGTTCTTCTCTCCATTCTGAAGTATTTCAAGACTGGATATAACCCTCAGCATAAGAAAAAATCAGACTAATGTATTTACACAATCTGTTTTCTTGGAGATATTTGTCTTTTAATGAAACACTGTTTATCTTCAAAACAGGAAGGCTCTAAAGTACAAATTTTAAAAACAGATTTTGGCTTTGATTGGAATACCATAAGCTTTCATTAAGAGACTGAGTTCTCTGCAATACTAAGTTTTAAATTAAAATCCACATTGTTCACTGTTATTGCAGAATCCTCTGTATTTTTCATGACATTAGGCAAAACATTTTGGTTTATGTGGGGCATAAACACTCAAGGTAACTTCTGACCGTATGTACATTGCAATAAGCCCCGAAGCAATGGATCTCTCTGGATTTCATTCAGCATGGAACAAGTTGCCCGTAAACACTGTATCATTCTGCCCAGCTTTTAAATACCTGGGAAAATCTGTCCTCATTTATTAAACCCAGCTGCTGCTCATAGGTTCAACTGAAACCTGCAGCTTGAAATATCCAAATAAGAGGGCCATGCCTGAATTTCAAAAACCAAGCAACTATTTCAGAATGAAGTCTTGCCATAACCACAGAGCACAGACCTGCAATGAAGACTGGAGTCAGGGGCCATCTGGCATGGGGCTGCAGAAATCCAGATTATCCTGCTGGTTAGTGTTGATAGTGCTGGGTGACTGTGAGAACACACCCTTCTTTAATACTCTGTCTGATGCTCCTTTCAGAAGAGCCTGCTGAGGTGCCCAAGCTGTAGTCTGGTTCCTGTTGCTCCATGGAGAACTGGTGAGCCACAAAGGGCTGGCTCCCTCGCTACTGTGAAGGCAAAAAAATAAGAAAATAAAAAAAAAATTAAAAATAAACCACAACAAAACAAAACAAAATGAGAAGAGCTGAAAGGGAGTAAATAAAGTAAAGAGAACAAGCTGATGGCAGGATTCATACTTTTCAAAAAGGGAACATGCTTCTGTACGAGAAAAATCAACATCTTTTTTAGCCATTATTAACAATTATGCTAATATTGCACGAAAACATAATTCCTGCGATAGCCACAACTGTGTGAGAGGCAGTGTTCACAACAGCCTCTCTTACACATGTATTGTGACCCATAAGGCAGCCTCTGTGAACTGTACTATCTCACTAAGAGCAGATTGGAAACCCCCATACTATGCTGAGAGCTTCAACACCCATGCCAAGAGTGCTAGAAACCTGAAAAATATCTGACCCTTCCTGTGATGCCATCTCAGATGGCAGCTTGGTCTACATCTGCCTAAACCACAAGTCTATAAATCTGAGGCTCTGCTCTGGGTAGGATGCAAGGAAAAGATCCTTTTAAAGGTCTTTTTACCCTCTACTTCTTGTGGATCGGTATTTTGAGGTCAAATATTTTCAAATATTTATTTTTAGTACTTTAGCATATCTGCTTGCCTACTTAAAATAGCTTAAGAAATATTTTGGGCACAAAAACACAAACAAATCTTTAATGAAGTTCTGGAGTTACCTCCCCTTCAATGACAGCAGTGTGGAGAGGTGCTGTGGTAAGTTTCTAACAGGGCTCAGATACACACCATGTCAAAAAGAACAAAGTTAAAAATAGAGGAACTTGAAGGTGAGACAAAGGAAAGAACACTAGAACATCAGTAAATTTCTTCCATTTCTCTATAAAAATTCTGTCTTTACTTTTAAGCATAAGTTTTACTAATCTGTCTCAAGGAAGCTAATACCGAGTTTAGTCGAGAGGATATCTTTAACAGGATCTGCAGTGTGATGGAGAAAACTGATCAGGAACTGAATCAGAAATTAGAAACGTGATTATGTTCTATCAACTGTATTCTACAAATCACCCTCTGCACTCTGAACCTGGTCTCTTCTGGCATACATTTTTTGTATGACAGTAATTTCACAGCTTTCTTATGGAGTTCTTCCAAATTTATACTAACACTGTGGAAGACTCTACTAATATTTCTGCCCGCTTTCCTACGAGGTTGAGACAGGGAGTGTAAAGTTAGATGTAAAGAAATCCACCACAATGAAACCATCCCCTCCCAATACGGAAAGATTTCTACACCTAACTCATCCTATCCAATTTGTCCTACACAGAAAAAATACACTGTACCCCTTTTCTAAAATCTCCTTCCCTGGAATGGCACTATGCCTTCTCAGGGAAGCAGGGGCGAGGGTGCAGGAAGATGACATCTTGGAGATTGCAGTATCCTCCCCTTGATTGATGTGAGTGCTCCACTGGGGGTATGACTTCAATTCTTTCCTTGAAACATGAATCAAATGAGGCCACAAGCAAACATATTTCCCTGTCAAACATTTCACTTCCTGGAGACAGTTAAGAGCTGATGTGACATACTGTGCACGGTTTATTTTTGCTTTTGGCCCAGCAAATTGCTGTACTGTTTTCCAGGCCCTTAAACTTGGTTTGTGTTTGCTGAAAGAAATGTTGCAGACACACCGGCTGTGAGTCCGGCAGGATTTCTAGCACACTGACTGATCCTAAGCATTCAGCTGAGGAAATGAAAGATCAGTAAACCAAATTCGGGCCAGAGGTACATGTGTTCCTCTTTGCTAAAGACCTCAAAAGAGCAGACCATGGAGTTTCTTTCATGTCATCATATTTGTTGCATCATCTAGTCTGCCTTTTAACAAAACCATCAACTGATGCAATTGCCTGGCTTGTGCATACAAAAAGTTGAAACCCAGAGAACACTCTTGTTCTGCCTTTTTTTGTTCCCTGGCCATCAGGCATTTAAAACCTGTGCAAATTCAAGCATGAGAATAATTTCTTGGTGAGAAAAGAAGGACAACAAGCAGTAAGTCTGGCTCACAGACACAGCGGTAATAAATGGGAGAGCTAGGAGTAGACCATGCTCTACAGACCTTGCTGTTCATTCATTGAAGTAAATGAAATCCAAATTCCATTGAATGAATTTTATCCTAAGTTCCCTGTGGTAAAGAAGGGGAGAAACAGATGCTGCAGAATCACCAGTCATTTTGCTGATTTGTGGGAAAGAGATCATGACCCATCTGATAAAAATTTAAAGCAGCTTTTCTTCTATCTGCAGGCTTTAAACATCCATTGAACCAACAGCAGAGCAGCATGGTTATAATATGTAATAACAGAACAAGGTTGTTGAATGACTAGACGTTCTGTCAGGGTTATCTGAACAGTGTAAGAAGCAGTCCTCTGTCTGATAGTGGCTGTGATTATTGTAGGCCATACTGCTGGCATGGCAACATTAAAGAAACACTGGGCTCTTCCTACTAATGTGACATTATTTTCTTTTTTAATAGGTGTCACCTCCACTTTTGATTTCTGTGGTACTAAAATGTAGCAAAATTAATGGAATACACATTTTTGCAGCATTGTGGAACAACTACAGTAGAGCAAAATATTTTTTGAGCACTACAACAGAGAGCAAAATATAGAGTTCAGAGGTAAAATAAAAATTGAATACTTCATTTTTCTCTGACATCCATGTTTTGAAAACAAAGGTTGATATAAAACAGTCCAAAAGCCATTTGGTCTGGCCTTAGTTTTTGAGCAGCATCTCCAGATTAAGAACTTCCAGTTAGTCAAGTTGCCTTGTATGCAACTTGATATATATTTCTGAATTTTGATATATATTTCTGAATTTTGCCCTTAGTAAACTTTTAGTTAAAAAGTCATATGTAAAAGCACATCATTTGAAACAAGCAGACATAAAGAACAAGATTTCATAGAAGGTAGTGAAAATATTACTACTTATGCCAGTACTGAGGTGGTTCAGTTCTCCAGAAGATCTTCAAGAACTTTGCTAACAGCTCCTTTCTCATTCAGTCAAGAGGCAGAATGTGTAACTAGGTCAGACACACAATAGCAAGGAAATTATTTCTTGGTATTGGTAATGCCAATGCAAATTTTCCAACACAGGAATGCTAACATGCTTCAGACTTCACCTGGAGAGGAGAAGAGGAAGTAATTTGGTCTCTACAGTGGTGCAGCCCTGGGCATCTTTGCAAAGACTACCTGTGATGCCAGCTGTGGTAGCAGTGGTATTTGTGAAGTGGAAAACTGCTTGACACAGAAAAATATTTCACTGCTGTCATTTCCCTCCTCTCTACCTTCCCGAAGTGCAAAGGAGAAATGTCAGAGGCATTTTGGGATAAGAAACTGCCTGTTTGGCTACTTTGCCTCTTTGTGTTTGACTATTTTTTTCCTCCCACTCCACTCTGTGTTTCTTTCCCCTCTCATGTGTTGTTTTAACACAGATGTCCCTAGGTGCTTAGCTGCCTTCAGCTGGTTGCTGTTTAGTTGGAGGAAAAAATAAACTAGCATACAATTTTCTGAATCAATGTTATAACTGTCACACTGCTAATGTCGACCTCCTTGTTTTTGGTGTCAGTACCACAGACCGCTTTAGAAGAACCTCTTTATTGCCTGAAAATACATAGTTTGATCCCTAACGGCTTCTTAGTAAATCTCACTTCTAATTTCTCCCTTTAGTTCCATATTTTTCACCATTTCCCCCTCTTCCAGAGATGATGAACACAATCGTACTTAATTTATAACCTAGCCATGGCCGAAAATGTCACTCACTCCTGCATCCACATTTTCTAGGTGAGTTACACATAGATACATGCTACTCCTGTCCTAAAGGACAGTGTAATCTAAAGCATCAAGAGCAGTTGATAGCAGATGCTGTATTTTAAATTTCATAGCCAGCCAGCATAACATAATGGCTGGACCAGCAGTGGTACATGCATCTTCACTTCTAACATACAAATAATATATTTAGGTATTTTTTTTCTGAATATAGTGATAGACACATTTATAGGTGTTTAATATCTTCAGGTAAGATCATTTCATAGCAGCCTTATCATTTAATCCTAAACTCATACCTCCAGGTGAATGTTTTTTTTGGCATTCATAAATTATGATCCAGTAACTATTGATGTAAGAGTAGCAATGAGAAGTTTAGAAAGCCAATAGGGTAAAAACTGTGCCAGTAACAGAACAGTGCTCCTGACATCTCTACAATATAATGGGGAAGTACACATAAAACCAAATTAACCTCTTAGAATTTTAATGAGCAGAAAAGGATTTAATTAAGGAAGTCAAGGTTCCCTTCCAGTTCCTTCTTCCAAAAAATCTGAAAAAACCTGGTCTTTGACCTTTATTTGTAAAATGAATTCTACATCATATTTCTGCATATAGCTCTCTAAGGAGAATCAAGTTTACACTTCCCTCCCAATCCAAACCATAACAGTGCTTAATTAGGTGATAATTTATGTAGTACTTAGCATGAACGTTTGACACTTGCTGAAATAGGCAGCATGAGTGTACATATGTTATCACCTGACTACATCAAGCAGCAGAGCCTATGCACTGGTCAGGTATCTTGGGCTTTATAAGATATCAAGTAACATTTATAACCCTGTTGTGCCTAAATTTCTAATAGGTTGGACCTGTCTCCAGAGTCCATTAATATATGTGCCTGTATGTAGTTAAAGCACTGATTATGAGATCTTCAAAACAACAGCAGATAAGGGAACCAGATGTCAAGACAATTTGTAACAGGGCTGACCGGAACTGTGTCACTCTGCTCAGCTTTAAGTGCATTGCTCACAAACATTTAATTTTTGCCCACCCAGTAAGACTAAAAACATGGAATTGAGCTCTTTTCCTACCAAAGTTATACCTTGAACAATTAAAACTATACTAATCCAACTTATTTTAAAAAGGGTACAGAGCAATTTTATACAAGGCTTTTTTCTCTACCCATGCAGTCATACTGTTATTTTAGGTTGAATAGTAACATTTTGATGGAGCTGCTATTTTTCTGAATGGTCAGATTACTTTGACCACAGTTAGCTTATTTTGCTTTGGACAGTCAAACCCTGACTCTCAAATTGTGCAAGATTTGATAAGAGAATAGACATTAATTCACAAATTTTCTCTGTTGAGAAGCTCTAGTAAACAATAAGTAATATTACATCCCTAGTTTGGAATAAAAGATGTTGAGTTACCTTGCACATGTTCAAATAGATATTTGTACTCACTTTTCTAATTATACTTTCCTTCTCTCTACCTGGTAGCAAGTAATGGTATCTCACTCAGCACTGTGAAAATAAACTCAGATCTTATGATGTTAACACATGTTACACAAGTTATGCAAGCATGTGTCATAAAGGGATAAAATTAAATTAACAAGTGCTATTTAATTGCATTCTACGTTGGTTCACATTTATTTATTTATAAGGTTTCTTACATCAATATCTGATATTCTTATTTAAGTTTACTAATAGTCCCATTGTTTATGAGAATAGTAGAGACAGTGTAATCCTTTGTACTGCTCTTTATAAATTTCATAAATTTCTTTACAATACCAAGAAAATACAACAACCATCATACTTCCTGTGTTCTGCTGAGTTGTACCAGAGTGGTTACAGTCTGGTCAACATTTTTTTTTTTAATATTGGTTTTTCCACAGAAAACTATAGGTCAGCCTCTAAAAAACTATTGTCACCATGAAAATAATCTGAAATATAGTGACAAAAAATGAAAAAAAGTTGTTTAGAGAATCAAATTAATGTGATGGTGTCTTTTCTACAATAGCTTTAAGTGTGGCTAAAACACCAGTAATCCTCCACTATTCCTCTAGTAGAATATTAACTGTACAGAAGGATTAAAAACTGCTTGTAAGTAATAAATAGTAAATAATTCCATTTTGTAGTCAAAAATATTAATTTAAATGTACTTTAGAATTTTTTACCAATCTTTGCTAGCCATCTATTTATAGATAAACTCCATGTAATGTTTTAAGACATATGAAACTTAAGCACCTGTATTTTTGGTAGCTTAATTCAAAATTTACTCCAAATGCAAATTAAATTGGGTTAATGTAGATTGCATTGCTGTGTCATGGTTTCACCCCAAGCAGCCAAGCCCCACACAGCCCCTCGCTCCCTGCCTCACCAGCAGGATCTGGGAGAGAACCAGAAGGATAAAACCTGGAAAACTCATGGGTTGGGATAAAGATAGTTCAATAGGGAAAGGAAAAGCTGTGCATGCAAGCAAAGCAAAACAAGGAATTAAGCCACTACTTCCCATGTGCAGGCAGGCATTCAGCCATTCCCAAGAGAACGGGGCCCATCATACGTAACGGAGACTTGAGAAGACAAATGCCATCACTCCAAGTATCCCCCCCCCCTTCCTCTTTCTTCCCCCCACTTTATCTAAGGAGCACAATTTCACCTGGTCTGGAATGCCTCTTTGGTCACTTTGGGTCACCTGTCCTCCCAACCTCCCATGCACCCCCAGCTTCCTCACCAGTGCGGCAGCACAAAAAGCAGAAAAGGCCTTGGCTCTGTGTAAGCCCTGCTCTGCAAGAACGTCTCTATTATCACAGTGCTCAGCAGAAATACAAAACACAGCCCTGTACCAGTCACTGTAAAAAAAATCAACTCTACCCCAGCCAAAACCAGCACATAATGCACAAGTTTTTTTCACTAACCAACAGTGATGTTTGTTATGAAATAATTGAGCTCATCAGCCATTTTGACAAAGGCAAAAAATACTTACTGACTTTGCTGATTTTTGTCACAAGTTAAACATTTCATAATAAGTCGTCAGTTTTTGAAGAACAAAAACTATGATTTGAACCTTGTGTTTCCATCCGTAGACTTCACCGACTTGTTCTTCACCAACAAAAGTGGCACAGATGTGCCCCTTTTGTTGGTGAAGGGTCCCACTCCTTAAGGTATGGGAGATAACCTTGAATGTAGCAATGTCGTGACTAACGGACACCTGATCTTAATTCTGAAACTCCTGTAACTCCAACTCTGCTCCAGACTGGCCCTAGCAGGGTCTGGTTCTCCAACATCTTGCAGATAGCATCATTTTTCACACTGTGCAGTATGATGCCATACTGTTTTGACTACAAAACAGACTCTTGTTCCACTAGGCTAAGTCATTTTAAAATATGAAGGGCAAAGTTTAATTAATCCCAGCATGTGTCCTTGGATATCCTCTTCTTTACAAATCACAAATTACTGAGAAGACTAACAAGCTAGAGTTATAGCAAACCACCATCACACTGTCAAGTTGCCTCCCAGACCAGTTTGGTCTGCTCTTCTCAGTTAGTAGCCAAAAGGAAAAAGGGAAATCCAGCTACTGATGCAATTCAAGGCAGAGCAGGCATTCCCTAGGTATTTTAAATAGTTATCCTTGAAACTGATTCTAATTTTGCGGAGTATCTGTGAATAAGAAAAGATAGGCTTATCTTTTTTCACCACCTATCAGACTTGTTAGGATCTCTTCCCCATACAGACAAAAGAAGCTAGGTTATTCCCGGATTTAGACAAAGAGCCTGAATCTTATACTGAATTTCACCATGTTAAAAAAAAAATTTAAAATAATCAGCTACTGTGAAGAGTGTTGAAAAGCAATGGCCCATTTATATTCTGTCTACAATTTAGCATAAGACCACAAAGCATATAATTCCAGGGGACTCAATTCAAAGCAAAATGTTTAAGCTTCATCACTGAAGAACTTTATGCATGGCCAGAGAAAACAGAGAACAACAACTTTCCACAGTGTTTAGCTGCTTTGCTTGTGCTTCCATGATACAGAGGCCAAACATACAGTAATTTTAACTGAATCAAGTCCAAGATTTGTCTAAGAGTATCCACTGAAAATGAAACCGACCTTGGGGAGAAAGAAGAAATGGCAGAGCAGTGAAAACATCTTTTGCCTTAAGGAAAAGCATAGAGAAACTAGCAGTGGCTCATGCCTCCTCTCAAAATAATAACTAGGGTTATTATTTACCAGACAGAAATGACCTTTCTTCTTGCACAGTAAGTCTTTGGTGCCAGCAAAGGCAGACAAGGTAACTAAATAAGTATTCTGAAAGAGAACAGGAGCGAGTATTCAGGATGATGCTAGCATGACAGGAAACAAGAGCAAGAGATTCTCTTGCTCCTTCTGAAATGGAAAGGATGATTTGTCATAGGCAACTAAATAAGAAAAACCGAGTATGTCAACACGGAGAAACTGGTAGAACTTCTGGCAAGAGAAGGGATATTGAATCAATAATGATGGCAATGGCTTTATTTTAAATTCTAAAATTATCCTTTCTGTCCTCAAAGTATCATTTACATAAAAATCATAAAATGGTATTAAGAATCTATGGTCAAAATTCCCCTCAAGCCTATTTGTCCACTTCCAAACTTAAAAAAAAAATAACTGCAAGTCAACATGTAGAACACTTTTATTTTCCAGCACTTGTCTAAGAAGTGGACAGACTATATTACTCACCCAAAGAATCACCTCCCATGAGTTATGTCTCTTTCCACTTCTCCTCTTTCCTTTTCTTTTTTTTTTAATTTTTAGTGAATAAATCTTAAAAGTATCCTACATTTTCTTCTTTTCCTCTCCTTTTTCAACCCCTCTTACTCTCTGCCATTTTCTCTTGCCAGAGGTTCATGTAACTTTCAGTTCACCTCCTCTCTCCCCTCAAGAGATGGAAAAGGTGGAAAGGAGAGAAAAAAAACTTCCTTTATTACCTCTTTTCCTAGATTCGTTGGCTTGGCTGGTAAGGGGGCAGGAGCATGTGTCATGAGCAACCAAACTCTTCACACATCTTGATACCTGTGAGCATGGAAGTGTCCAGTCCCCCCACAGTGTGCCACAGAAGTCAAACTCAGCCATTAATGAAGGTTCTGATCTGATGCAAAATTCTGAATACTTGAACAAATACAAATATGCTTCATTTTCACGTTTTTCTTTAGTGATTAGGTTTTCCCTATGTCTTTTCTCCTAATCATATTTTTCCAAAGCACACCAAATAGTAATTCTGCATGACAGTTTAATCACCTGCATAACATTTCAAATGAAATGTTTTATTGCATTTGATGTTATTTAAACACTTACCACATACTCTTCCTACAGTTTTCAATGTGTTCTGGCTATATGAAAAAATATTTAGTAGACAGTTGGGGTATGTGCTGTTTTTTTCCATTTTTAAGTGTTTAAGTGGTAATAAACATATAGTACGTTGCAAATACATTTCATATACATATATAATTCTTTATGTGTTGTTAAGAATATATTTTTTGCATTGCCATAGTTAAGGTTGTCACATTTTCCATTTCAAACTTAATTTTAGCGTTTATAACTTTTCCATAAAATATGTCCTTCAGTAAGAAATGTGATGTTTAATTCCCCAGCTGAAAAGAGGGGGTAAGGTTTTTCCTTACAAAAACCAGATTAATAAAATAATAGTTTAGCAAACATTTATAGTAGTCAGAAATGAAGTGACAAAAAAGCCTTTGCAGTTTGGATTCCTTCTCTTAGACTGCTGAAAAGGCTTAATGCGAACAAAATTCCAACTCTGAATTGGAATATAAACACAACATTTTTTTATTCCAACCAAAAATAAGAGCTTTCCGATATCAGTTCCCACTGATTAGAGTTTGAAGCACTTTTTGACTCCACCACAAAAAAGATGAAATAGTATTTGTTCATTGCCTGTCTAGAACAATAATAATTTCAGTAGTCAAACATAATAGCCCAGACTAATTAAAACTTTTTGATCTTACTAAATTGGAGCTTACTAATTTAGCTATTTATCATTAGCTAAAATAATGATAGTCCATCCCTGATTGTATGCTTTATATTTTACTTCGTATACCTTTTTGATACTCTATAATCCACGATAAGAAGAAATTTTTCCTCAGCTCTACAAATGTTGTACTAAAGACATACTGCTTGCCACTATTTCTGTTTCTAAACAGGACAACAAAATAGAGTATAAGACAAATCATACATGATAAAACATAGATGAAATTAAAAACTCAGATGGTTTCTTGGTAATTTATAAGTATATTTTCCACAGAGCAGGAATAATTTGTGAGTGAGTCAAGTATCAGAATTCTAAGGTTATTCTAAGCTTTCAGGTTCAGGCCTATGCATGATAATGGCTATTTTTATAAAAATTGTTAAGCCTTATTTTCAATTTCTCACGTACTTCTAGCAGTTTTCCTCAACTATAGTACTTTCCAGATTAATCTATCTCTGCATTGCCAAATTTTATGACCTTTATTGCAAGTCACCCAACAAGTGTTTTCTCAAAGATTTTTTTTTCCCTGAGCCGTAAGATTTTTAGCTTTCATTCATTCCAAACATAGCAGTATGGTTCACAACTTGATTTAAAAAAAAAAAAAAAAGGTTCAAAAATGCCCTGATTTCGAGTCTTTAAAAGACAAAACAGGTCCTATATTTATTATATCAAAAGTTCCCTAAACTCATGACATTCCAGACTTGATTGATGATTTGTGAATGCTTGCAGGTTAGCAATGCTCTGCTATGTGTTCCTCAAATTCCTGTCTGACCACTACATCTACCAGCTACTTGGTCTTTGATCTTTCTTCCACAAATTTCACCCCATATTTTCAGGTTTATAACCGAAATGAAATAACTTTTTCTTTGACTCAGGACTTTGTTGTACCTATATTCTAGCTAAATTTTAAAATGGCTCCCAAGGTCTGTGGTTGCTCCACTTCACACAGATTACTAAGCAGGAACTGTGGATTTTGTCTCTGCTGTGCTTTGTCTCATGCTTTTTGTCATTTTTACATTACAAAGAAATAATATATAGATTAACAGAGTTAGAACTGTGTTTTGCTCATGTAGATGAGCCCAGTTTTTCTATTTTGTTGGAATCATGCTTTTCTTTAGTTTCTCCCTGGGTGACGTAGCTCCCAACTCATACAATGTGTTTACACTCATTTTTGCTTTTCCTTTTGGCCTCTAACACTGGGAAATTATTTATTAATTTACTAACAAAAACACAGGTTTTAAAACATGCACTAAGAAAATTAGAAACTTTCTAGGAAGACAAGATTTGTCTGTAGTTTAATTTTACACTGTTGGAGGTCATCCTCCCATGGGATGTTGAGTTTATAATGAGACTTGACAAACATGAAGTGGAACACCAGAAGAGATTCAGCCTACCAATTACACATCACAAGCCCTTAATTTTCTGATTTTCCATTATATGCTCATGGAGCATGTTTCATTTCTAACCAACCATGGTAAGTGTATATCATTCCTGATTTAAAGTCAAATTTCTGAGTGCTGCAAAAGTTGCAGTTCAAACTAGCAACGTGGTCAATAAACAGCATCTTATTTTCGTATTCTAAAAATTCTTTCAGGAAGCAATTGCGTAGAAAAAGCGACATCTTATAATGGAAATGCCTAAAGGAAGGTATCTGGCCGTAAGCAGACAGCAAAATAAATGCCACACTGCTAGTTGTAGATGATCTCTGTCCTTAATAAATAGAGACTAAACAAGAACTAACACTTGCACATGAAATTTAGTCACTCAAACAGCTATATATTAGACTTTGCTTCACATTAAAATTATTTGGACTACTTCAAGTTACATGACCAAGATGCCTCTGTTGTGGATGATAAGTAGGCGCTTCTAGAATTTGGGATCAAATCACCATCCAGCTCCCACTTCTTGGGCTATACCTTAAATATACCACTATTAAAAGAAATACAGGCAAAGTGGGAATCAGCAGAATCATTTCTTTCCATTTCTCCTAAACTCTTGAAATACAGACTTTTGTCTGAACAGTGGAAGTCTACAACTTGGCTCTACCCATCTAAGCCATAACAGTCCTGATAACATGTATGTCTCTGCAAAGGTGTCTACAAAAAAATGGAGATATTTTAGGTACTTCTAGGTGATAGTGTTCAAGAGTAAGAAGTTTAAACTGCCGGCATGGTGTCAGCATCTCCCAGACACTACTTGGGAACTGCTCAGAGAATAGTATTGACTGGAGGTTTTTTCCCATTGGGCAATCTCCTTTTCAAGGGAGAAAGGAGAAAGTTTACCCTAAATCATTTTTTAAACTGCCTCTCTCCACACACACACACACAAGATCTGAAACTCGGCATGGAACATCGTCTGAGAAATTGGCTTTTTGGCTTTGAAATACCACATCCCAAATCAACACCTTGTGAAAAAACAGAAAAGAAATAACTTAATTAAAAAGAAAACAAAATCATTGACAATGGAACCACATTGGTTTCCACCAAGTAAAAAAATGTATACAACCATGTATACATACACCATGGATGTGATACAAGCATGATGAAAAAGCTTACTATTTTTAAATTTCTTACTGTATTATACACTTAAAAGAGGAACGAAGTATTTACACAGCATAACTGCACTTTTATGTCTTCAAGGGATTAATTTAACACAATCCAAACAGCTAAGCGTTAAGGCTGATCTATCACTAAATCTTTACAAACCACAGATTTAGCTTTAAGAATGATAAGACAATTTAGTCCCATTCCCCACCCAAAAACAATTCTTTGGCTTTTAGAGGCTGATAATTAATTATGGAAATATTTGTTCTCTCCTTGTCTCTTTCTTCCCAGTGCTATCGTCTATCACAACTATGATGAATATAATTATTGCAAGTCTAAATGAAGTGAGAGGAAAGGTAGAACTTCTTGAAAAATAATGAGTTTTTAATTCACTAGGAAAGTGAATCTAGGTTTTGTTTCCTATGAAAAGCATTAAAAGAACTTGTGGACGTACAGAAGGAGGTGAACTGTAATAAATCATACTCTTAACTCTGCTATTTGTCTTCTTTAATTTTCCATTTAGTGAACAAATGTCTTATTTTTACCTTTGGAGACCTACAAACTACAGAACTTACAACTATTTAACAAGAAATAACACCAAAAAAAAAAGAAATACCGGAGTTGTTCCATCTTCTCAAATAAAATTCTTATCCAAATATCGTACTTATTTTCAGACAAGAAACCCCCAAAACCCTGAAGTACTTTGGGGTGCTTCTGTAGTTTTTAGTCTTGTAAATTCCCACCGACTCAAGTGGAAGTTTCACTGTAAGTGGACTGGAGGGAAACAGAGGGAGGACCTCTCCTTCAGACTTCAAAATTGTTGGTCTTGCACATTCTTCTCAAAAAATGTAATGTGCAATACATGTATTTGTATTAGTAACCAAGAAACAATATTTATTTTGGAAGACACAGGGTTTCATTACTGTGAGCAGAAATGTGGTATTCACTCACAGCTCTGGGCTGGGTACAGAAGGAAGGTAGTTTCAGGGCATTCTGAACTGGCACTTCCCAGTGGAGATGTCTGCGGTGTCATAACCTGGAGGCGACACAACAACGCCTCTGCATAGCCACAATCACCCTGTCAGGCAAGCTCTGCCCCACAAGAAAAGATTAGAAATACAAGTCCTCCTTCAGGGTTTTGTTCCTTAGGAAAAAACAATATCAAAAGGTCTTGTTTTGAGAGGGAACCCTCATTTTTTCCCCTCCTTCCATGACTTGTAGCCTCTTGACCTACAAATTTCTAGACAGAAAAAGTTATGTTTTTCTGAAGTTGAGTTTTGATACAAAGCATATTAGTACAATACTGCCAATCCCAAGCATTCAAAAATCATGAGTCAGACACCAAAAGTTATGAGGCTGGCTGGCACTCCAAATTTAAGAAGAAAGTGTCTTCTGTTTTGTTGTTCTTAGTCTACAGTATGGTCACATTTTTAAGCTTCTGTTGGCAACCATGAAAGCAGACACTCAACCAATGCATTGTTTTATTATTTTGAATGAAATTACATTTTTATGTAATACTTGATTTTAGCAGCTCAGGCACTAAGAAAACTAGATGTTGCATGACTAGTCATAAAAATCACCCAATTTGGCAACAGTTATTAGTTGTGCAGTTATAGTCTGAATATTTTGGCACCCAAGACTTGGCGCTGATTTCAAAATGTCTACTGATATGAGTTATAAAGACATCACACTAGGCTTCTGCTCCTGGTGACATGAAAAGAGTTAATAGTCTGTATCCCAAAAATGACAGCAAATCACACCTTTTTCTCTTTGAAACGATCCAAAACCACATATCAAATCAATACTCATGTGTATTTCTGAGTGGTTTCAACTGTAAACTTTATGCCAAGAATACCCTTGTGATTTGGATTCAAGACTGAGTGAAAAATGCCTCACTCAAATCCAAACAAAATCTCAGAGAAATGTTCCCTTCAGACTTGTAATCTTGTGATTTGTGCAAGAATGCTGGAGGTTTGGGTCATAAACCCAGGAAAGACAAGTTTATTGATTTCTGTTGTACAGTCAAAATCCTAAACAGAAATCCTTGACCAGATTTAGCCACAAATCTGCGATATATAATTTTTATATTACATATATAAATTACTGGTCTTCTTCTGAGCCACTCACTACAGAGAAATATTTCATGATTCAGAGCCAATGTTGGGAGTCAGATGACTGGATTCGCTCCCTTTATATGTCTGAGAAGGCTCACTTTTCCAATCTCTTGACATTCCCGTAAGGGAGTGGGAGACTGCCCAGATGTGACCAATCTTATTTTCAGAGCTGGATAAGTGTTCAGGAATGCCATCTGTACAGTGATTTTACTGTCACTGTTGATAGGTACAACATGGACTGTAGGAGTACATCATCATAAATGGCGTGATTCAAACTGGCTCTACTGTTGTTTCCTGTGGGCACTGGGCTCCACTAGAGGGGCTCTACTAGACGAGCTCCACACTGGGCTGGTTGTAGAACTGGACTCCATTATATGCTGCTGTTAGAAAAATACTGAATTTTGTTGCAAAAGTGGGAAGTTACCATGCAAAGTGACCATTTGACATTCGTAGCAATTTCTGTGAGACAGACAGTGTGCAGCTGACAGACCTGTGAGAAACACTCACAGAGCTCAAGAAGTAGATCTGGTGATGGTGGGATCTTGTATGCATTCAATGCTGATTGAAATGTCATGCTACTACCACCTGTGTCATGCCACTACCACCTAGGAAAACCAGAAGTGTCATTTCTACTTTTTTCAATAGCATAGATAATGCAAATTTACTTGTTACTTTAAGTTTGATTTAACCATCTTTTTATCAGCTTATAAACACTGAAACTGACAGTTAATCAGGCATTAAGCTATGATCAGGACTCCATGATTGCCCTTCGGGCTTTCCTTTTTTTTGCTCAAGGAGTTATTTACTGAACTAGTTGCTCTTCAGCCCCAAATCAGTCAAGATCTCTCATTTGTCTGCACTTCTCCTTCCCCCAGCTCCTAGAAGTTGTCAGCATTTAGATCAGGCAGGTAAGACAAATGAGGAAGAGGCATACTTTATCCATGAATTTCGAGCCTCTGTGAGACATGAGGCTCACAAGGATTCTTATAGGTCTTGAGTCCTGGCCTCTCCCTGCCTCATTTCATCCTTTAAGTCACTGACCCTGCCCCTCTTCCCAACACAGTTCTAGTAGTTCCCTTAACCGAAACCTTCTCAACTCTTCTCTTCTGTACATTAGTCTCTTCCTTTCACCTCTCATTTCATGTCCTGGTCTGACCACTATTTTCTGTTCATTTTCCAGTGTCCATTTGTGGTTCCAGTGTTTCTTTACTCGATTATTTTCTCCTCCAACTCCTTTAATTACGTCTCCCCTTGCCATACATACCCTAATATACCCTGGCATCACCCTGTCAGCAGTCTAGATGCACCTCTTATGATGGATACTAAAGGAGGAAGAACTGAAATAACAAAAGAGAGTTCACAAATAGTGATTCTTCACGACAGTCTCTACTCCCCACTCTCTACAGTGGCAGCTGCTGCCCCTGCTCTGCCTTCTCTCTCCCACAGAAAGGAGGCAGATCCACCAGGAGCCTGTTGGACCAAGTTCATTCAGTGCATCAAGAGTGAATTAAATATACTAACTTCTCTGTTTCTCAATGGAATTCAGGTTACTCTACTTAAAAGTCAATATGATTATTTAACATTTTGTTTTAAATTGGATTTTGATATTTTGATCTTACTGTAGGTTCCTCAGGGCCTTTCCAGTCAAGTAATTAACAGGATAACATTCCCCACTTAAAGTCTTTGTAGCTGTAGTCTTATTCCTTGCTATGAAAAATTACTTTTGGATCAGACTCTAGACAATCTTTTTTGATTATTTATCTAAAACTAAAAGCAGGAAATGATTCATTTGATTTCTGCCAATACTGGAGTGTTGCCACTTTTAGCTCAGGAAGAGTAGGCTTCCTTTGGCAGCCTTTGCTTGCATGATGATGAATGAAGTTCTATGTTTAGTGCTTGCTAAAATTTTATAGAGTCTAAAAAAGCAATCTAAACATGTTATAGGGAGTGGGTAAGTTTTTTCAGATAACTATACCATAAGTTGTCATGCTGTGTCTCAGCAATACCTTCAATATGTACATAGAGGAGGGACTCTCTCCAAAAAAACATCTTTAAATACTTCAAAATGCACTATTTGTCATAATAAGCAAATTATTCCCCCAACGTGAATACACATTAGCAGTAACATTACATAGAGGAAAACATAAATGGCTCTCCTTGTCTTAATGATATAGCACCCAAATTGCATGCAGTCATTTGTCACAAAAAAGCTTAGACCACCATGCAACAGGCAGTTAAACAGCACAATAAAACCTACTGTAGACCCAACCAGCAACTGCCACTTACTGATGAACAGAAAAGTCTTAGAAGTCTTGACAATGTAAATATTTGTCTGTACTAAGAGCTATAATAATTCAATCATGATACCTTAATTGTGGGGAGGGAATTAGGCAGAAATGATGCATTTGTATCTAACGAAAGCATCCAAGTATCCTTTCAAAAATAACCATAAATTTTACATAAACTGGTCTCACTGGTTGGCACTTGTCATTCAGACAAACTTATTTTCAAGATCTGAATGTAAACAGACATGTTTGAGTAATTCAGGATGTTTTTACAAATATTTTATACTCAAATTCAGTGTCCTCAACTTTGTTCTCACCTGCCTTTTTTTCTCTCCTTCTGTACTACCTACCTTTGTGATTTGATGGAGCATTTCTCCCCATTGTTTCCTTTGATAACTCCCCAACAGGCTTCTGAAATGGCATGTACAAGTGAGCCAGTTTTCATGTTGAGAACAGTCTCCACATTCATGTACCTTCTCTACCTCCAAGTGTTCTGGGATCTGGATGGGTGTTCTCAGAATATTTACACCTCTGTGAAGACTGTAGCTGCACTTTATGTTCACTGTGCTTGGGATCAGACTTTAGTCAGGAAGATACTCTTGAACTAAAGGTACTTTTATACATATATATAATTTTAAGAGTATTGGGCATGTATTAGAACAAGAACAATGTTTTTAACAGCAAGTTATAGGTAACTGTTTTGTTTGGAGGGCAAATTATCATTTACACTCTACCATTCACACTGAGCAAACAGCTTGCCTTGGGAATAGAAATGGTTTAGAATATTAACCTATTTTTGTTATTTCATGAAAGTAGCCTAAATGTCTAGGGTTAGTTAAAGATTTTGCCTTTCCTGACCTCACCTGTGTTTGTTTTCCACATGAAGACTTACTTTTATGCTTTGCTTAATGACATACTTTCCTAAATTAAGGTATCTCCGGGACAAATAAAGTACAGTGGGAGTGACATTAATTCTGTAACTACACCTTACTAAAGTTCATTCTCATGCAGAAAACTGGGGAAAGAGAATGAAGAAGTACAGAGAGAAAGAGAATGATAACGTCTGTGTATTGGCAACCCTACCCTACTTCCTTTAAAATTGACTGTGGAGCCTGGTTGGCTCCTTTGGATAGTGCATAATTTTGAATAAATAGTCCTGTCTGATAAGGTGTCTGATACTAAGACACCTTGTATCATACACATTTGACACTCCCAGTTCAGAAGGTTTTGTTATTCTACCTTCTTTTAAACTACTCAAGAAGCATTTGCGTTCCTGGAATTAACTGTCTCTGGTATCATCTTTGAGCTGTGCTTCTGAGAGACGTCATTAAATAAAAAAGAAAAGACGCTAATGGAATATTCCAGGACTAGTAAAAGATAAATCTGTAGGGAGTCAGGATGCAAAGATGGGAAAATGGAGAGTTCAGCTAGGGCCACATGCAAGGGTTATCTGGTGCTTTCGTTTCAACCACAGACAATATCGGGACAAAATAGTGGAACATCGTCATTCCACTTCAGTTTCCATTCTGTTCTGCAGCAGTCAGGTATAAAGAATCTCAAAGGATTTAACATTCAAAATGTACATCATCTGCAATTCTATACTTTTACAATTAATACACTTTTTCTATACCTTTCAAAAATATTGCCTACATGATAGAAAGAACTAGGGTCATAAAGAAAATATTAGATGAAGTAATTTGGCCTATATATTACACATAACAAGAGCTGACTTCCATACTTGTATTTTAGAGGTTAAGTAAATAAGGAAGTGGAGAACTAAAAAGTGATGATAACAATGAAAAATATAGAGGAGAGGACCATGTTTTCAATGTGAGGACAAATAGCCTAAAAGGACAATTTAGTGTTTAAATACCACTCTTTCTCAGATAGTTTTATGTCTGTTTTAGATTTAGGGATTAATGTAGAATCTCTTCAAATATATGAGAGATTTGATTGTATCTTAAAGCAAACTGTAAAGGGGTAAAAATTTAAGAAAGCCTTTGATGTCCACCTTTATGATCCTCAGTCTCTCAGCTTTCCCCAAAATGGAGAAGGCAAGCAGTCTCTGTCAATGTATATATGTAAGACATTTATCGGTGAATAGGATCCAAAAGGCTTTATCCAATTTCCCACCATGTACATTTTCAGATACTGTGTGGGCTACATGGGATTTCCCTCTGTTCTGTTGCTGAAAATCAGAAACACTCACCTCTGTGATATGCAGACTGAAAAATCATGCAGAGTTGACCAAAGCTGCAGGTGGACTTATGGCCATTCCCCACTGATGCAAAAACACGAACAAAATGGATGCAATGAAACCAATCGGCCCCCAAAGACTCTGCTTTCCTCTCACCTCTTAACCCCTTTCTCCTCTCTGGCTGACAGTCACTTAGAGTTTTCTCTTTCCTAACTCAAACTGCAGCAGAAGACAGTCTTAACAGTCTAGCCATGCATGTTTCTTTCCACATCCAAGGTTCCCAAACAGGACTTTCATCAAGCTGAGTGCTATTCATCTGCTATTCACTGCAGTCTCAAAGGAAAAGTCCTTCATAGCCCCATTTCCATCAGAGACCAATCCACTGACATCTTCCACTTGAAAATTCAGCACTGCAAAATCCCATTTTTAGGGTTACCTCAGACTGGTTCTGCCTCCTGCTAATGAAATGAGGAATGATCCCCAAAGCTGTATTCAAACCCTACATTTTCTCTTCCAAACTCTCCCCGAGCACAACAGCCCTTCTTGCTTCCTTACAATTTCACATTTGCTCACTCAAGGTGTTCCTCCACTCTCACTTCTTTCTCCCAGCTGCCCATCCCCAGTGGCAGTTCATGACAGACCCATTTGTTTCTCAACAAGACAGATTGGAAGAAAGGATATCTTTTCTTTGCTGTTTTCCTCTTATATCACTGAGGACAAAAGAGACTTAACATATCAAAGCTGCAAGAGGCAAGCCCTGAGAAAAACTTTTACTGTGTTTCCTCAAAACCAGCTTTTCAAGCCTTTCCTTGATGACACAAAAGTGTAAGTACACCAAAGACCTAATCAGGAAGTTCTGTAGCTCTCTGGAACATAAAGAAATAAAAAATCTGAGCTCACCTCAACTAAGTATCTTTGTTGCTCTCATCAGCTGGTGTAATCATGTCTCACAGTCAATTATATTGACATTTAAGTGTAAATGAAATTCTGAGGAAACAATGCAATACTAGAAAGGTTGTGTGCAGGGGTACTTTAGATAATTTATTAAGAAAATTAATATCTAGCACATCAAGTAAGTAGATTATTAGCAAATTTTTCATAGATGTACAGTAGTATGCAGGACTATACCCAGTGAGATTGCATAAAGTGTATTAGAAGACAGACTCTCTGTGCTCTGTATATCCAGCAGTCAAAGATAAAAAAATGAGGAAATCAAATCACTTTTGGTTCCTTCAGGAACATTTTTTGGGTGTATGAAATATTTTCCTGAATAGAGGCTTAAACAGAGAGAACAGCTCACACAGCTTATCAGAAACCTCATTCAGCTGTGTAGCATTTTGAGAAGCAGCTTTCTTCTACAACCAGCAGCTACAGAAAGATCTTAAAAATAAATAAAAAAGGCATTTTTACACTGATGACCTTGTCTGAGATTACATCATGTCTCAGTTACCATGAATGCTGGCTACAGCTTTAGCTTCTGTTGCGTCCACCAGAAGATACATTTCTGTTCTGTATCAATAACATGCCATGTGTGCTTGAGCCAGGGAAGATTTGCTTCTTACTTCCGTATTTACTGTCAAAGCACTGAACCAAGAACCTGAGTTTCAGAGAGACCACTTCCTTTGCTGATGGATCTAGCACACCAAAACAAGTTTTCTCAGCCTTAACAAAAAAATAGGATAAGGGTTAATTCTGTGCTGTAATAGGCTATTTAGACATGTATAACCACTCCACCCAGGCATAAATGACACCAGCTGTAGGGCCAAACTGTGTCTACAATGCCCTATCTGTACACTGAAGTTACCTCTATAGAAGCAAATTCATGTAGTATTTAACTGCAATACAATATACAATACTTAGCTACAACTACAATATACTACAATATACAATATACAATACTACAATATACAACTACAATATACAATACTTAGCTAGAATAATGATCAAAAGAAACAGTGACTCCTACGTTTTTTGTCTTATACACTTGTAATCTATCCTCTCAACTTCCTTAGGGGTTAGGCAGATACACACGGCAGACTGCTGAATTCTGGATTTCTCATGTTTCTTATTACCTTGCTAATGTATACATTTCCATCAATGGGATGAAAATGTATTTTGGAGAAAAGAAGTAGATGTGCAACCCATAAAACCTATTTTGGGAAGATAACGCCTATGACATCATATTTTTCTGCAGGCAGCAGATGTTTCAGTAGTGTGAAAAATATTTACTCTAGCTTATATCAGAGGGTATCCATTTATTGCTTTCATTAAAATTTGGCTATATGTGTGTCTCTTTAGATGCAAAACAAATTTTCCTACTGACAAGACTGCAACTTGCCCTGTGAGATTAATGCTTCTCAACTCATGTCCTGGTATATACATGCTGCCATTTCACTGATGAACTTGGACAAGGAAAACGCAGGACAAGGTCAAAAGACCAAGGAAAACTTATGTCTGGGAAGAGATAGACATTACCTCCATAACATCACTTCACTAGAGGTGAACAGTCTGTTTTGAGAAAATGCTGGAAAACTGATCAATCATATACATGGGGCCTGAACCTCTTGCTTAACTCTGAGGTTTGCAAATTTCTCAAAGCCTGAAAATCTCTTTACTCTCTCCTTTTAAAGTAGTTTCTAATTTTTTTTATTTTTCCATTTTTTTTTTCCTGACTACAGAAACATTTAGACTGAGGAGAACAGTAGGATGAGCTCAGAGAGCTCTTTTCCACATTATTCTTCAACTGACTAAATTCACTAAAATTCTTTAAGATATTCCAGGTTTATTCAAAACTTTTCTTCTATCTGTAGCTCTAAAATGGAGGATATGAATTCCTGGTAAGAATGCCAGTTGCAGCAGAGGATTTCTCTCTGGCTCTTTGTAAGTTATTTTTTCGCCTCTGATAGTGAGACAAATCTCTAATTCCTCTGTTAATTTCATATAGAATTCTTTATTGTGAATTATTTAACTTTTGTCTTTCTCATACGCAGAGTGAATTTTCTTTTTTCATAAATGAGATTTTTACAGATGTATTTTTACATTCTTCCTCCAGAAAATTTATTGCAGACTACTGGTATTACAGTAAAATTTGTCATGATTCAACACCCCCATTGTGGTCAGCTTTGTTCCAACACAGAAGGAAAAGGCCATCCTTACCACAAAATAAAAGCTGTGTTTTGTTGATTTTTTGTTAAATTTTATTTTAAAGGGAAAGTATACCTCCATCCACATATAAATTGAGATATGAAGAAAGCTTCATTCTTTGCTGCGATACTTAGCTACAACCCTTGAGCCATAATTTTTATTGGAGGACAATCTGAGAAATTCTGCTTGCAGAGCAGAGTTCCTTACTCAGATTTAGATAGGTTTGTTTACGTAGTCCGGACTAAAAGTAGCACAGCTTCATTTCTCAGATGGCTTCCCCCTCACTTTCTTTCCAGGAGAGTATTTTTTCTCCCAATTCAGTGCTTCATTCCTACCAACAAGTCTTTCTCAGAAGAAGTTAAAATGAGGAACTTTTCAAAAGCTCCCATGCTGAACATGCACTCTATAGATAGAGAAGCATTGCTGCACGAAACAGAAACAGAAAGGTTACTTAGCATCAAAATAGGCCTGAATAAAATATTTGGTTTGGGTTCCACTGCCTGCACAATTATGGATTTCATATATTGTGATAGAAAGATAAAATGGGACAGAAATTCTTTAACAAGCTCCAGCTTGCTCTTTAAATGTAGTTCTGAAGAATGGGAGCATATGGAACTGCTTTGTAGACTCTTCTGGGCTAGACATCTGCTTGCTGGCTGAGATTGCAGTGGAGTGGGTGTTCACTTCAAGCACTAGATAATTTAAATAAAAGACAAAAATAAAGTACATTTCTTCTGTCAATATTGACTGTTACAGTATCACAATCTCTAGGGCTGCAGCCTGTAACTCTCCTCCCCCGTTCTCAGCTAAGTTCCTACTCTGTCACGAGCCTGACTTCTCTTTCCAACAAAAATGTGAAACTACTTACGCATGTTAAAATAGCCCTTCTCATCTGGGAATTTCAGCAGCTAGCATGGTATCATAGAGGCGATTCATGATTATGGGATTTACTGACTTCAGTGTTTTCAGACATTTCCTTGTGAGGTAACCTCCTCGTCGTAATTAAAAGCCTATATATTTACAAAAAGAGACCAGCACTAAGCGGAAACACCTGAGACTTTTGCAGGCAAAGCTCATCCTATGAAAAACTGTTCTTTAATGGCTGCATAAGAATCCACATAAATGTATTTAACTTCAATATTGGTCTTATCCTCCTGGTCCTGCTGGCACATGATTATACTTCCTCTACCTCCTTCATCAAGTGTAATCACTGTTAAAGTTACTCTGGAGATATGCTTGGCAGCTCTAGGATCCTAGATGTGAAGCTGCATTATATATTTTCCAGCAGTAACACCTAGACTTGTGGGTTGGCTCCTAAAATGAATGTAGTGGCAGTAGCTAGTTGATTCTCTTGATAGATGCCTCAGAGGCTGCCCTGCTGCTTGATTACACTCCTTACTAGATTTATTCTTGAGTCATTCAGGCTTTTTAAATTTTCCTTCTAACTAAAATATGAAAATAGAAATGTGAAACTTAGAATACATGTTAAAATGGCCCTTCTCATCTAGAAATTTTAGAGATTAGGATGCCATTCTAGAAACATTTGCTCTTAATTTAGTTTAGGTAGCTAATGATCCTCAATCAGTCTGAAAAAGATTATCAGTTGTATTAAAAGTTGACACATTCCATTGTCCAAATAGGATGGAGGAATAAACAAATTCACAAGAGATTTAAAATGTGGATTTGTTCAGTAATAATTTTCATGCTGAAAATAGCACTAGCTGTCTTTCTAGCAGAATATTGAGAAGTGCTAATATTACTCTTAAAACTTCAAAGTTACACTATTTAATCAGATTTCTCATGATATGTAAATGCCTTTGTCTATTTCCTGCTATGAAAAAAAATTCCTTTCTAGAGCCACTAATTTCACCCAAGATTATCACTTTAGAAGTATAATTTATATCAAGCTACCTGATGTCCTTGTAAGAATAAGTATTACACAAACAAAAGTTGTCTTGAAATAATATTTTAAAAGCTGCAAAATTGAACACTGAACTTAGGCAGAATTAAGTTGATTATATAAATATTGTGTTGCCCTCTACTTATTTACTTGAACACTCCTTTTTCAGAGCACCTGAGCTCATTGAGTACACATTTGGATGGTACCCATTGAATGTGTAACTGTTCAAAATTATATTTAGTCTTTCTCTTATTTACTACTCACTTTTCAATCTTAGATCAAAAGATGGTATACCAGTATCCTCAAAGGAATATCTAAGGAGATTTTTGTTTTGCTAAAACGGATTTTGAATACCTAAATCTATCTTGAGCATGTCTTCAGTATTCCCTGGTCACTCAGGAGCAACTCAGAACAGGGCACTCCTCACACCTGTCTCAGCTGGGGTCTGAATTCCAAGTGACCTGTGCTGGGTCTGGCTGGGGTGGAGGTGACTTCCTTCATAGCAACCTGTACAGTGCTGTTTAGGAGGACTAAAACAGTGTTGATAACATGGCAGCATTTTGCCTGTTGCTGAGCAGTGCTTGCGCAGCACCAAGCCTTTCTCTTTTTCTCACTCTCCTTATGCTCTGTCCGGCAACTCAGCTGCAGGAGCACAGTGGGCTGTGAGTTGACATCACCATCTCTGCTGAGTCTAATTGCAAAAATGGAATAGTCCAGATTGTACAATGTCATGCTCAACAGTAGGGCTGGGATAGCAGAAGGAGAAGGAGGATTTTGTCCTTCCACTTCCATGGTAGCCATCATTCGGAGAATGTTTGGGCACTGATCTGTTTGTGGGGTTGGTGAATGATTGCATTTGTGTCATTTGTGGGGTTTTTTTCTATTTCCTTCACGTACTACCCTGTCTTTATCATGACTCACAAGTTTTCTCATTTTTTTTCTACCTGTTCTCCCACTCATCCTGTTAGGAGGTAGGAACTAAGAAAACAATTGTGTAGGTGCTTGGCTGTTGGCTAGGGACAACCCACCACAGAAACACACTGGATGACATGAGAGATCTCAGAGGACTGTATTTCCACACCTGGCCACAGGAACCATAGCAATATCTAACCTGTATAATATTTCTCCCACAGCATGTCCCTCTTTCCTATTCCCTGCTTGAACCCATCAGGGACCTTTGGAGACATCAGTAACATCCTGTTGGTCCCCCTATTTGAGTTCCCTTTCCACGGAGTGAAGAACTCAGTTCTTCTAAGTCATGAGGGAACAGGACAGAATTAATTCACCAAGAACTGGAAGCACTCCAGGTTTCACAGTATAGGCTTTAAATTGGCTCAAACAGTCTGAGTTTCCCTCTGTAAACTGAAAGCAAGATATTGTAATTAAAAATCCAGGAAAGTGAATAGGTAGTGCTACGAGTGCCTTCAAAAACAATCCAGTTTGAAAGAGTACCTCTTTCAAATTAAATAAATATTCAAATTCAAGGAGGGGGAAAAAAAGGCATTTAATTTCTTAGGAAAAAAATGAGCCTGAATTTGAGGACTGAATTCTATTAGCTAAACCCCTTAGTACTCATGAGATCTCTAAATCCGGATATAGCTATGTCATTCCATTAAATACTGGATTCTAGGTGCGTAACATCCACCAAACCTGTCAATGCTTGCTACTCTGCAGCACAAAGACATGGACCATTAGAGATTTACAGCAAGGTATTCCATATGGCTGATTTGTATCAAAACTTTTCTTTCTTTTTTTTTTTTTTTTATTTTAACCAAAATCATAAAGTGCTTTTTGAGATAAACTGAAGGTTTTGCTACTCTCTAGATATGACTGGAGGATTTGTTCAGTGCCACTTCTGTATTTTCAGTTTTCTTGGAAAACCACAACAAATTTTTACTGGCAATCCCAATAGTCTGGTATGTAGCCATTGGATCTGATTCATATTGTAGCAAGCATAAAAGACCCCCCAAAAAATCTAGATATCAATTGCTCCAGTCCATGTGACAGAGTTTTGCAATGTACAGATTTTTACAAAACTTTAACAAACTTTTCACAAACCTTTCAAAGGTAAGTTCCTTTGCTCCCGTCTTCCTTGTTTTAAAATACAGATTAATATACCAATTTCGGCTAAATTTCTTTTCCTGTATAATGATGAGGCTATAAAACTAAGAGGTGCCTAATACAACATGACTAATTTGCCTCCTAAACTACTCCAATAAATAAACAGTTATAAAAACTATGAACTACTGAAAGGAAATATATTGGTGGAAAGCAAAGACAAATGTTTTAAGCACTTTTTCATCATGACTAGCTCACCTGAATCAACATCGAGTGAAAGATAACACTGTAAAGACAATGTACATCTACTTATTCCTTTTCTTTTTTTTAATGGGAACTCATATTCCAGGCTCATAGCTCTTTTTTCTTTTTTTATGTTGTAAGTGGAACAAGAACACATAAAAGTGATCTAATGAAGGTTCTTGTCTCTGTCAAAGTATATAATAAAGAAGCAAAGCTTGCAGTAGTAGGTGACATCTTTTATTGTGCCAAGATTTTCTCTTTTGCTGTCCTTAACCGCCATGGCTACAACAATGTTTATACAACAGAGGAAAGGTTTTGCTTATTGCCTTGATACCTGAGGTATACCAACATTACAGCTGGGGGAGAGGGATATATTCAGTATACGTACAACTATCAATAAATACTTTAATACAAAATTCTCTGTGGATTTCTGCACACATACTGCCACTAGCACTTTTGCAAAACTGACATAAGGAAAAAAAAACACTCATTGCTAGAAGAAGAGCATAGTAGAGTATTAAAAATTTCCCATATCCAAACACTCTTTTCTTTGAGGGATTAGAGAGGTCACAGTGGGGAATACGTACAGTTCCTTGGAATTTTGCATGGTGTATTAATTAATCTTATAAAGGAAGTGGGGCATAGAAAGATCTCCAGATCAGCAGCTTGCTTCAAAAAATAAAAAATGCTGAATTTCATAGTGTTGGCTCAGGGCACTTACTTAGGAATTGCTGTACAGCAACAGAGCTGGTTTTGGTAAGAAAACCAGTTATGAAGGAAGAAAAAAAGAACTGAGAACTCAAGCTGATGCTGAACAGCATGAGTGTGAAAGTTCAGTCAGTGTGTACAGTGCTGTTTCTTCATGTAAAGAAGAACCCAGCACATGAGGAAACTCTCCTCTTTGCCCATCAAAGCACTTCATATATTCACAGTGTGAATTTACACAAATATTTATGTAATGAAGTACAGCAGAACAGTAGCAGTTAATATTTGTTACATTCCAACAGCAAAAAGAAAAGGTAGCATGGACTGAAACCAGTCTCTCATGTGTTCTAATCAACCCCTTATTCCTATTAATTTTATTGTGATGGTTTTCAAAATGTCCCAAGAATCTTTAATTTTTGCTTCTCCAGAATAATCAGAAAAACAAATAAAAATCCATGATCTGTGACAAAGAGGGTAACTTTGGAATTTTGTTGACCCTTTGATGTTGGATCACCTTTTTAAAACAGTAAGAAAAGAAATTATAGAAGGAAAGTGAATATTCAGTGATGTAAACAACTTTCAAGGATCGCATTAGCTAATAAATTTCTTTGAAATAAGTGCTATGGGTTTGGTATCTGTTAAGAAATTCACTCCATATCATGGACCTGCGGTTCATTTTTCATTATCAAGCAGTATTATAATTGATTTAGCATGAACCTTTAAGAATTACTATTTCCTGTTCAGTGGTTTTATTTTCAATTTGATAATGAAACACCCATAAAATTTAAAGGTTTATTAAGGAGAAGGGGTTTAGTATTAGCACCTGGCAACTATGTGGAATGCATACTCAACTAAGAATTAAAAATTGGCATTCCTGGAATTTTTTCTGCTCTGCCATTTGTTCATAGGGTCAGGAAGATCAGCCTGTGCACGGGCGGTGGATGTGAGAGTGAGCAGGGAAAGGCTCCAGAGCTTCTGCTTGGGAAACCGCCTTAGAGATGGAGGGCGCTGCAACCAAGTCTTACCACAAACTTCAGCAGCTTTGAGAGCACTCAGGCTGGTACTGCTGAATCCTCTGAAGAAAACCAAAACAATAAGAAAAAAATATTCATAATACCTATACTCCAATGGATAAGTCTGCTGAGATTTTAGTCAAATCATCCTAAGCCACATATTCAAAAGCAACAAGCACTGTTTCTTGCTATCACCTTATTGTGTTCTCTCTGCAGCACTTTGATAGGGAATAACTTTTCAGAGCACTGGGACTAGAAGAGTCCAGAAGTCATGGGTCCAGAAACAGCTCTGGAAAACCTTGGATTCAGGTCTTCGAGACAGCTAAGTAATGTCATCATCAGGGGATGTCATTCCAGAGGCAGTAAAACAGGCTATGAAAGCCTAAACACAAATATATTGTTGTCAGACCACCTATAAAATAAGGTTAGAAGCTATCATGTCACAGATTCAATTAGGTTTAGATAGTAGTTACTTGTGAAAATCCAAGCGTAGTTTATTGGTATGTATTGTTAATATTATTCAAGAAAAAGAAAGCTAGGACAGCAATTACGGACAGCTTCTTGTACAGGTTCAGAGATCATTTCTAAATTAGATCTCTACTCATTGACAACTTAAAAGACTAGACATTGCAAAACCTGAGATATTTCCAGCTTATTTGTTGTAAATACTCAGCACACAAATAGATAGCGTGCCCAAAATTTTCTATGAAAAAGAATAATATAAATTAAAATTAATAAGAAACACAAACAGAAATGAGCAATTTTAAAATCATTTTTTTCCAGCGACACTGTGCAACTCACCTATTTTCCAAGTCCCCGGGATCTCAGATTTATCTTTATAACAAATAGGAAACTGATTTGTTTTCAAAAACCTAGGTGTACACTGACTCTTTCATGCTATATGCCTTTCTTCTCCTGTGGTCAAGTACCTTGCAGTTATTATCGCTTATTTGTTCAAGTGGTGAGGAAATATTAAATATCACAAGTTCTCAGCAGAGACTGGACAATAATTATCAACAGATGGCTGGCAGTAGGGTTTCAAGAGAGAGAAAGAAATTGCCCTTCCCTCCAAAACAACTCACTATGAGAAGCTGTAAGCAACTTAGTGACAGTTTTGGTTAAAATCAGATTTAACTGCCTGCTTTCTCACCATGTTTTTTGTGTTACTTTTTCCCTTTCTTATTTAGCTGTGATGAGAAAGCCCCAGTGCTGCATGTCTTGACTTTCTCATAATGATGATATTTACATTTGAAAAACCTGAAAACTCCTCGTAATTTACTCTCTTATTGAAAGTAATACCACTGCTGGGTAATTAGACATGTACAATTTTACAACAGTGTCTTAAGATTCCATATTCACTCATCTTAAATGACTCCACAGAAGATGTGGACATACACAGTGGGACAGATCCTCCACTGAAGCTATTGACAGAGTTAAGGTAATTTATTCCAGGCTCCCTTTACATGTGATATGGTTTGTTTTCAGAACAAACATGTGGCTAATCAAACCACTGGACCCTGAGATATTTGCTTCACAAATCAGCCCTTCCTTAAACATTTTTAAAGGATGACTGATTTGCAAATACTGGGGAAAAAATAAAGACACTGAAATTGCCTTCACACTCTATTTTCTTTTGTCTTGTGTACCTGAAGGGCTCCATCTGGGTACGCCAGGTGCCTTAGCTTGAAATGCTGTAGAAGCCCTAGCAAAGTAATCCATAATGGTAAACCCCCAGGATCTCCACCAGGTTTATGCAATGAAAAAAAAAAAAAAAAGGCAAGCAGATGTATTTTCTCTTATTAAATCTGGTCTTTGTGGGCTGCTACAGAGAAAAGTGTTTTAGAGGTCATTAAGGAAGCTGATGGTCTTTATGTTGCTGTGTTTTGTATGGAGAACACAAGAACTCCCCAATCATGGTAGTAATTCAGTTGTAGTTATTTAATTATTGAAACAAGCTCCTGGAGCGCATTCCTACTGGTTCTCAACTGCTTTGCCACACAATGTCACACAAAGTTGCCAGGAAGGCTGCTGGAAGGAGGAGGAGTTTGTCTTCACCAATCACAGGTGCTCAGCACTGTGCTTTACTCACACCAGCAAGATCCTGTGCTGACAGAGACCCTGGTGCCACAAGGGAAGCCTGACTGGATCACCTGGTACTCAGTAACACCACGGTCCTAAATGGCAAGACCACAAACCATGTCCAAAGAAGAGCTTTCAATTCACCCCAAGGTCAGTTGCATCCTCCACCTGTCTCTCCCACCTGGGGAAGACCTGAAGAACCTTTCACCCAAAGCACCCCAGCCTGTCAGCAAGGCAGCTTCTGGTTTTCATTCTCTGTTGCATTTGCATCACATTTCTGGAATTATACAATGTTTATTCCCTTCTCATAGCAACAGTGGCAAAATAAAAAATAAATCTAAAAACCCAACAAACACTGAACCATGACATTTGTACTTAGTTATTGTGAGTTTATTTCGTCAAAGTTGACTTTTTTTTTTCAGAGTTCTGCTAGGGACATAAGCACTCCTGAGCTCTTGGATTGGAATTCTGCTTACAGATGACTATCACTTTAAGAGACTATTTTAAATATAATGGCTAGAGTATGTTTTTATAAAAATCCACTTAAAATTAACATTGAAACAATAAACTAAAGCTCAAAGTCAAGGTCAAGCCTGTACAGGTGGATATAACTTTCTCCAATTTTTTCTTACTGCTAAAACGTGACTAGTGGAAGGAGATTCCCCTTTCTACCTCACTTTATGAGTCACTTAAAACATAAAATCTGCCTTTTCTAGTGAAAACACTTCATGTCATCCTGCAAAACAAGTTAAATATCATATTATGCTTTGCTACCAGGAAACTTTAAGAGACTCTGAATTTTCACAGTGGAACGAATATATCACAAATCAATAAACAAGTAATATCCAACAAATAAAAAATATTCTATCAACTTATGTACAAGATTACATATTTTTTTCCTTGAAGACCTCAGTCATTAATAAGCCTACACACAATGGTTATCAAATGACAGTTTGGAGAGATTTCTGAAAAAGGTCTACCAATAATATTTTTTGTTAAATTTTTTTAATGTGTCACAAAACATTTGTTCTTGCTTTTTTCTAAGTATCATAAACTCAAAGGAAACATTAAAAATTTTTTTAAAAATCAGCACTCTTATCCTAGCTGATGTAAGAAAAATGCTTACATATTTTCATATAAAAACCTCAGTTTTAAAATATCCTTTAATCACTTAGTTTGGTATTTTTACATGAATTTTGATTAAAAAAAAGGTCTATCCAATGATTTCCTGTCCAAAAATACTAGTAAGCTTGGAATTTGAATGTCATATGACTAAATAAAAGGCCTGTTGCACTGACAGGAGAGGGTGGAACATGTAAGTGTGAGCAGTAGCAGATAAAAACCTGCACATTCTAGACCTCCTGCAAGCACCATGAACACATATGCACACACATATATTCAAACATGGATTTGGACTAAAACTTGCCAAAATCCCTACCCAAGGCTAACCAGCCAAGCCTGGAAGGCTGTTCTCTTTCACATAAAAATAGTAATCATGAATAAAAATACTTGGAAGTCCTCCAATACCTTATACAGCATAATTTCTGTTTCTCTTCCCCACATATACCCGCAGGCTTGCTCCGGCTCTATGGTCCCTGTTCTCCCTGGTTTCTCACCAAGGTAATATATTTGCACCACTGTGAATGAAAAGCAACATTCTGAATTATAAGTGCAAAGGAAATATGTGCTCCTAAAGCCTTCTTACCTCTTCTTGGGCTACTACATTTCATCACCCAAACAAAGATCCCATTCAGCATAGAATCATCATCCCACACACTGGACACGAGGCTTGGAGTTAGGTCACTTCTTTTTGACTCCATATTTCCCTCATTGCCTCATGTGACCTTAGACAATTAATTCAGTATCTGGTATCCCAGCTTCTCCGTATCTTAAAGCCTGGAGGAAACACTTCCATGCCAGTAGATTTTGAGATCAAAGAGTAGTTTACACAAAGCAGGAGTTTAGTACCTAAATCCTAAATTGCATCTGAACAGGTTCTACTTTCTTCTAGTCCTGGAGACACCTAAATATTCTAGTTGCACCTCTGTGAAACCTGGAAGCTCCCAAAGTGTGTGAGGGTCTGTCTTACACACCCTCCAAGCCAAAGAGATGCATGGGTGTTTCCTGCCTCAGCTTGATCAGGCTTCAGATTCCATCCTCCTGTGTTTCTCAACCAGGACACCCTCCTGGGTGGGAAAGAAAACTTGGTATCCACCAAGGCAGAGGAGAGCACTGGGCAAGTGCCAGTAAGACAGGATTTCAGGCTACCTTCCACCTCCACGTTTCTTGTCGCACAGCTTCTACATCCACTGATGAGATACAGGTTTTGTTCTCAGATATTTCACATAATCAGAGAATAGTTTAGATTGGAAAAGATCTTTAAGATCATCAAGTCCAACCGTCAACACAACATTGCCAATTCCACCACTAACCCATGTACCTAAACACTACCCCTTCACATCTTTTAGATGCTTCCAAGGATGGTGACTCAACCACTTCCCTGGACAGCCTGTTCCAGAACTTGAAAACACCTTCCATGGAAATATTTTTCCTAATATCCAGTGTAAATCTCCCCTGGAACAACCTGAGGCCCTTTCTTCTTACCCAATCTGTCATTTGTTACCTGGGAGAAAAGACTGAACCTCACCTGGCTACAATCTCCTTTCAGGTAGTTGTAGAGTGACAAGGTCCCCCCCGAGCTTCCTTTTCTCCAGGCTAAACACCCCCAGCTCCCTCAACAGCTTGTCATAGGACTTGTGCTCCAGACCCTTCCCCATCTCCTTCACCTTTCTCTGGACACACTCCAGCACCTCAATGTCTTTCTTGTCATGAGGGGCCCAAAACTTAGCACAGAATTCCATGTGCAGCCTCACTAGTCCCAAATGTGTGATTGTTTCCAATAAGATACTATTGCCCCAGTTTGACCCGTGCAGCTACAACTTAGTCAAAATCATCAATACAATCATGAGTCCTAAATGAGGAGCTAGTGCTTCTTTAGCTTGTAGTATTGCCATGCTGGTTGATTTAATGTCTTAAAATAAAATAGTTTCCTCAACTGCATGTTGAACACAAGATAGTGACTGAATATTAAAAGTCCAGCAAACTATTTTGAGACATTTAAAATACAAAACTGAAGATAAATTAATTCAGTCTGTGAACTAAAGATAAATTAAAATTCCTTGCAAAATCAAGATTGACTTAAACCATCCCCAAAGCTGTAAGGTAGTTTTCACTGCTCTTCCATGACTCCAGTCCTATGCCTGTAATTAACTATTAAAAATAAGGTCAATTACTATGTGTATTAATGTCTTATGCTAGACAGAATCTCTGTTGCTTTGTCTTATTTCCAGATGAGCAGGTACTGATTAGATTGTCTTGTGTAGCTGAAATGTGAAATGAAGCCAGCTGCATTCTTCAACTTTGGGTACAACACAACTCCCTTTGAAAACATGACAACTTAAGTGACTATAAATGTGTTACAGTCTCCAGGGCTCTGGAATAAATCTTCATGTTTAAAATAGAATTAGCTATTCTTCAAACAGCACGCCTTGAAAAATTATTCACATCTAAGCAGGTACAAATGAACTATTAATGAGGCTTCTGTAGGAAAACAAAAAGAATAAATAATGTGAGAATAAACTTACTGCAACAAAACACTGGCTGCTCTGACTTTAAAATTCTTCTATGAACTTGTGACATACTCTCTTTAGATGCTTAGATAAAGAAATATTGAGTGCTGTCCATGATTCTGTTTAACTACCATTAAAAAGCCATTATTCAATAACACAAACAGCTTAGTTTCACCTCCTCTAAGGTTGGGGTTGTTCTTGGTGGGTTGTTTTTCTTTTTTAAGTCTGAAAAGAGGACAAGACACAGCTATACTGTGTGGCTGCTGGACAGGAGGTGCCATTGTGGCTACCAGAGTTTTATTTATCCTTAACCCTAAGAAGCAGCCCTTTAACGAATAACCTTCTCTATTGCCTTTCCACTGGAAATTTAGCACTATACTTTGCTCTATTCCCAAGATGGTTTTTAATGGCTGTTTCTTGTTACAGAGAAAAAGCTTCTTCTGAGTTGGGCATGTTTCCAGTGCAACAAGTAACAGCACTTACCAGGAACTTATACTGCAATCTTCTGATTCTCAGAGAAGATTCACTAGTACTGGCAAGTCTTTATGGCAGCTTGCTGGTGTCGCTTAGATGAATGATTCGTTTCTGAAAGAACTAAGTGAGAAAAGAAAAAAAATTCAAGCTGCACATTAAGAAAGAAAAGAGTTTTTGCCACTGGACATAACTATCTAATCTAATTTCCAATAAATATATACAGTAATAGGTCTAAAATGATTCATAAAGTGTCATAAAGACACAGTTCCTGAGCAGTTATAAACACACACACACGTACACTCACATCCACACAGATCTGGCAATCACAACCTGCTGCCATCAGAATGAATAGCATTAATAATTTTTAATGGTCAATCTGTTCAAAAGATGTTCTAACTGATTACTGGTGTAAAATAAAATAAACATTATGCATGCAAATCTTATTTCCCAAAAACTGAATCACTTTTGTCAGGTATTTAACTTAAACCAGCAAAACAGACCATCAAGAAGGCAGCATTTAAATAGACGCCTGCAGCAATGGCCAGTCAATGGTCTCTTTATTTGTTAAAGATGGATTATTTTAAATAAATTACAGAGCACTTGCACTGAATAAACAGAGTCTCAGTGGCTGTGGCATGCTATACATGCTTAATTGAGCCACAGAAATCCTAAATGACTACTGAGCTGTGTAATCGCCTTTGATTTCGCTGATAGGACCTGATTCTTTAGGTAAAAACCAAGCCATTGAGGACTGAAAAGCAACACTACCTTGAGGAAAATAGAAAGTTTAATCTGGAATATATACCTATAATATTTCGGAAACCACAGAGATGGAGTGTTCCAATAACTGAACACAAGGCAGCTTCAGAAGTGAACGATCTGCGTGTCATTTTTATTTGAGCTTGATATGTTAAATGTCCCAAATGTTTATGTTGTATAAGCCCACTTAAACATTGCAAAGTGCAACAGATTCATTGGCAAAATAAAAACTATAGCTTTTTTAGTCTTTCTTGCTGTCTTTTTTACATTGATACAGCACATTATGCGCACACATGTACCCAGGGGTTTTCTTAAGTAATCGTGTAACTTGACCGCTTTTGGGGAACCTGTTAATGTGATTTACTTGGAGTGTTACCTACAGCTTCTATAGGCTGAAGTAAAACATCGAGTCAGAAACCAGGAACAGATCCTTTAACCCTTACTGATAGTAGTGTTCATTTTGAGATTGTGTATTATTAACTCTTTACTTTCCAGTCTTTATATAACTCAGTCAACAAAAAAATTCCATCTGAAATAAGGCTGTACTTGGTACACGAGAGTTACAGGATCAGATCCTTCCCTTGACATGAATGAATCCCGACCTAATGACATATGGAATTCGTTTTGACAGAAGCTACGACCTTAAATAATATTACTTCCATTTGTCAATATCTCTGGAAAATGGTTTGACATTGAGAAGCAGTTTGAAAACTACCTTGAATAACAGCAATTAAAAGAGAGATTGATACTGTTGGGAACTTTAATAATGATTGCATACCTGGATTTTCTCTAAAAAATTTCAACCTACCACTTTCTTTAATAAGCAAGTGTAAAAATGCTCAGCTGTGAAATACTTCTCTTTCTAATGAAGCGCAATGAGCTACATTTGCAGTTTCTACAATTACACTGTATATTTGGAAAAAAAGATATATGGGTTTAAGTATGTTGGTAAAGCAAGTGCCTGTCAACATCCAATTAAAACTGATGAACATTTAAAATGGAAACTTTGTCCATACACAATGGGGCCAAGAAAATATATATATAGTATTAGATATTCAAAAGTACTCTGATGAATGCCATGAAGTTTTCGAAAATAAGACCAGGCTGCTTCATAGTGTCACAAACTGATCAATCAAAGGTGTTCATCAAGTTTACAGGCTTTGTCCAAAGCAGATGAACTGTTCCAGTATGAATTTAGAAACTCAGATGAAGACGCTGTAGAGGAATTTGAAGATGCTCTTGGTGCAGTTTTTGTTATTCCCTTGATATTTTTCATAACATATACGAGAAGATCCTGCTGTCATGAATGTCAGCCCTTCCTGGAGGGAAAATGCTTGGCCTGCCTCCTGGGCCTGAGCAGCACACAGCAGGGATGACACAGCAAGCAAACACAGCTGCCACAGCTCTGTTTAGCATCATCACGCTGTTTTCTCAGGGAAAAGAGAAAACACTTAATGTTCCCCCAGTTAATTTCTTTAGTGGAATTAATGAGACAAAAAGTCTGGAACTTATTATGTTGACTTGTGAACATAACAATAGGGAAAATCCCCCAAATATATGAGAGAAATTTCCAAGGGCAGAAGACTCTGCATGTCTTTCTTGGGCTGGTCGTACCAACCCAGGATATAATTATGTTTAAGTTGTCTTTGGCAGTACATTTTTCCCGTTAGCCACAGAGACACATTCTCAGGAGGCCACCAATCATGCAGAAACCATGTGGTAAAGTCAGGTATAAAATTCAAATAGCCTGGTGCCATGCAGTCATTCCCTGCTCCAGCCTGGGGATTACAGAGCAACGTGGCAGCAGGTGGGACCAAGTCTATCAACTTTTTGTACTACCAGCCTTATGGAAATAATAGTTGTGCCCATCAACCCCAGAGCTGAACTAGACACACTTCTGTTTCCTTGGTGGCCTAAAAGTAGAATCTCACGTAAGCAATTTGGACTGGTTTCCCATAGGTCCTTTTAAAACTGGGGGTTTTTTTTAACTTTTCTCTTAAATATGGCTCCATGGTAGCCAGAAACCCTTTTGGCTATGTGTGCTGCTAACTCACAGGCACATCTGGCTGGGTTCAAACATTCAAGTGTTTTTTATGGTTCCCTTTGGCCAGTAAGTACAGCGTCTTATAGGGACATTCATGACAGGATTCCTCTGGTCTGTCCACAAGCCAGATGAACTCAAATAATAGAGACACTGATAACAAATCTGGTAAGGAAAAATTTGCAGCAACAGGAGACGAGTGATTATATCTCCCACAAGTCCAGGCAGACCTAAAGCCTGCACAAAATGGAGACCTGAAACTGTGCCACGTGTGTAAGGAGAAATATGTTATAAATGGTTAACTGAGACTTACCCGAATCAGGAAACAGGCTTGAGCATTAAAATTCTAAGACACAGTTAATAGAAAAGACTCAATAGGACACGAGGGAAACAGCTGGATGGGTGCGGAAGTATGCTAAGCCCAGGAAAAGAAATACTATAGCCAGTGTGACTGCTGCAGAAAAGGCATCTGACACAGTGAAAAAATAATAGGAAACTTACAGCCCTGAAGTGACCAGGAACAGAGATCACCAAAGGATTCTGCAGAGAATGGCCTGTAGCAAGCTGAAATAAGGGATCAAAAGGCTACTTGGATACCAACTATCTTTTAAGTGAGAGAACGCTGGTGGAGCTGCTGCAGAACTTGGGGTGTGGTGTCCTAGATTCTGGATATAGCCCACAAACTCCAGAAGTGTAAAAAGTGAAAGAGTCCTGAACCAAAAATCAAGTACTATAAATAAAAGCAAATGGGATAAATTAATTCCTTCCTGGTGCAGGAATTTCTATTAAATAGATTTTTCTCCTATGTTCATAGTATTTCTAGCAAATCCTCATCCATGTCCAGATAGGCTTTACAGTCTGAAGAATCCAACCCTGTGAAAGAATGCATCTTCCACAAATCAAATCCTAGAACAAATATTGTGAGATATATTAAGAAGGATATGTTGCATTTATTTATATAGTGTCTTTCAGGCCAAAACATTTCAAAGTGCTTAACTAATCATTGATCAGTACAGATGCCCTCACAAGTGTATTCACTGAGCAAAAGATCACAGATATCCTTGTGTGAAGAATAGCTATAATCAATTCCCACGTGGAGGAGGAACATATAAGCTGTCTTCAGAATTGAAGACAACTGATAAATGTTACACTCCCCTCATGCACCTTCTCTGCCTGTGTCAGCCTCTGCAGTGGTCATCTTTTTAAGTCAGTGGGGAATTAGGCAGCATAAAAATAAACAATTTGTGAAGGATGTGCTAGGATGAGAAGAACAGGAGCAGAGTTTTAAACATTACATCCGGCACTGAAGAAAAACATCACTTATTCAAATCTTACCATCACCTTGCAGAAGCTCTTACAATAAGGAGGTATTCATTTTGCTGTTGCATAAGACTAGCATTCAGACTTTTAAAAGTAATCAAAAGTATTTTCACATCGATGTTTCCAATTCCAGCACCCACCTTCACATATTGCCTACCAAAACCTCTTCTTTATGCTGACACACATTGCTCCCTATATGTTTTTCTGATTGAGACAATCTTGCAACAGTTTTGCTTTGATCTCAGAAAGAAAGCAAAGAAGCTGCTACAAAACAATGGCATTCAAACAGGGGAGTTAAAATAAGCCTTCTAGACGCAGATTGCTCAGTCTACTGCTAAGGATGTTTGTAAACAGTACCTACAGCTAATTTTAATCCTTCTCATATTTTAATGCATCATGACTCTAACTTATCTTTGACTGTCAATTGCTGCCATTTATATGGTTTCTCTCCTTTTTCATCTCCGTTTCCACTAACAATGATATCAGAGCAATGCTGCAGCCTACAGGTATAAATAGATTAATAATTAGTGTAGATCCTTCTCCCTCCGTGTAGGCTGCAGGTTAGCATTCTATTTCAACCTTCAGCAATGCAAATAAGCTGATGTTGGCAGTATATCATGAGCTGCTCACCAGTCATTTCCTTAATGACTTGCTAATTTTCCTCTCCATGTCCTCCACATGACATACTGGAACCTCATACGGTTGTGCAGACCAGCACAACTGAGAATGCAGCCCATGTACACAGCCCTATGACTTTGTTTCTATGGCAGCCCTTGTTTCTCTGTTTTCCCCTTAAGGAATCTGCTTGTAATTTTTAATTTAATCTCTGATGGTGGCACAAATCTAATTATTTAGATACTTACATTCTCTATCTGCTCTTTCTCCTGCTAATCTGCAGCTGAGTTCTCTCATAAAACAGAGATGAATGTTTTTATTTTCTGTTCAGCATTTTATTCTTGTGCATTTGATTTACTCAAGTAAATACTATACAGCTCTGAACCTAATCCTTTTAACTTTTTTTCTTTTTAATTAAGAATAAAAGAACTTGCATCCTTGAATTTACCCTCAGAATATTGCTTAATACATGCAGAACACAATGTAATCTTTCTTGGATTTGAATACTACTTTCAATGAGTTTTAGAAGCATTAATAGCTGAAAAGTACCATTGTATCCCAGGGTATGGCAATCTCCTTAAACCTCCAGAAATAACAAGAACATTGTTTTTCTTTTGTATCATAATGCTGGGATTTACCAGACTAATATAGTAGGACTCTCGTTTTGAAAATCATATTTTCCTATCTATTGACTGAAATAACTGTGCTGTGCAACCACAGACCGAGGAACTCAAGTTTGTTTTGACTCAGTAATACCATATGCTCTAGATAGAAAGTCCTTAAAGCTGTTCTTGCAGGGTATGTGCCTATGAAGCAATTGCCTGGAAGTCACTGCCTTGTTGACAGTGGATCTACTGACGGCATAGCCTCAGGTTTCAGAAAATGGAAGAAGACTGAGGTCGTACCAGCTCAGGGTTGCATAGTGGATCACAACTTTCAGTGTGCAGAGCCTTGAAATGGAGCTGTCAACTGTATGGGGACTCCAATGTCTACATGTCATATTTAAACCCAAGGGTTTAATACTTACAGAGAGCTTTTCCTTGGTCTGGTGACCAAACTGAAGAATATTAGTAACAAGTAATATTCTAAATATGAATAAATATTTTTAAATAAAACCTATGTGCTTGGTCTCCCTTCCTGAATACAGTGGCTGGCACAGTTACCTGGAAAAGAAGAAATTCAGATTCAAACCTTCTTTCTTTAAAGTCTCTGGAGAGCAGAAGTGGTTGAACTACGTGTTACCCCACATTTACATCTGCCTAGTGTACACATTGCTTTTTGATTTTCACTGGCACTTGTTAGCCTTGGGTCAGCAATGTGTCAGATACTCATACTACATTGTACCTGAGCTGGCTCTCATTTTTCTAGCTTGATTCCAGGGTTAGAATAGCAGGGCCAGTTTTGGTGACTTCTGGCAATTTTTATATAATCTGAGACACAGCAGTACCATCAGAGGAGGACATAAATTCACAGCAGGTATGGTAGCAATACTGAAGCATCCTTACCACAGGGAGTCATCTAGATGTTGTTCAATCAGTAATGGGAACTCGGGGAGAGAAAGCAGTGAGTTTCCTTGTTGCTGAAAGGAATTAGAAAGCGCAGTCTGCAGAAAAACTGAAGAATTAAATCATTACAGCTACAATACCAAGATTAAGCACGTGCTCAGAGCAACAGAATAAGTCCAAGATTTCAAAAAAGGAGAAGCAAGGCTTTTTTATGTTCTGTTTGGTTGTTTTTCTTAATTCAGAGTTTTAAGAACATAAACATCTAATATATGAAATGCATTACTGAATTCCCCCCATGCTACTCAGATCACACAACAGTGTCTTACAAGCCAGTATGTGCTACTTCGTGTGTTTTTAAAAAAAGCCATCAGTGAAGTGAACCACATTCTGGTACATGCTCAACTGTTTTTGTAGTTCAGGACATGAGGTACTTTTTTTTTCTTCTTTTATTTTTTCCTTTTTTTGAAGGTAATCTAAGGAGATGGAGCACAGCCAGAGAAACAGCCAAGAGAATGGACAAGTAACATAAGAGAAACAGAGCTGGCAAAGACAAAACACAAAGGAAAAGGGTTGGTGAACAATAAATGAGAGCCAGAAATACAAGGATTTGGAATTGATGTTTATTTTATTTGAGATTAATAGCAAGAAAGAACCTATAACTGTGGTACAAATTGCTCAATGCCCCATGCGGTGCCAATATTATGCCATTTGTTATACTTGCAGGTGTATTATTTCTAGTTCCCCAGATTAAAAAAATGTTTTCCATGTATTCCTTTGTATTTTAAAACGTATTTTTTCACTGCTATATTGCCAAAGGTTCTTATTCTTCCAAACTCAATAGCAACTAATCATTTTCCTGGCTGCAGACTGGGAGTAAGGTTACTATTTTGTGCAGGTAATTCTTCCATTTTTATTAAAGGACCACTCTAAAATTTTGATCTGCCCTGTATTTCGAGTTCTTTCCTACATATTTTTTCTCCCCTGTGAGAAAGGTCTTTCTATTAAACCTTATTCATGTCCCTAATTACAAACCTGGTTTCCCTCTATTGGGATGAAAGATTTTTTATTATCAATATTATTCACTTTCTTCTCAAAGAAAATTTAGAACATAAATCAGCGCAACAAAGTGAAATCTAACTTTTCAACATCTCTCCCTACCACTTGCAACTGCTGCAAACTTGCTGCTATTGCCTGACTTAATGTTGCTGCTCCACAGTAGCTGTGGAGAGGATTTAGACAGAGATAATAGTGTCAAAAGTCCAGCAGTAGAGCAAACAATGCTGGAGGGAGTTGCTCCATGGTCTGTAGTACTTCTGATCCCCACTCCTCACATCCACTGACAGAGAACGCAAATTTTTTGCGGTTCCTGCAGTGGCTTAGCAAAGCTTCTCAGTGAGGAAAACGACTGAGCTCCAAGTCTGGTCTGAGGACACTTGTCCTGCATCCACAGACACCCTCATGCCAAAGGGAAAAAAGCCCCACCTCCAGCCAGCCCAGGGCACAGAGCGATCCTATGTGACACCCAGGAGTCCTGTGGGCTGTGATCCCATCACGTGCCCGGTGGGCACTTCCACGTGAGGACCCTCCAGGTCATAACGTATCCAAGCTCGCTAAAAGCCCACGGGAATGATAGCCTACAGTGTCAGCCTGTTAAATTCAGAATACTAAGCAGGCAACTACTCCTTGAGAAATTTTTTTTGTTGTTTTAATTAGTGTACCAACTCTATATTACAGATTCTATCAGAAACAGCCCAAGGAGCCTTTTCTGTGTTAGGAGGCAAGTGTCTCTGCTTTGATACAAGGCCTCAGCAGAACTAACTCCTGAGTTTGGCTTGGTTTTGACTTCTGTAACTGAAGACATTTAAGATGGTGGTGATTAATGAGAGATCACTCCTTCCTTTGGCAGTTAATCCTCCAAACTGAGGAAAAAAAAAATTATATTATTTCCTTGTGCTTTCCTCAGCATTATAAAAGATCATGGCCATGACAGTGTGGAGAAGTCCAGGCTCATTCATCATCTTTCAAAAAGAAGTTCTTTAGACAACATACTGAGGAAAAACAGCTTTTAATAAACCTTTACTTACCTTACCTTTTCAAGGAAATGAGAATTTATTTTCTATCAATAATCCACTCTCATAGTTGTGTCCAAGGACGAGATTTCCTTCAGGCTCCATCTTGCAAAAGTGTAATAAGGCATTTATGAAGCAAACAAACTAAAAAATGAAATCTGACACTATGCTTTGTTATACTGTCACATGCACCTCACAAGAAATATCATTTTTGGGGGAAAAAAAATTCCAAAAACTCAGTCCCTCTCCTGTTATTTCCTCTCTCTCTCATGCACGCTCACACACCCATATAGATACACACATGAACTGACTTGCTTCCATAGACTACAGACATCATCACACATTTTCCTCATTCACCCTCCCTCCATGCTGTCCTTGGAAGCTCAGTCTTCTGCCGTGCCAATTTTATCCCTTTGATTCATTCACTAGTCTGAACAATGTTGCTTTTCCACAGCACTTTTAGATCTTACCACAGGTCTGGTTATCTTACCTACCACTGGCCCCTTGCTTCCAGATAACTTGATAATTTCACAGAACATTTTCATTTCTCAGTGGATGAATTGAACACACGAAATGTAGCAGCAGCTAGAAACCAGAAATAAACCCCACACAGATTGATCAGTCTGCTCTCTGCAGACCACCAACAAATTCTCTCTGAGTTTGTGAATGTTCTGGATTTAGACTTTGCGAGTTGCCGCCTATACAACACAAGGTTGATAACTGTTTTGTTTGTGTCCAGTAGGAAATTTACTCCAAATGAAACTAGACCTGGAATCAATACAAATAATTTAGTATGACCAAGTTTTCAGAAAGATAGAGTTTTTGAGGAAAAAGCTGGTCAGTGATCACTTTCATAGTCAGTTCTACGTGGGCACAGAACCTCATCCAGTTTTGCCTTTCCTACAGTCTATGATGTTATAATAATCAACACTCACAAAAACAAATAAAACTCACTCCTCTTTCCATTTCCAGAAATGCCCATTCTGGCGATGCAGAGTAGAAGGAAGTATCAGGTCCCTTATACAAAGATGTTTCCTAGAAGGCAATTTTGAATCTAATTTTAATATCAGGCACTCATTTCCCCATTTAAAACATGGAAAGAGAGAAAAAGATGTTTAAACTTAGCAAATCAATGCTACAACTTCAAATCTGGCAGCGCTAGTCTTTCTGCTTCCCAGGAGAGGATTAATTTATTTCTTCTCATTCTTTGTTCTTTATTATTTCAATTGGAGGATATAAAAGTGCTATTGAGAGTTTTGAAGGATAAACACTTTATGTGGTAACTGCTTAAAATAAGAATAAAATTTATTGAGAGTGCAGACATTTTTATCACATTAATGTGACCTATTAATGATAAAGGAAATTCCCTTCATCTAATGAGCCCTGTGTTTACAAATGTTATAAGAGATGTTTTAATTCTCACCATAAATCTAAGGAAGTTAAAATCTTAACCCCAAGGTATTTAATATACTTGATTCTGTATTTAAAGGGAATGTTGTTAACATTTATATTGTTTTTGTTACCTACAACACAGAGATCAGCTATTTCAATATTAATTTCATTTTATAGATAAGGTTTAACAGGTATTTCAAAGAAACCTACATGTAATAAAAGTGAGGTGAAATCATACCTGCTATAAAAGAAAAGGCTGCAAATTTCTCTAACACAACATAAGTAATACATGGAATTGCACATGACCAGAAAGACACAAACTTATATTTTAAAAATCAGACACAATTAATTTGACAGTACTAATTTAATAGAGAAAAATTAAGGCTCAGCCATTCTTTCTTTCTGACAATGCATTTTGTTGCATTCTTTGAACAGTTTTCAGCAGAAGTTTTTCATTAAAGTCAAAATATTCCCCAGAGTTGAAAGACTCTCCACATTCAATGTGGAAAGAATAGGGTTTGATAACTGCTGTATGGAGAGGTGCAGTTCTGTCACTAGGGACTGCCTTTCACGCCTTAACCTAGTCAAGAATGTCTGCTATTGGATATATCTCCATTTCCTTAAAATACTCATTATTAATCACTTTGTTACAGTAAGGAAGTGCTCAAGGGCCCTGGTCGTTTGTTACATGACCAAGACTGTGCCCATCAAGTGATAAAAGTATAGACAGCATCTCTCAAAGGTTCTGACAGATTTTCGTGTGCCTGGATTCACTCATATGTTTAGGGGATTTGACTGGGCTGAGAAGAGCAGGATGAGACGATGAACAGGTTTCCCAGCTAAAGCAAAGGGAAGCTCATTAAAACAAGAGGCTTTGTGGCAGGAGAGAAATCTGAGATATGGTCAGGTACACATTCCACATTTCTAAGATGAGTCTCCACCATTTCGAGACTTTCAGTCTTGTCTCCTAGTGTTTCAAATCTGTGAATATCTGAAAAGTATACCTCTGGCAAGTACTGAGATATAGTCTCTGAGAATCACTTTACTTGTTAGCTCAACGAAAGTTTAAAACCAATTCCTGAATTTTTGCATGAGTTAAAGTTACACCTAAACCTATAATTCCATCATGCTTTTCAGGAAGCTCTCAGAAACTGGAGCAGAAATTTCTTCTGCCAAAAAAGAACCACTTCAGAGCCAGGAATCATGCCAGCTCAGTAATGTTCACTGTCATTGATGTATTCTACTAGGGAATGTGATAAGCAAAGAATATAGAACTCTTAAGAATGTAGTATCATATCCCCTCATCCAAAACCTCTTCCACACTAGATAACACAGGCCATAATTTTAATAAATTTCAAGATTCTTTCTCCATTTAAAAATGATAAGATTTCACACTCTTCCCTATGCCACTTCCAACATCATGACCCTTTTTTCTCCAAGACCCTGTCAGGTTAAATGAATGATACATTTAACCATCCACAGCAATTAAAGTGCATGGTCTGACACCAAAAATTTCTGAGTTTCAGTTGCAAATATTTGTACAGTTTAAAAGGTAAAAAAATGACTTAGCAATCAAAGTTTCATAAACAACTGGAAAAAAATTATTGAAGAGAGTGCTTTATTTTTAATTCAAAGTCCAAATAAAGAATAAATATACTCTACATTTCTCCATATGTGTATCTCAGCTCTCTGTTAAAAAGAAATTAAGTTCAATAGAAAATGGCAGTATAGGAATCACATTCCTTCTGCCCTTTGCCCAGGCAAGATGCCACATAAGTATGATGCCATAAAATTTAATTTTTTTCATTTTGAATGATTTACAGTGGAGCAGAACCTATAAATCAGAACAGTAACAGGGGTTATGAATAGGGATGTATGTTTTTCCAAAATGTCTAAATGAAATATTTTGAAACATGGTAAAAGAACTGCACAGTTCTCCACCTGGCAGCCATAATTGAAGTTAATAACACTTGTTTAGACATAAGGAAACTCTTTGACACCCAGACTTTTTTTTTTTTTTTAAATAAAATGATCAAACAATCGTCATCTAGTCTTAAGAAATCAAAGCAGTTAGTTCTGGCAATATGCTATATGAGGACAGTCTTTCTTTCAGCTATGTTTCCAACCATTTCTAATAATTTTGAAAGTATACACCAATGCCTTAGCACAATTCCTTATTTTAATCATACACCATATTATTAATCTTACTGCAGCTCTTAGGAGCCATTACCATAATGCCAGTGACTGGCAATATAAAACACATTCTACCAAGAGTCTTTGATTACCTCAATATGTACTATTGATTTTACAGCATTTCAGATGCATGTATAGATTCTGCAGTCTCTCCTTTGCATATGTCATAGGCAGCAGATGATGAAGTACAAGTGCTTATTTCCCCAGAGCCAGTTGAACCCAGCTTTGGAATATTCCTCTTCTTGTCCATGATGGCATTCAGAAAGCATAACCTCATAAATGAATACAGTTTCTTTGTTCAAGAAAAAAAACATTCTTGAAGAGAATGAAGTCAAACTGGTAAAAATTTCTCTGTTCACTTGCTAATTCCTTCTGGACCTGGTTTTCCAGTGTTCTTGACAAACCTAAGAACAAGGGTGAGGGGAGATTGATGAAATTCTTATCTTCAAGTCCTGAATCTTCAACCCAACAGACTTGCTCACTCCTGGAAGTTGTGAAATATTTTATCTCTTTTCCTAGAAGCCTTCTATGACCAATCCCTCCTTGAGTTCTGGGTAGGAGAACACCTAGGTCTTTCATTAGATGCTCGTTTCTCTTGTTTCCCCAAGAATCGAGAAAGCACATTCACAGGCACTCCTGTGGTGGAGAGCTGCTTGCTTCCAACCACCTCTATCTCCACAGTGGAAGGGAGGAATCTTCCAGATGACCAAACTGCTGAATAAAATCTTCAGGAACAGGCACCTCATAACTAAGTTTTGTGCAGTAAGAGAAGGAATTATCTTCGTATTTAAGTTCAGGCTCTTTTATCACACTTTCCTGGCATGTGTGGCTTTTCCTTTCCTTATTAAAATGTATTTATCTCAACCCATGAGCTTCCTCATTTTTACTTTTCTGATTCTTTTCCCTGTCCTGCTGTGGGGGCAGTGAGCGAGCGGCTGTGTGGGGTTGAGTGGCCAGCTGGGGTTAAACCATGACACCCATCCTTATATCATGCAGGCTGAAAATTCTCACTGTGAAGATTAACAGTTCTTTTCCTAGATTTGTTAAATACCAATCATTTAAATGCTTTACTGAGTGCACCAGTTCAACATAAGGTGAGACTATAAAGCTATTAATTTAGAATAAATGTCTTGCCTTCATTAAAACATAGATAATTTGTAGGCAAATTTCAGTTCCGTTGGAAACAAAGCAACCTAACCAGTCACTCAGTCAGAAGTGTGTATCCTCACTTAGGAATTTGCGTTAAAACCAGATTATTGCAAGTTCCTGTGTCTTGCAAAGCCTGAAGCACATTTATCCAGTAGATGTCCACGTGAATGTGATTTATGTTGATCAGCAATAATAACCTACAATCATGGTAATATTTTTTTAAATTGTTGTAAAGGATCTGATCCTTCGTGGACTGTTCAGATAAAATTATTGTTGATTTCAAAGGGAAAGGAGGCTCTGCAGCATCCCAGCAGCCCAAGTAGGCACATGGCAATGTGAAAAGCCATCTGATGATGATGTCACACACCAAGGTCTACCCTTATAAACCCAAGAAACACCAACCATTTATATCTCATCATCTTAACCCTGAACCTCTAGGTAATGGTTTTGCCCTGTATGCCCTCCTTTTCCAAGATGTTGTCCTGTTCCCTCTCAACTTGATTTACTCTACTTATTTCAGCTGCTGACTTTGGCACTTTATTCCAGCTCTAACCAACCACAGTATAAAGACATACCCCTGAGCTGCTCCGGTGCAGAGTGGTAGAGGACTCATTCACATAGCTCCAGCTCAGGTGAATAAGCTCCTCCTCATAAACTGGGTTAGAAAGATTTGACAAAGGCTCTCAGACACCACGGGCAAGGATGCCCACACCTACTAATCCCTGGACAAAAAACAAGGCTAAAATGCTATCAGCATTTGATTTAGTACTTGGTTTGGCTGTTTTATGTAGAAGAAAAATCAATCAAAGGGAAAGGCATATTTTGTAACCTCACAACACAAACAGTGCACTTGCACGCAGCTGAGGGAAGCCCTGCATTTTGTCATTTGAAAGCCTTCCTAAAATTTTATGTATTTTTCACTCAAAAATCAAACACCAAGTGCATGTGCACAAAAGTCACAGTCAGATTCCTCAGATGGGCAAAGGAAGTTTGTTTTTCCAATTTCAACTACAGAAAACTCCTCCTTGTATAATTCTCTTCAAAGTCTAAAATTTGTTCCAGTGATAATTGCTGAATTTATGTGTATTTAGAACCCAGTACTTAAATAAAACAGCTACATTGGGTGAATATGTATAAACACTGTGCCAATTTCTTTGAATAGGAATGTAGTAAATTACTACTGATTACACAAATACTGATTAAAATGTTAAGGCAAATAAATAATGAAGAGGGATGTTATTTATTTGTCCAAATGCTCTTAAAAGTGCAGTCATGCCAAGCACAACTTCCAAGGAAAGCACTGGATGGAAATACAGTGTTATGTCAGTGGACAGCCTGGACTGAATCATTAGGACAGCAGTGATTACTGTTTTAAGGTTTGCTCTGTCTGTCTCTCTATTTTCCCTTGTTTTCTCTATAACACTATAAACTGCACTCATACCAGGAAAATTCTGACATTAACTTTGAACTTGCAGTTCCTGTTGAGTTTACTTGGGTTTTCCTTTTGCACAAGCCGATAGAAAAGCAAAGATGCAACCTGTAAAGTCAAGGGAAATATTCTCTAATCTTATACATTGCTCCTCCATACAGCAGCTACAAGACCCTTCTAAAACCTTTGGATCCAAATGCAAATCTGCCTCTGGAAACCACTAATGCCTCTCCTAAACACTACCTTCAATCTGTTTTACAAGGAAGGATATTCATAGATTAATAATTTCTGCTTAGGACTAGGCAAAGAATTATGATTTAGATGCCCTCAAGCAAAAATTTCATTTAAACTAACCCGATCCTTGGTAGACTGTGGCAATAGCATTTGGCATATACAGAGGATAAAATTATTGAAGGTCCACACAGTTCATAGTTGAGTCTCAGGTGACACCAGTCAGTATAACTTCAGTTATGCTGACAAGGACGGGAGGCTGATTTGCCTGAGCTAATCCTATCTGAGAAGACGCAATTGAAATGATGATAATATTGCAAACAAAAGCTGGGATCCTGGGTTGATGTACAGCTGGACATGGATGTGTTATGCAGTGTCTTTGCACCAGCTGTGAAACCGGTCCTTGCGAATGTCACAAATCCTGATGGCCCATACAGAGCTGTAGGGCTCTAGACAGCATTTCTGTATTTCTCTCTATACCAACATCTCCTCATACAAGCTCAAAGTAAGGTTTCATTGTGCTCTACGCCATAGATGTATCTCTTCTCAGGTATATTTAGTCCCATTATGTCCATCTTGCTCTCTTTAAAAGCATTCTAAAAAGGAACAAAATGCTCCAAGCCAGAAGGAATAGGTACAGGCATTTTTATGATCATGTTTCTAATGTGGTTTTTTTTTCAATTAAATTTTGAAACCGAATCATTCAGAACGCTCTACTTTCTTTGGCGATTGAGAAAGAAAAGCTAAGCCAGATGAAAACCTGTGGTTTATACACTGATACCAATCTCATTCACAGATTTTCATGCAGATTTTTATTAGAAACAGCATACACCTTAAATGACAGGAGCTGCCCCTGCCCATCAGCCATAGAACAATAAGGTTCAGCTCACACTGGAGCTGACCTTTTACCTTCACATGTGCTTTATATGGATATACATAACAAACCCATAGACATTGCAGAAGCAAAGCCTTTACTGACCACGAAGGGAATCTATAAACACACATACGGGCTCTAAATATTAGATATGACCATTAAAACCTGGAATTACTTATCTGCTACTTCACATGAAATACAATATTTACCACGCACAATTTCTTTATTTTTGTCTTTTATTTTCCCATTTCACCAACTATACTGGATAAACAGAAACAACCCTAATGTCCCAAAAACAGAACTAAAAATAAAACCAAAAAATTAACTGGGTACTAAAAGATCAATCTGTATTTGTTACTTCCCCTTAAATATTTCAGTGAACAGGTATATGGACTTCTTATCTACAATCTGAAGGGAAAATAAAGCATTAAGTCCAGTTTCTGCACTAGTTTACATGGTTTTCAGCCCTGGAAGTACTCACCATCCCTGTTTTTTGACTACACCATTACTTAATCAAAATATTTTAAACATAGTCATAGGAATAAACAAAACTAAACTGAAATGTTTTGGTGTCTAACTTTTCTGTAGCTCTCTTTGTCTTTTATTTAAAAAATACTGCTATGGTACAATGCAGATAACAAAAATACAATGTCATTGGGGAAATATATGCTTATTTTTAAAGATTCTGCGGGGAGTCTCTGTGTATGTAGAACTGCTCAAACTGAAACTCAGGTTTTGCCCAGTTGATTTCTTGCGAACCACAAACCAGATTTCACTTCTCTCTGGTGTTATTTGTAGAAATACGTATCAGTGAGATCAGAAAAATATTCTACATTCTGTTTTTTAAACATATCCCAGTAAGCAGTCTGTTATATTTCTAGTAGTGGAGCATATTAAGTTACCTTTCAAGTTCCTGCCAGTTGGGAGCTCCTTCATTCAAAGTAGAACCCCAGTTTAGCTTCAGGCTAGAACTTAGTAATAATCATGTTATTTTAAGGATATAATTTAGACTTTCTATAAATTCAGAGTGTTGAGTTAACCATGTTCTGTTTATTTGTGGAATATTTTCTGACACCTTGTTACACAATTAATCTACACCCTCAGTTTTGACCCTGGTCCTAAGAATAGAGGCTGACATACAAAGCCCATACCACCTATAGCATAATGTATTCTTTCACTCTTATCCCACTCATAGATAACAGTTTTCTGAAATAAAAATGTTCACACTGAAAATCAGCTGCACAACACCACCAGTAGAAACAAAAAATGTACAGAAGTGTCAACAAGAGAAAAGAATGGATGAAAGAAATCATTAACAGCTACCCACATCTAAGGTCTCCAGCTCCTTTCAAGTGGGTAAGGATTTTGTCTTAGGCTTCACATAGGCAGGAATTCATCAATATCCAAAGGCAAAATAGGATTTGCATCTCACCCTGCCTGAATGATGCCATCAGTAGCTCCTGCAGTCAGGAGTTATGGACTCCTGCCATGCACACGACCTCCAGCCTTTTCCTTGACTCCAACATGAAACAAAATCAAACAAGTGAAAATCCAGTTTATCCTCTCAATAACACAACAGACACTTATTCAAATACAACAATGAATAAGTGTAAAACCCAGAGTGAAGAGCTGTGGAAATGCTTGCATAATTAATAAAAATATTGAAGAGCTATTTTTTCTGAGTTACTGTCACCATCATATCACACTTGTGTTATTTTTTTCTAATAATGAATCTCAGTCAAAACAGCAGAAATTACTGTCTTTCCAGTAAAATCCAATCACAGCTGGTCATGTTGCAGCAAATGGCAATACTAACAGATACAGAAACTGTACCAAGAGTCTGCCCTCCTTTGGCAGTCTCACCATTTTCACAAAACCACTTAGTACACAGCATCCTGGTTGCTCTTTGTGGCGGTATCAAAAAGGTACAAGTAAGTTTAAATGAAGGGTTTCCCATAATTTAAATAGTAACTAAAATTTAATGCTCACAATATCATAGTAATTTTCATACAATAGGTTAATAAACAAGTGGGGTACTAAATCTGGGATCCTTTAGGATCATTCAGACAAATTGAAGGAACTGTCTAGTCAGTAGTAAATCTTAATCTCTTCATTCCCTTTAGCTATTTCACTAAACCCTATTCCGTTTTACTTTGCAGTAAACTTTCTAATATTTCGTTTTCATTTCAGCTAGAGCTACTGAGAGATCTGCATGAATAAGAAAACTATTCAACTAAGTAGCAGTTCAATATTTGTCTGTCAGAGAACGGAACTAATCAAAGTCATCCCCACTTAGGGCACTCTAGTGGAGAACAGCATGGGCATAATAATGTATAGCAGCTTTTGTACTTATGTGACAAATGAAGCAAGATCTGATTAATTGTCCAGCAGTTCTAAAATGGTCTGTAATTTCCTTCACATGTCACTCCATTAGTTCTTAGCTCCTGAACTTACCACTTAGAAAAATTACTTGTGATTTGCTGAGTAATAAATGTGCATTTCTATTCAACAGAAAAGTTTCCATCTCCCAAATCTTGAAATATGTGCAGTGTCAGATGCTATTGTTGCTTTTAGATTGGGATTCTATTTACAAATGTTAACATTAACTCAGAAATGCAGAGAGAAAACTCAGAGAAATTTCCCTGGAAGAACAGTGAAGTAAAAACTTGATCTCATAAGGGTTCCTAGCTTCAGGTTCAGAGAAAGCCAAACATAGACCACTGTTCTGTGATTAAGTTCTCAGAGGTTTTATATAGGATCAGCCCAAGTGGGCATTTTGAGATGTATTTCTAAACCTTAAAGACCTGGTTCAGCTGTCCTTTCTGTGCTGTCTCTTAACCAAGAGTTGAAAAACTCATGAGTGCCCAGGCTCCTAATTTAGGTTCCTTGTTTAGGTGTTTAGAGCTGGAGTAGACAAACATGGGTCTTGGAGTTCAAAAGAGTTGCTCAGGGTGGTATGGGCTGGTCTGAACAAGATCAGAAATGGAAACAAGTGGGGAAATCCTGGCTGTCTTGTAGTACATCACAGAATCACAGAATCATTAAAGTCAGAAAGGACATAGTCCTGAGGCCTCAGCACCAAATACTGGGCAGAAGTTCTGAGACTTGAGAATGCTTAGTGTAAGAAGGCACATGAAATATAAACTGTCCAAGTGTTACAGACCATGAGAACTCTGCTGAATGGGCTTTGCTTCCAATACCTTTATATCTTATACTGTGGTGCCCAAAACACCAGCATATCAGTATCTTCGCCTGAAGCTACAGTTCTCCTAAAAGAATAACGAATAAAATTTAAAAAAAAAAAATAATGAGAGCAAAACATATGGCTTTAACACAAACAGTTTTTCTGGAAAATAAAAAAAAAAGGCCGCAAGGACTCCATGAAGTTCAATTCAGATTTCTTGATTACTATTTGTTTTACACAAAAGATGTTTAAGTAGAATTATTGTCAATAACAACCTAAAACAGACATGACTATGAACTGTGCCCAAGAAGGGCAGTCCCACTCAACCTCTTGAATGCTGGAGCCCAAGCAAGGGTATTTATTTGTCAAATGGTTTACACGACCTGGGCAATCTGACATTTTAATGATCTAGCAGGTAGAATTTTGCTTGAGTTGTGAAAATAGGCTTTTTGGAGAGTGACTATAGCAGCCCAGGAACAGCTGCTCCTCAGGCCTATAGAAAGCTTTTATTCCACAGGCTGGCCTCCTTTCAGTGAGGCCCTCTCTTTAACCTGCAGGGATCATGCAGGAAACATAAAAGTTACTGAGGCCTCAGTGACCTTGTCAAGGCCACGTGTGGGAATTTTTAATGTTTGAGTTGCTTCAAAATTATAGCAATTACTAGAAATATTCAAGGAAAAAAGGACTTTTTTTTCTTCTGCCAGTTCAGATTTCCCAACTGAAATTGTCATTTTCATCTGCTAGTCCTTTAAAAAAAATAGAATTATAGACACTCTTTAGTCACTGGATAACAGATGTTGTAAAACTTTGTGGCACTCAGTCATAATTAAGTCAGGCTTAATATGCATCTGTCAGAAACCATTGACCTTTTCTGATGATGGCAGGGAAAAGGCTTTGATACTCTACCACACATTTAAAGCTTTCTGAAGGAAAAATGTCAAAGGTTTGGGTGTTCTGGCAGGAAATTACCTCTTGCGCTCTTAATGACAAATGTTTTGAGCTTAATCTAAGTAAACAATTAAATGGTGTTGCTTCAGTTGGGATTTCTAATCCAAAATAATATCTTTCCTATGCTTCCCTAGCAAAGAATCAAGGAATTGTAGAACTTATGTAATTTTTAAGGTGACAATCCAGCAGAGTAGAGTAAAATGCAACTGACAGCTTTCACACACAAAATGTGATAAAGGACAATTTGAAAAGGAAATTAAAAGAAAATTTGTTTTAGGCAGAGTTTAATCATCTGATTTGCCTTTACTATTGTGGGCAGCACAAGGATGAGATACTCACAAAGCTGTTTGAAAAAAAGATAGGCAGCTCATCAGCAGTCAGCATTTGAAACTTGTCACACAGCTAATGCTCTGTATTGCTCTTAGGTGTCCTACCATAAATTTTGGCAAAAAACTGGACGTTGGGTAGGTTCTGGAGATTCTTGTTTCCGAAGTCAAGACACTGACTAGAACTACCCTGAATGTGCAGGTGGCTAAAAGATCCCATCCTGTTGATACAACCTCACCATGGAGGCATTCCATGAGTCTGTGAGCACTGGGAGGTGGGCAGATGAAGAGGAGAAGGCAGCACACAAAAGCGCTGCCCAGCGGCTGCAGCACTAACCTGACATCTCAGCAATCCCAGCTTCAGTCTCCTCCCTGAGCAGGCTAATGGGGCTTTCTGGACCAAAAGAATTTTAGTGTAGATTATATGGAGGTTCCCAGGCATACAGTAATCCAAGGCCCCCTGGTATCAGCATTATTGGAGGATTTATTCCATGAGATTCCCTTATTAGCCCAGGCCTTAATATCTTCCTGCGTCATATCACTACATATAAAATGTTAGTAATATTCCTTTCCTTCAGGGAAGTGTTGCAAGGATTAATGAGTTAAAGATGAAGAAGATGTAAGGGAGAGTATTAAATGCTTTCAACAGAGAAAGGTAACATTTTTCATGTGCTATCACTTTCAGAAAGCCAAACGTGAGCCTTCACTACTGAATTTATTTAACAAATTTCTAAATCCTGTATTGAGGAGTTGCAAAGAACATTTTAAAGGTCTTATTTCAGTATTTTACATTCATTTAATCTTTTATCCAGTTATTTTTATTATCTTTCAAAGGTGTGTGTCTATCCATTTAGATACCATGCTCCTGAATATCTTGTGGATTTACCGGTGCACAAGAAAAAGGTGGTGTTTTCATAGCTTGATTCTTTTAAGCAGGTTACTGTATTCTTTAGCTTCAAGGAGAACAGAAATTTACCTAAGCCCACACAAAAATTCAGGCTTGAAAGCTGTACAAAAGCCATGACAAACAAACAAAAAGCTTATTTGGGAGATGAAGGAACATAATCTTTTCCCAGTGCATCTGCAGTGTAGACTGCAAGACAAATGGCACTGAGTAAAAGATCAAATAACATTCCTCATTGCCCAAAACAAATAAATAATCTAATACCAAGGATTATAGATCAGATTGTTTCATATATATCTCTCCTTGGCCATTGGAGGAAATGTAGATGGGTAGCATTTTATGTTTAGCCTCACGAAAATTTGCCCCAAAGGCAGGGAAAGCTGCATAACCAGATTTCAGCTTTGAAATAGCTTTTGCTTTCCTATTCCAGAAAGGAAGCCAGTGCTTCCCAATGCTGCCCTGGGAATGCCATTACCACACCTACCTAAACAACAAAAACAGAATGGAAAATAAACTTACATGGATGAGAGAGGAAGGGAGAAGCAGCAGCCCCAAGATAGGAAAATAAAAACACCCCACACTTACAGATGTGGCAGGGCTTGAGTTAAAGGGATAGTGCCAGGTGTTTCAGCCATCATTCACATTCTGTGGTTTGACAGCACATAATATTACTTGTTCTTTTGTATTAATGGGGCTTTAATGGGGGTTTAAACCTCTCATTTCCACACTGGCAACTTAAAATTTTGAAGCACATTTCTAGTTTTTAGGGAAGACAGTGGAAATCACTTCAATTAAGGAACTGTTGTTCAGAAGGAAAGCCATGACTCTGCTTCTGATATGGCTTTTATGCAATGACGTACAGAGGTTTCCATCAATTTTTTCCCTTTTTTCACTATTAAGCCTTACTGTAAAATTTATGCTATCTTTATTATGAAATACCAGGCCTTTCTTCTTAAAGTTATTTTCCAATTGAAATAATGGGTATGGTAATTTCATCTGAAAGTAATTTCCTACAATGAGATTCAAAAGGGTAACAGAGATAATATTTTCTCCAATTAAACATTACTATCTTACATTTCTTCCTATTTCTCCAATTTCGAATGTTAATTAACCACTACAATATCTATTATCAATATCTTATGTTTGTATAAGTGAGCCCCATCACTGAAATATAGTGTTCTTCCCATTAGACCTATTCTGATTTTCTTCAACCAGACACACAAAGGGCTCAAACTGGAAATTACTGGAGCAGTTCTAGAGAGGAGATTTGAGCTGCTCACATTGTCTTGGTTCAAGACCAGGGTCTCAGAACTGCCACACTCCAATTTCCTACCTCTGTCTCAAAAACTTGCGGACAGAAGTTGCCAAAGAAGACATTAGTCGTAACTTTTAACTCCAGGTGAGTAATCAAGACTTGGTCACCTTCACCTTCATTATACCACTGAAAACTGACTTAATTTTACCTTTGATATAGTATTCCATTGTCCCATACCCGTCCTTTCTCTCTGTTTAGTGATACTCTTTCTAATTTATGATGCCCGAGAACATGGATGGACACTTTTTAGGTTCATTCCATGTTTTTCCTGTTCATTTAGTTCCCTTATTAAAAGTTACTTTCTTTTCCCTCTACTTTTATGGAAGGATCAAACCTCCACACTGATCTACAAACACAGTAGATGGTGTGGAAATTTGGACCCAAGCCTTGTGAACAGCTTCTACTTCTCTTATGGTCCAAACTAAATGCTCTGATCTGGCAGGAATTCAGAAATCCAAACAAGAGTGCTGATCCCGCAAGACTTCAGCACGTATCACACTGAGAGGAGGCAAAAGGGCCTCTTTGCTTCCATGTCCTGGCTTCCACCTTCAAAGTTAAGCACGTACCTTAGCTGCCAAAGGGAAATTGCAGTCAGAGCTCCCTTTCACTCATGCTAATCCCTTGCTGCTGGAACAGCATCTCACTTTCTGCCCAGAGATCAGGTCCACAAACAGGTGTCACCAACCCTCTGCCCATCCCCTGCTCAGGTTGTACCCTGAGCTCTTCAGCTGCAGAGAGGAGGATGAGGACCTGCATGTGCACAGTCAGGACAGAACTGCCACAGCTAACAAGGAAGCATTGGATGGAGTTGATCTTACCTCCAAAGGTTGTTTTGATTTTTTTCTCCACATGGAGGGCATGATGGGGTCTAATATTTATCTGAACATTCAGTGAACACTCAACGCTTTGTCAGGACTTGGTATGAATACTGAATTCTGAAAAACTTCAAGCATACCATGAAACTGGAAAAATTCAGTTGCATGCTGAGAGGGGTCCCTGGGATGGAGGGTAAGGTCATAACCATGAGTGATAGAAACTATAAATCTTAAAAAATCATTGTTTGACCAACAAATATTCTTCCCTTGATGTCCATTAAATTTTACAGTCCAGGCAGTGCTCAAAAACCCGGAAGTAAATGTGTTGCATGCAGACCAGCATCAATGGTAAGCACTTGAGGAGGAAAAAAGCCCTTCAAAGAAGATGATGAAAGGCTTAAATCTAAACTGAGATGTTTCTTAGTTCAAATCAGGCAGATTCAGAAAGAAACAACCACTGATGAAGGGAAGGAGCTGGATTGGGCCAAATTCAGGGAAACGTCCAAAAGGAACGTCTCCTCAAAGGAAGGCAGGTAATAGCCGCTCCTCCCCCACCCAGGGTCGGGAAAGAAATATTCCTCGGAGGAATGGGAAAGAGAGAATAAAACTATTTATTTAACAAACACATAGGCAAAGAATAATAATGCTAAATAATGAAATCTCTCGCTGTGGAGAGAAAACCTGAAAGATTTGAGAGTCCTTCTGTGGGTGTGGTCTCTCTCCTCCTCGGAGCTGGGTCGGCGTGGGGCTCCCCTCCAGGCCGGGGGAAGGTCCCCCGGTGAGGTTCTGATGTTCTGATGTTCTGAACCAGTCCAGAAGAGAAGGAAAAAAAAGAATCCGAAATCCCATAAAAACAAGGTTTAACTCTCCATCTCTCCCTGAAGAAACGGAGCCGAAGAAGCTGGCTGGAAAGCAGGAAGGGGGCTTCCTCCACACTTCTCCCCACAGCAGAGAGAGGCAGAGGAGCGGTGACCTTGGAGCACAGACTGCTTTGAAAAAGTTCGTCTGGCCTTTTTTCTTTCTCTTCCCTCTCTTGGGCTCAGTTTAAAGGCACAGAAAGGCACAGGAATCATATCCGGGCATAGAGCGATGATAGGGGATACACATCATAAAGTCACCCCAAGACATTTCTCTAGGGGAGAAATGCCAAAGCTTCTTTGTCTGAGCCTGGCTAACACTGGGAACCCAAAACTGTTTGGAAGATTTCACTGGCCACACTGTGGTTTATACCCCACTACAATAGAGGGGAAAAGGTAGAGAGGTATTTTAAAAACTTTTAAATACCTCATTGAGGGAAGGAAGGCTTTTGATTTCCCCTAAAGGCCCTATGCTTAAGAAACAATCACTTAATTCAGACAATCCAAATTTCCACTGTCCACAGAAGTAGCTGTGATGAGACAAATCTTATGTGGCCTAATTGATCATGTGCTATTGACCTGAATAGTGTAGGAGATTGATATGATATATGATGATATGATCGGTTGGCATCTATCCTCTATCATCTATCCACCCATGGCTGTGGGTGAAAGTCTAGTGCTTGCATCAGGAATTTCTTCTGAGAGCTGCAGTGCTGTTAGGCAGGTTACGAACCGCGGGGAAAATTGTGAAGGTCTGTTCCTTTTCCAGAGCCAGCCAGAGGCAATTGTTGTGCTTACTGTTGGGGACCTCATGTCAGACAGATTTTGTCCCAGGCTTCTCATCCACAGATCCTCTGAAAGGGTCAGGGAGCAACTCTGCTTTCACACAATGTCTCAGGAAGCAGATGGTACCACTCAATTCCCCCACATCCTTCCCACTCTGCATTGACTGTGTCAGAGACATGGATGGGAACTAACAAATGAGGCTCAGTGTTCATAAGCTTGAGGCAAGTTTGGCTGAAGAGAAGAAAGTAGCTAGAACACAATTCGATTTAGTCATCTTTTACTACTTCTACCTCTGATGACAACAGCTTGCAACCTGTGGGGGTTTATATCCCCACCTGCTGCTCGAAGTCTATGTAGCACCAGATGCCTTTTCCTTTTCTTTTACTGTGCCTGAGCTGTGGCCCTTTCTTTCATAAATAAATGTAGACCCTTGACCAATTTATAGCCTACAAACATAACTGAGAGAAAGCAGAGGGGAAAGTCTCACTGGATAGGTAAAGACGAACCTCAGTCCAGCAAAGGGAAATATTAATCAGCTAAAGAACGTAAGTTAACACGTAGCTTGCCAAAAGTATTTGATTTCCATTTGTCTCTAAATAGTAAAAGGCTTCACATGGTTCCCTATGCCATCACAACAATGTAAGTAGATTTCTACAAAGGTTTTCAAGTTCTTATAAACTCATCTACTCAATTATGTTAACAAATATACAGTAGATACAGGAAGCCCAGTATACTTGGAACCCTATAGATACGCAGGGATAAAGCTGCCACTTAGACCTACCCAGACATTGAGTAAGCTGTTTTAGCTCTTAGAAATGGCATTTGAGCAGAGGTCTGGGAATTGGGCTGACTACTTAACCATTTCCAGAGGGAGTCAAGGTGTAAACGTTTACAGGTAAAGCCCCATGAAACTCATATTTCTCCCTTTGTCATGTTACTGGAGCTCTTGATAGCAGAAGTAACTCAAAATGAAGTCTTGCTCCATATAAAAGAGAATAATTATTATTATTTAGTCAGAGGGACATCCTTAATTTGCTTCTTTCCCTTGGACCAATACATCAGTCCATTTACTGGGAAGAGACTGTGATCTTACACTGATTTTGTAACCACAAACAGCAGAGAAAGGTGCAGAAAAACTAGGACTCATGTCTCTTTCTCAGTGATGTTCTGTCACAATTTTCCAAGTAGGACTCAGTTTTCTAGGTTTCTCCTGGATTACATGTCCCTGAAAAAAAAATCTCAGAAGCAAGAACAAGCAGAAAATTGGCTGAAGTCTGAGAAGGAAAAGAGAGGAACTTTTATAGCCCTCTTCAGTTAAGGTGCAGACAGCAGTTAACCCTAAGTTTCTCTCCCCTTGCACATAAGGGGTCATGGGTAATCACTTATGACTAATTGCACACTTGTGTCAGGGAGATGCCTTTTCACATCTGGTTCAGATAATCCCACAGTCCTGAAATGTTCCACCAAATGTTGCAAAAAAATACAACCTGTGCAGTGTAACAGCTGGCGGATGACCCGAGCCTGCAGACTGACACCTAATAACACGTTTGTACCCTGCAAGAAGATCTTATTACAGCACGCTCATTTTACATGATGAAGGATTATCATCTTCAGGATGAGAATTCCACCTTTAAAGCAGAGCCATAAACATTTGAGGAAATGCTGACTAAAAACTGACCAATGTGCTATAAAGCCAAACACCAAGCTTGGGGAGAGAGGTCAGGACGGGGAAAAGGATCCTAATTATAAAGTTTGTGTAACAGCTTCCCAGTCAGGGGTCTGAACTTTCTGACACATCCACAGCTTCAACCTGCCCCACGATTCTTTTTCATAAAGCACCCCCTACCCAACTCAAATGCTTCCTTTCTATTCTCTCTACAGTTTTGTCAGAAAGATTAAGAACATTTAGATATGACATTCCAGACATGTGAAAATGGTGAAAATATTTTTTTTACTCCCAAGGAACTTGTGTCACAGATTTTCAAATGGCTTTACCAAGATATCCTATACTTCATTCACAAGTGCCAATAACACTTTTTGAGTCCACTCTCTCAGTGTTTTTAATTATTGATTAATAGTAAACTAATTAGCTCTCATTAAAGTTTATAAACTTATTGTTTCAGAAGTTCGATCCATTATGACTTCTGTAGGTATAATACAAACATTATGCAACATGTTCTGTGCCCAATCACACACTGCTGAGTTTCAGTTCATAGCACAACCTCACACATACGACCTTCAGGAAAAGTGTCTCTCTGCACCACAAGTGCTCTTCCAGGACACTAAATTACTAACGTAGATGCACCCTTTGAGAATAGGTAGAAAGATTTCCCTAATCTCCAAAGACACAAGCAATTAGCATTCTCAGTTTTAGAACATCTGTCTTCCAAGATAAAACTGCATTTCCACAGATAGTATATTCAAACATACATAAAGATTTTGTAGTGTATCAGAAAGAAAAGTAACAAAATTGATGGAAAGTATGACAACTGTGGGGTTTTTTAGCTCCAAGGTCTCAAATGTTCAGTTTAATGATGTGGGATTTGTATATTCAGTGAACTGTAATCACAGTGGATGTCTAGAGCTACAGCAGTACCTCCAGAAATTTTGGTACATGTGGTTCTGTATGGCAGTGGCATAGTGAGCCTCACAGTACAAAGCTGCTGCCCCTTTGTTTGTGTGTTCTAAGAGAAAATTCAAGCTGACTTACAAAATTAATTGTTGACAATACACTAGGCCTCACTGTTTTAAATACTTTAAAAAGAGACTATAACAGCAGATGTATAAAATTCTGTACTGGTCAAGGATCATGGATTTTGTGAAAGTGAGAGGAAATAATGTGCAAAGACTCTTAACTTAATAACAAGTTAGTAATAGGATAGTAATAATAATGAGTTTTAATAATGTTAAAATACAGGGAAAGACAAAAACTACATCCAGTTCCAGAGAAAGGTATAGCAGAGAAGAAATAGAAATTAAATAAATCACCAAAAGTGAGAAGATGTAATATTGTAGTCTTCAGTTCCCTCTACTCTTTCTTTCACAGAACAGTCCTGCTGGTTATGCAGATTTTGCTTGTGTCACAGATTAGGAAGGCATCTATATAAAAATATCCTGAAAGACAACCTTGTCTGGCTTTAAGTACCCAAATTGCCAAGCTGTTGTTCAGAGCACTGCATCCTCTGTGCCATGAGGTCAGCCTTGACAAAAATGACCCATTTACCTCCCTAGTGTTCTCGTAGAAGCACCCCACATTCAATTTATCTGCCTGACACAGAGTCATATGAGAGTGCCACAGGAGAGCTCTGACTGCAATGCACCTGGCAGGCCCTCCCTCCAGAGAGGGACAAACTCAGGTCTGTACTGATACAGTATACTGATATTGTAGTCCCAGGATGCCTCATCTGGCATGCACTGAGGCTGACTTAAGGCCACCCCAATTTACATGCTTACGTTCACACAGTTTGGAAAAAAGACATATTGGAAAAAAGACATATTTGGGTTTGAGTCCAAAATAAAAAGTCAATACAGTCAGCAAGACTGAAGTGAGCGTTGGAATAAGGTAAGATGTTCTACTCAAAGTTGGGTTTATTACTTAAAGAAAAAAATTTTTAAAAACCCACATAAAAAAACCCACACACACCAAACAGAGGAAAGATTCAGTCTTTTCTATTAAAAGGTATGGAATAAAGGCATAAATTTCTGTACTATTTTCTGTTTTCATGAGAGACCAATTACCTTTAAATGCAAAACGTTTCTATTTGCTGTGCCAGATACTGTTTCATGGAAGTGGAAGGCCAGTCCTTCTAACCAGAGGAGAGGGATCAATATCTGGTGAATGATGTTTCCTTTACAAGACCAATACTATGATTCTTGGAAAAAAGAAAAGAAAGCGCTTTTTTTCCTATTAGTATAATCAAGTATAAATTCCACCATTTAAAAACCTTAATGCTAGAAGAGCCAAAATCATTGCAAAAACATTGCACAACATGGACAAAAGTAGATCTCCAACACACAACTGGAAACCTACATTAATGAAACCAGCTGGGAGTTCCATACGTCCTCCAGCACATGGGCTGTGTGTTCCACAAATCGTGAACTGCAGATGTAGGATAAGTTCTAAAAAGTTTATGTTAGGTGAGAGTCCACTTTATGGGTAGCACTGGCAAGACTCCACAAACCAAATCAGTTTTGCATAGTGAAATACACTCCTAGAAACAAAACCCAGCCCTAAAGCATAAACCATTTTGTCAGAGCTACACGCTATAGATGAAGCTGGAGAGCAACACCTTGTACATTTAACTAAGTTAAAAAATAACAAAAATAGACTTAGAAAACAGTAAGTAAAAATTAGGGAAAAAAACATATAGTCATTATATAATGTAAGAAAAATTCCTGCAGTTAGGAGCCTGTTCATAATTCCATCCCTTCAGCAGCTCTGCTAAGGCAGAACATGCTGGCAGCTCCAAAGAGCACACGTGTTTATTCACATTGTATTGTGCACTCTGCCTCTTATTCATGCTAGAGTATTTTATGTCTCTGGAAAATAGAACCTAAAAGGCCATGAAGGGGGCAGCTCTTCAGGTTTTTTACAGCAAAAGGCTGCATGCAAACACACTAGACACCAACACCTAGCTATTTCAAAGAGCCGCTTTAGAACTTTCACATTGAAATATGTCAGAGATACGGGTACGTCTTTTACTTACAAAGTCTAAAAACACAACATATCACAAGATATACTAAGATTTAAAACACTATTTTTTTGACTGCTGTAAAACATGATTTTTTTTTTTTTTCTAATCCTGGAAAGGCAACGCAAGAAAAAAAAAAAGAAAAAAAACCCAAACAAACAGTAAAATCAGACAAAGGCTTGTGTTGGAAGGGATCTTAAAAATCATCTAGTTCCAACACTGTTATATGCAGGGACACCTTCCACCAGATGAGGTAGATCAAAGCTCCCTCCAGTCCAGCTTTGAATACTTCCAGGGATGTGGCATCCACAATTTCTCTGCGTAACTTTTTCCAACGCCTCACCATCACAGTAAAGAATTGCTTCCTAATATCCAATCTAAGCCTGCCCTCCATCAGTTTAAAGCCATTACATCATCTCCTAGCACGATGTGTCCATGTAAACAACCTCTCTCCAGCCTTCTTACAAGATCTCCTTTGGTATTAGAAGGGGATCTAAGGTCTTCCTGGAGCCTTCTCTTCTTCAGGCTGATCAGCCTCAACTCTCTCAGCCTGCCACAGGAGAGGTGCTCCAGCTGTCTGATCATGATGGTGGCCTCCTCTGGACTCACCCCAGCAGGTCCATGTCCTTCCTGTGCTGGGACCCCAGAGCTGGATGCAGCACTGCAGGTGGGGTCTCACCAGAGCAGAGCAGAGGGGCAGAATCCCCTCCCTCGCCCTGCTGGTCACACGCTTTTTAATGCAGCCCAGGATGTGGTTGGCTTTCTGGGCTGTGAGTGCACATGGCTGGGTCATGTTGAGCTTCTCATCAGCCAACACCCCTGAGTTCATCTCCTCAGAGCTGCTGTCCACCCAGCCTGTATTTGTGCTTGGGATTGTCCTGAGGTGAAGGACTTCACACTTGGCCTTATTGAACTTCATGAGATTCACATGGGCCCAGCTTTCAAGCCTGTCCAGACCCCTCTGGATGACATCCCTTCAGTCCAGAGTGTCAATTCCACCACACAGATTGGTGTCATTGGCAAACATGTTAAGGGTGCACTCAATCCCACCGCCCATGTTGACAACAAAAAAATTATTTAATGAAAACCCTAATGATGGCTTAATACAGAATTATTACAACTGGATGTGAGGACTGTGATTCCTGTCATTTCTGGAACTATACAAGTAAAAAATTGCATCATCCAACATGGCCTTTTTATGCTGTGCTAATAAAGCACAGGCAGCATAAATTTGCCTTGAAAAATTCCTAGATATCAGAAGTGGCAGAGAGCCAGCACAGACAGAACCCTGGTGCCCTGTTGCATTGGCAAGATGGGTGGATGCTGGTACAAGTTGCCATTTCCTCAAACTGCTCTAATTTGTGCCCTGGACTAGTCCAGACTCCAGTTCTGGCCTGAGTCTTTTTTTTTTTTTTTTTGTCATGCTCTGTCTCCCTGGAAGTGGAGATCTTGAACCTTTAACCGGCATTACCAGCATTTTAGTTGGACCCAGGAACAACTTCTTGATCTCACCCATATTTTCCCAATTTGGCTTCACAAAAGGAAATTTTAAGAACCTTTATGAAAACCAGAGACAGACTGGAAAACTTTAAAAAAATTGCCCTAGTCCCAGTGGGTGTTCTCTTGTTTTGTCTAAAGCCATGATATACAACTACAGAAATAGTAAACTCTAGATCGAAAATCTCTCAGCCATAGGCTTCCTTGCTGAGGTAATCAGGTAAAATACAGATCCAGGTTCATGCTCGTGCTTCAAGTTTTGTTTAGTGGTATTATTGAATAGGTTTAACATCATTCCCCCATCCTTTGCCCTAAATTTTGGATACTCTTGGCAGGTAGATTGGGTTGCTGTGGGAATATTTGCAGTGGAAGACAGAAATTTTTCCTATATATTCCTGTTGAGACCTTCAATAAATTAAATTTGTGGTTTTGAAGTTTTTCTGCCTACTTGCTACCATAAGTCTCTAAATAGAGCCTCTATAGTTTTTTCTGTATAACCCATCTTAGTGTTTATAAGGTGGTAGAAGTTGTGGAACTTACCTGCAGGCTTGCCAAGGTCAGTGTATGAGCATAGCTCTGCTTTATTAGAGTTTGGAAACATTCCCATTTGGAGGTTCATTTTCAAATGTATAAATCTCAGTTGGTAAAATACCATGACCTTCTAGCAGCTTCTAAGCAAAAACCTACACTCACCTCATACATCAGCATAAATCTAACTCATATCACCTTTTATTCCTCCTCCTTCCACAGCTGGTCCAGGGCTCAGTGGGAAACTGCTGAGTTTAACATCTCAAGGGAGCACTTTGCTTTGCAGTGGTTGCCACCGTAGCAGTGTGGCAAGAGCCATTTTTATCTCTGTGGGTTTTTGCCAGAAAATAAAAAGATCCTAAAACTACTCAGAACTCCCAAAAATAATTGCTATAGCAAATAATTCTGAGCTATAGAAAATGTGGTAAAGAATTGCTCTACTTCTTCACCTTACAGCTGAAGACAATGAGATTAATTTTTCTTGTGTGATTTCTGCAGAGCTGCTATACATACATTAAAAGAAATTTTGAAAAAAAAAATCTAAGACCAGTTTTATTCCAGCAGGTGCAGGGAGAAACAGTTTGCACCTTCATTCATGTTCAAGGACTATCATCCTCTGTGATGGTTCTTCTCTCCAACCCTGGAAAATCACACCACACTTCCACTTCTCCCACACTTTAAAACTCCCTTGAACTCACAATCATCCCCAAAGAAGCTCCAGAGCTACCTGTAAATCTTCCTGGAGGATGTACAATACAAGCCTTGTCTACTGGTACCAGCCAGCTTGGCTTAGGTGATCCTTATCTGAGCCAATTCCACTAACTCCTTGGATTGTGGCAGTCTCCAGAGGAGGAAAGACTGCAGGCATCTGCATACTTACTCAGAAATTCACATCATGTTGAGGTCCATGTGGGTGGGTGTTCTTGTCAGGATCACACTCAGCCAATTCATATCAAGTGTGACTGAAAATGTGAAAATTCTACCGTGTTGCCTCTTGGGCTTGGAATTTTTCCTCCTAAATCTTGAAGATGAGGTTAGAGCTTACCTCCAGTGATGGATTCTTTTAAACAATCAGGTAAAAACCGAACGCTTGCACCTTTTTCACTTCCAGAGACAAACAAAAATAGAAAGAAAGAAGAAAAGAAAGGCTCATAAAAATGGTAGCCAAGAAATGCAACTAAAATGTGACATTTACAACCTCTCATTGCCACCTATAACCCAACATGTTCTTCAGTTCTTGTGACTGAATAGGCTGCTGATATACTGTAGGCTATGTACACTCATAGGATGATCAATACAACTGTGAAAGAGAGACAAAGGACAAATGCATCTATTAACTCTCCGATGTAGAAACCATTTTCATTCTTTTTCTCCACAGCATTCTTGTGGAATGTCTGCTTATAGTACAAATAAAAAAATGTTGGGAAATAAAAAAGATGGGACTAAAAGAAATTTTTTTAAAAGGAGGTAAAGTAAGATAAAATAAAAGAAATTGGAAGTGCAGAAACCTACAAAACATAGTAAGCCAAGGAAAGGAAAGCAAGAGGGAAAGGGGGCAAGCATTGCACAGGAACCCTCACAGCCAGTATAAAGACTGGTCAGCAAAACTACGTGCAAAGATACTTCTAAATCTTTGCATGTGCAGGGAGGGTAACACTAAAAGTGGTCATGAGCTGAGAGAAGGTGACTCCATCAGCAAGAGGTCTTGCTCCTCAGATTGTGAAGTTTGGAGCAGGAGCTCCTCCACCTCCTCACCACAGCCTGGAGCCAGTCACCAGCTCCCCCAGTCCACCAGCCCCACACAGCACAGTCACTGCTGGGGACCAGAGGAGCCCTGTGCACAGTCACATACACACATGAGCAGAGAGGGAAACCGGTAGTCAAGGCTATTCAAAGCATTCTCTTCTGAAAAGCTTTTATTTTTAAAAAGTCCCGGAAATCCATGTTCCTTGCACAATTCTATTTCTTCTGCCTGCAATGAACACCAGCATACCCTCAGTCAGTGTTGTGCTAAGAAGTGCACTCCTACCATTTTGAATGAAAATATTAACTTAAAGCCGCCCAGAATTCCCTAAAATCAAAATACTCTCTGACTATTACCCTGTCGGAAACATTACAGTCAACTGCTCAACAGCAGTACTACGGATATAAAATAAACAATAACATACCCTATTAACTAGTTTACAAAATGCTATGCACACTCTAGATGTTCTAAAAAGATAGTTTCCTACCCAAAGAATCTACTTCATGGCATAATGACAGCACACTGGGTAGAAATGAAAGTAAATTGAGAAAGCAAACAGCAAGAGAGGCACCATTAAAACACAAGCGAGACATTCTACATTGGCTAGGGATAAAGTGGGAGACAGAATAATAGGCCTTCTAGCACTGAATCTACACAGCTATTAAAAGAAAGTTTTTAATTTAAAGCCAGTTCAAATCACCACAGTTACATCTCACTGAATTACGGATTCGTAGAAGCCAGATATTTGCGTGCGTGCTGCTGCTTGTGTAATTTACACTCCAGCCCTAAGTGATTACTGGATCAGGCAGCTGACATATGGGAAATATTTGGACAGAGCTGTGACACGGGGAAGTTTGTGGTTTAAAAAAAAAAAAAAAAGGGGGGGGTGGGAAAAAAAGGTGCTGTTAGTACAGAGCCTGTGCCACTCCAGCTGAGTGAAGCCAAAGTTTCACTTGGAAGTTTTCCCACCAGAACTTCCATCCTCTCAACAGTGTTAGTTAGAAAAGTCTTTTGCATTCATAATGCTTTGCTTTCACAGGAAGAGAGACCTATTGCAGCGGAGCAGCAACTGCATCTCCCTCTAAAAACCTACCTATTCAAAGAAGTATTAGAAACTGAAAAATTACTAAATGAAAAAAAAATTTGTCAGGGGAACTCAGATGCTGAGCTCTACTTAGATTTGCAAGGTCTATTTAAGAGGAGACAAGCTGCTCTTGCTAGCAGTGCTGGCGACATATTCAAGTTTTTTTCCTTTTCTGCTAGGAGTGTTACTCTGCCACGCTGCAGTGCCAGGGAGTGCCAAAGAATAGCAGTGCTGCCTTCTTAGCCAGGCTCAGGTTCCAGCTCCTCCCAGTCACTGATCACTAACCACCCCAGGTAATGTTTGCCACAAGTCCCCTCGAGTTGCAAGTCCTCTCTGAGTACATACTCAGCAATTTCATTTCTCCCTCCCGCTGCTCTCTGGGCATCTTCAGATGGAGATGTTTTCTGTGCTCAGCAGCTGCCATGCTGCAGTTTGCTGCTACACTCTGTTGAACTGATGCCATGTTTCAGGCCAGAAGGGGCTGGCTTTCAGTGGTGGGAGAATTAACACATTGTATAAACAAGCTAGGCTGTAAAGTCCTTTTAAATCCACCTGAATGATAATTGCTTATGTAGCAAAGGAGAGACAGTTCACATTTAGTTTGTCTTTTCTGGTGTTATTAACCCAGATGCTGGGTTATGTTGCAGAAAAGGCACAATTTTGTACCATGAAATACCAGCTCATTTACAGGCTTTGGGCCTCATCCTGTCTCATTTATTCAGCTTACCTCAGGAGGACAGACATAGAGAGAGGGGCTACCAGTCCTTCAAGCTATGTCTTTGCCAAATAGGTTTTTGCCATTACTGAATACTTCTAAGATATGGCTTCTACTCACATAACTAGCTTTTAGTAGGGAGAAAACTGCTCAAAATACTTCCAGTGCTCTTCATGCTTTCAGAAAAAAAAAAAAAAAAAGATTTGACACTTCACATATGAGATGAACCAAACCAATTCATGGAAATGTACATCCCATAACTAGGGAAAGTATTTTGTTACCATTGGTGTTAGCAGCTTATGAGAACTGACAAGATCACAGCCCACGGTGGTGTGGCTAAATGCCTGCAGAAAGAAAAAGGCTTTTGTAAGTTTGCTGGAAAGAACCTACTTGCAGCCCTGACTTCTGAGTGAAATGGAAGAAATATTCTACTTTCAAATGTGACTCAAAAAAATATTGCTAGCATATTTCTCTTCATCAGCCAAATGATTTGTCTTATAAATACGCTTTTTTCTAATTCCTCAGAGGATGACAGCTGGGTGGTAGATTTATACAGCTAAGAAAAAATTTTGAGAGGAATCCAAGTATTTTGAGGCATCTGAATTTTTCCAAACTTCCAGTCCTTTACAGCTTCATTCCTCACTGCTAAACACACAGTAGATCCTCTAACAGTGTCATTACAGCTTGCCATGAATAAAACCACCCAAACCCTACATGTTTAAACTGCTGGGAATGTAAATCAATAATATCTTGTAAATTTATCTGAGGTAAGAGCCTAAAATGAATTACTTCTGAACATTCAATGGTTATTATTAAGGATATTCTTTCATGCAAAAACGATGGCATAGTCTTTGACAATCTGATCCCCTTGGTTTTTAAAAAACAAAAACACAGTAAATTTTAACATTTTCCATTGGTTTCCTATAAGTGAGAGAGGAGACAATGGATAACATGCTGGAGTGAGGCAAAACTCAGTACTAGAAATCATGAAATACTTAAATTCAAATTTTTATGCTGGATTCAGAACTTAAGAAAAGCTATAAGTTAGTATTGGCAAGAGAGTTTTAAAAAACAAACCGGGACATCTTCCTACAAACTGAAGAATTGCCATAGATATGTATACATTTGCATCAAAGAAACAGAAATGAAAACTAAGGAAATTATCACTTCATCTCTGGCCTCACTGAAAGAAATATTATTGACGTGGAAGAAGCAAAAGATACCAGGATTCCCAAGTAAAAACTACCTGCATTAAATCTGAACAACTGCAAACAAATACATTTGGATCACAGGCAGACTGAATAAAGCCTTTTAAGTTGCAGCTCCAGGTTTCTTGAGAAGGGCTGACAGTTTGCAGAAATATCTGTAAAGGAGTTCCCAACCACCTCAGGAGGGTTGTACTGAACAGTGTGCTCACAAGCATGGTCACGTCAGAGAGAGGGGTGCTCAGGTGATTCCTGCCTTAGGTACCAAGAGCAGCCGAGCTCTGGAAGCACAGACTTCAGTGCAGGTTGTTCAAGCACAGCTGAGGATCAGGCTCTTCTCTGTGGTATTTGGAGTTCACACTTTGTTTACTACTGGTATCCAAATAGATTGATAAAATGAACAGATTTCACCAACAGTACTACAACTGCTTCTTCAGCTTTGCTCAAGTTCAGCTAATATATGGATTACACTGCAGGTATGCACAATGAAAGTAGTTCAGCACAAAAAATTTAAAAAAAAAAAGTAGTAGGGCAACCAGAGAAGAGCAAGAGAAGTCCCTCGGCTAAGTGACTAAGGATTGATAACATAACCACTTTCTGCAAATTTTTTTCATGGATCTGAAGTCAAACAGTAATCACAGATATACATCAAAAAAGACATAGTCCGTATTCCATAATGCTTATTATTTTGCATCCTTAAAAATATCCTGCAGTTTTTACCACAAATATCAACTCCTGTCCTAAACACTCTGTAATCTTGCTCTGTGCTTTTAAACAGAAGCCATGTTTTGACACAGGATCGCTGTATTCCAAGGGTGAGAAAAATCAATGCACTACTGTTTAAGTGGTCTGTAGACTGCTTTGAGAACCAACCAGCAAAAGTGCCCTGCATTTATTTCATTATTTATTGTTATTGTGCAGAGGTGGCTATAAAGTCTGCTGGAATTCAGTCCCCATGTGTGCTTGATTGCTGGGCTATGTGCATGGACAGAGGGCACCTCTGTCCAATTAGGAGTTTTCCAAGGGAGCATGGCAGAGGTATCCACTCCAGGGATTGTGCTTTATTTACTTTGCTTCTTAAACAGAAATATCAACTGGTTTTCCATTGCAGGACCAGACCTGACGATCCCCATCACATTGGAAGGCAAAAGAAGTCTTTTTTCTAAAATATCTGTTACACGAAGAAGTAAAACACAGAAGTTCCTCTTTGTCAATATCAGTAATACACATATTAAGAACTACAGAAACCATGTGCATTTCATAAGAACAACTGATACTTGGTTTCTTTAACAAATACATGTCTTTCAGATAAATCTGGCCAGGGATACATGATGCTGAGAACATCTCGGATCTCATGGATTTATTCATAAATGATGTATTCCAACTACTACACTATGAGTTTTGAGTAATTTGTTGAAAATCCCACTTATATCTGTACTAGAGCTAGAAAATTAGCTTGTTTGTTCAAATTAAAGACCCAGGATTTAGCTAACCTGATCGGCTCTGTTTTACAGTGATAAACATTTGGAAAAGCAGATTGGATTCCACATCATTCCATTCCATTCCATTTCATTTCAGAAATCAAATCTGTAAATCTTTATTTTTCTATTTGCAAAGTGTGGCTGACACAGAACATTTCATACAGCTGTTTTTCATGGTCTAGTATTCCAGAGAGTAGCGACAACTCTAGTGACAAACTGCTGTCATCTGACTGTCATCACCATCCTCTAGTATCTAAATATTAGCAAACTTTCTAGGAACTTGCCAAGAGATAGGCCACAAGTCACCAGTAAAACAACTTGAATGAAGGATTCTAAGATTGCCTACTTGCCATGTAGGGACCCTTTTAAAAGGCAGGACTTCTGTAAAGAACTCCTGGACTCTTGCCTTTATAGGCTGGATAATCTTGTAAACCTTCTGACAGAAAGGGAGAAGCATCAAGAGATAAACAGAGGAATGAAATTTCAAGGTATTTTACATTATTTCCTGTTATTTTCTTTTCCTCAGTAAAGACTCTTATGTTCATGGATAAAGATTTTTAAAATAGCTGAGTGACTTCCTGGCTGAGGGAGACAGAAAGGTATAATTCAGGTTTATTGGCTGCCTAGCAGATATTACATTCTGGTTTTCCGTGCATTTGCACAAGTAGTTGCCTGGATGTACACAGTCTTAGAATGAGAGAATATGCTAAGTTAGAAGGGACCCATCAGTATTATCAAGTCCAATTCATGGGCCTGTACAGGAAACCCCAAGAATCACACCATGTGCCCAAGAGTATTGTCCAAACACTTCTTGAACTCTGTCAGCCTGCTGCTGTGACTTCCCTGGGGAGCCTGGGTGAAAAAGCTCTTTCCTGGGTGAAAAGCTGTTTCCTGATATCCAACCTGAACCTCCCCCAACTCAGCTTCAAGCTGTTTCCTCTAATCCTGTCACTGGTCACGAGCGTGAAGAGATCAGTGTCTTCTCCTCTGCTTCAGTCTAATGTTACGGTGGCCCAGCCCACTTTGGGGCTGAGTGACATTCAGTGGGTGGACTTTCCAGCCCAAGAGTCCGACCCCGAAGGCGGGGTCGACGATTGAGGCTCCTTCCCACTGGGTGTCACCCCACCGCAACTCCACCCCTCTTTCCAGAACCCTCTTTGTTCTCCTTACACCCATTGGTTTACCCCTTTATGTATATTTATAACCCCTTGTTGAATATTCAATTGACTCTGGAAAGTTCTGTTAAGTCCGGTTTACCATTGGTTCGTTTGAATCTGTTCCTCCCCTATACCTTTGTTATTGGTTCCTGTCAAACCCCTGTCATTCCCCGATTGGGTTGTCCCTTTGTCTCCTCCCTGCACTGCCCCGGTTTAAAAGGGGGCGTGCAACTGTCATTCCCCGACTCCTCGTCGTTGCCTCCCCTTCCAGCAACCTACCCTAAGACTCTACCCTTCCAGACCTCCCTGTTCCACACCCTCTACAAATAAACTGGGATTGAAGGCACCGAGGAGTCCCTCCTTCTTCTTTGCCCTCGCCTGGTTGCTAAGCGACCAACTTTCTGCAGCCTGCTCAACCCTGAGCCTGCCACAGGTGGCTTACAGCTGGCTCCTTTGACCGCATTGAGTGGCCCATAGGCCGGAGCCTTTGTAGCCGTCGCCTGTCTGGCCACCGGGCGGCCAGAGCGGAACAAGCGACTGCGTTACAGTCTAAGATGTGGAAATTATCTTCAAATTAATTGTTCAGTTATTTTGGCGCACGGTGGTTTAAGGAAGCCATTCCATCAAATCCTACCCAGCTCTTCAGATAAATCACTACTTTAAATATTGAGATACTTTGCCACTCATGAGAGCAGAGGCTGAATCCACTGATTTCTGCTTCATTAGTATCCATTTATGCCTGCATCATATACAACATTTGTAACGAAAACAGTAGCTTTTCTTGTGGGTGTGTTTTGTTTTTTTAATTTCAGAATACCATTACCAGAGGACTTGGGAAACTGCTGAGTTCAATCCCGTGCAATACCACGCGAAAGAAATTAATGTATCTTCCATGGTCATTGGAAGAACACAACTGTAGAAAACCCAGAAGAGCAGACTATTTGAAACAAGCTGAAAAGGACAAACCTACACGACTTTATGTTGTGTTTAATGCTACATTTGCATGTCGAGATGGTTCTACTAGGTGTGGCCACTGCTGATATTCGAGACATGGTGCAGAATCCTTGCAAAACCCCACCGGGAGAGGGGATCGAATAGTTGTTTTCTCTTTTTTGTGCTGCTTAGGCATATTCACTTGGATTGAAATAATCAAGTAAATTAAAGAGATTCTTCATCTCTGCCTTAACTCTTCACTCCCAAAGCTATGCCCAAAGCCAATTCTATAGAACCCTATAAGGTAAATATCCCTGGTTGTACAAAAACTCACTACATGTTGTTTATTTTTATGAACTGCTAAGAATCACAAGAAAAGTCATCTTCTCCAAACACACTCAAGTACAAAAAATGGTCATAAGAAGGCATTGGCAAAAAGCTCATAAAAGGGGTAGAATTTAAATCAGTCACAGCATTCATAAGGAAACAGATTTGACTAAAACGTGACCTAGTCAATGCTTACCAGACTTACATTCTCAAAGTAGCACTGTAAATAGTAGAATGCTAACAAGGAACATTCATCAAAAAACCCACTGGAAACTGAAGCTCTTCTGGTCACTCACAGTTAAATATTGTATTTGAATTCCTAATTCCTCAATTTTTACTCAGACAAAATCAAGGATATGCCTCACACTCTGAACCAGTTTTGTCAGGAATTATTCAAGAAATGTTTATGCAACGGACATTAAGGGTTTTGAGAGAAATTTCACAACCCTCATTTCCTTCTTTTACCTCTGGAGGGAGGCACCTCAAGTCAGATCCCATAGGCAGGGAATACCAGAAGCCGGACTGCAAAGATTTCACTTTGCTGTAGTAAAGCTGTGATGTTACATGAATTTCCTCAGAGCAAGGCTCATGGGGAAAGCATGTGTGGGGTCCCCCACTGCAAAGGAAAAAAAATTTAAAATCTCCAGTTGGAAGGCTCTGTATGGACTCTAGGATCTCACATCTCAGTGAACGTGTCCAAGTGACCAAACTCGCAGCTAGAAACAGTAACTTAATCCCCTCTTCCAAACACATTTTAGCAACAGATGGAAGCCACTAAGTGGCTTGCAACAGATAAGTGACCACACATAACAAAATGAGACTCATCAAAATAGTTGTAACAGACTGAGAAAAACAACAACAAAAACTGGAGCAAATAAAAGAAACTAATAGAATGAAAAGCAGGCATATTAGAAAGACCTGGGAGGTCTGAGTGGAATCCAGTTCACCTAATTTATATAAAATTTTGTTTCAAAAAGGATGGCTGATTTCAGCAGACCTGTCAGCTTTTACATGAGTATGAAAAGGGTTTATAGGAAACAAGTAGCATCACTGTCTAGAGCTGGTATCAAAAATCCCAGTATCAGAGCAGAAAGCTTTCAGCTGGCAGAGAGACTGAAGGGAGTGAGTGTGAATGAGTAAATCCTTCAATGAGTAATCTACCTACTTAGTACTAATAGGAGTTAGTACAAGAAAGCAGAGAATCAAATCCATGCCTTTCTGAATCCAAATGATTTTCAATAGAAACGCACTGCACAAACATTTGTAGAAGTGAAAGGGTGACTCACTGCTTGCTTATAAGTTTGTTTAGGAAATTACTGTCTTACTTGCAGTTACATTTTAAGTAGGTGGTCTCCCATTTTTGAATTAATATTTGCTTTCTTTTTTTTAAGGCAGCTACACAGCCTATAAAATGTTAAGCCTTGTTTCAAAGTCTTGCCATTCTGAGCTGTTTAAATAGCACAGGTCTAGAGACCAACACATTTTGAACACATTACCCACCCACATCACTAGTCATTAAATGAGCAGCTGTGTCCCAAAGTCTCATGCAGACTGGAGGAGTTTGGAGATCCCAAATTCAGTGTGGGACCTACTGACCCACACTGCTCCTCATCTGGTGCACTTACAGGGGAGGTGAGGCCACCGTTTCAAGCACACCTCATCACCTCCCTTGGCTTCATTCTTTGTGCATTTCACAGGGCGACCTTTTCAGTCACCTGCACATTTTCGTTTAGAGGTCTTTGTTTGTTTTCTGAATAGCTCATATTTGTGGCTCTCAAGCATGTGCCCTTTGACTCCATCTTCCCAAAGGACAGTCATTTTGGTCATACCTACTTGCTTTTCCCAAACCACAAAACAACACCCTGACTCTTATGATAAGGTGGTTACTTCTGCTGCTAATCTCCAGATTCACAGCTCTTTACATCTGTTGCTATTGTGTCAAATCTCTTTGGAGGAGTTTTTCTTACCAATGCTCATTTTCTTTGAGCATAACCAAGATAGATTTCTTCCAGATTTGGTCAAATCAAAAGGACTTTTTGCTCTTTCCTCTCTTTAAGAATATTTTACTGGTTGTTTTAACTGTAGAAAACTGCATAATTAATAAATGTCTGCTGTATGATTTTGAGCTAAGAGGGTGACAGTGCTGAGTGCCACCAGAGATACTGCTGGGTATCCCCTGATCTACAATAGGAGAGCTCGGTCTTCCCAGGGACACATGAGACCTTCAAAACTACTGTATGGTGCCTGCCAGTCCCACAGAACTGTCTCACACACACCCTAGGGAATCCTGATAACATGGGTGCCTGTGGCTGGGCTGCAGAACTGAGCTCTATCCCTTACATCAAGCTTTCAATATTCCATGCCAACAAAATTGGCTGAGGAGCCTTCATCCCAAAGAGTTTACAGCACAAGAATTTATAGCTGCAAGACTAAGGTATAACATAATGTCTATTTATACCCTGAAGACCACTGAGGATGTAAACTGGCCAGGAAATAGCAGTCAACACAAACATTCGGGGAATAGAGACAGCAGGCTCTAAACCAGAGAGGAAGAGAGTTCTTGACAATGAGTGGGAATCTAAGAGAAAGCTAAAGGAAACTTGCAGAGGGGCTGGATGGAGAGATTTTTAATAATTTAGAGGAAAGACAACAATCATCTCTGGTTAAATAAGAGTTCACCACAGCAACCTCCAGAATTAGAAATCTCCCTGCAACTTGTGGATACTTCAGACTTGAAAGACTGATTAACAAAGGTGAGGGATCTCCATGGTTTTATGTTACATGTATTATGTGTAAACACACATATACAGAATGTCTTTTCTTCCTTTCCTTTCAGATTCTTATAAATCTCAAGAGAAAGATATATATATATATATATCTCAAATAGTGGTTGCAAGTAAGTTTTACATTGAATAAACCCATAGTAGAACCTGAAACTGAACCCAAACCCTGAGTACATCGTCAGTAGAATTTCTAAGTCCTAAGATAGAACAAGCCATCTCCCTAATACTGTTATGTGCATAAGCACACACATATATGTCTAAGACACAGGACTGAAATATCAAGACTCGGTTCTTAGCTGTGTCAAAGCTTTTCCACCTGACACTAAACGTTATTTCCAGATAGCTTAAATCATCACAACTACATTGAAATCATTAATTCTTGTTAACAATTATATGAACAATCTTCAGTCATCAAATTTATAATAAGCATAATAAGCTGAACAAAAAAACAGAAGAAAAAATTCATGTTCTGTGTCCTGGTCTGACATAATAAGATGCAATAATTTTTTTGCATTAAATAATATTAATGGGAATTTTTAAATTATGAGGTTAAAGACTGTCACCTATCATCCTTGATTTTTCAAACAAGCTGACCATCTTTGGCTTGCACTGGTTTCAACCAGAGCTGCACTCCCTTACTTTGTAGGAAAACTTCACACCCATGTAAACACAGGAGTAACAGAGAAAATATGGACAAAGCAAGACACCTAAAAGGATAGAACTGAAACGTCTCTATATTACAGTAATCTAAATTTGATCTTCTTTGTATTCAAATTGGCATTGAGAGGGAAATCTTGTCATTTTTTTGAAAACAGCTCTATTGGTAGCTGTAGAAAAGCTGTCAGAGGTACCTGGCCTTCTGCTGCTGGGTCACTCTTGCGGAAGATTTTTGAGCCAGTTCAGCCTCCCACTAATAACAAACAGATGTACTTAATGCTACTGAATGTAAATATTATTCTAACGCACTTTTGCCTAGTTTTCCATGAGGCCTTATTTTGAACTGCACATGCTTGTGAATCCCCTTGCCCAAGGGTTCTGCAGGTGGCCTATCTCACAGTGCCATTAGAAAGTTAATTACCTACAAGGGAAGTTTAAACAAATTGTTCCAAAAGCAGTGGAACTAATAAAGCCTGGTTTCCTAGAGATTTGTGGCTTGCATCATTCCCTGCTCTGTAATGCTACAGTCCAAGCCCCTTTTCCATACTCCTTTGATAAATTCCCCTCTCTGTGATCCACAGTGCTCCCCTCCACCCCGCCTGTATCCATCAGCTTCAGGTCAAGCAAGAGGCACTGTACTTGTTTCTGAACACTGTGCATGCCAGTGGCTTGACCAGGATATGTGTGCTGAAGCTTTTCCTTCCATCCGTGTACAAATGTCTTTCCTAGCTCTAGTTTTCTCATAATAAAGAGGAACTTCGCAATTTTGAGAAAACAGTGGCTCTTAAATTCAGTAAAAATGGCCAACAAGTTCAAAAATTTCTTTAGAATAAAAATATCTAATCAAACTCAGTGAATGATTTCATTAGATACCTTCCTGTAGAAATTTAGTCAAACTGTTCCTTCCTCTTATATCATCTGTGTATATTTTCCCACTGGTTAAAAGGACATTTTATCTCTTAATCTTCTAACTAGTATCAAATCTTTAAGGCCATTCCAATCACTGTCTTCTTCATCTTAAAGATAATTAGGCCTACAGAAAGATAACTGCACACCTTCCAAAATTTATCAAGTAACATATAGTACTAAAATTAAAATGAGAATTTTAATTTTTTACTGCCGCAGGGAATGAGATTAGAGTCTGAACCACTCTCAGATACCTGAACTCTTCAAGGACCAAAGTGTTTTATTTCCTTTTGATAAGCCTGTCCCACAGCTCTCATAGCATCTTTTCTTCACTAAGCAACGGTCTAAAAGTGTAATTTTCTTGGACTTTCTACTCAGTCCTCCTTATGACTGTTGTGAATACCATGGGTCTGCAATCTATACAGTACAGGTTTCCTAGCCCCTCACTCACAGAGAGATTAGACTTTTACAAGAGAGACCTTTCTTAATAGCAAAAATAATAAACGTACCTCCTAAAATAACATCTGTGAATCTGGCCCAACTCACCCAAAGATATTTTTCTATCACCCAGTAACTATAACATGCATGTGTATTACTATCCCTGAGCTCTCTGGGCCCATTTTGATTAATCTTTCCCCAGGACACAGAGCCTTCCAAGCCGTGAATCACTTTGCTTGATTTTGTCTGCACTTTTCCATGTCAGCAGTTTTCCTGCCCCACCACATGATGACAAGAGCAGCATGCAGCGTTTGTTGACTGCCAAGTGTTACACTCACTGTCACACAAGTAGGAAAGGCAGTGGAAACAGATCTGCTTTGTTTGAGGATGTGCAGCGACTTCGTAGGCATTTCTAGCTTCATCTATCAAAATATGAAACCTCTCTTCCCAAAATACTCCACAGACTATGTGAACATTTGAGGCAAAATTTCTTTACCACGGGTTGGTATGACAGAATTAAAGTGTCATAGTGGTGACTACACACTTGCAACACCCTAGGGTAACACCTATTTCTGTAGGCTGATTCCATCTGAAGAGCCTGACCCTAACACCAGAAATTCCCCGTGACACACTTGACCTCCCCAGCACATTTACATCACCCTCTTTAATGAGCACAGGCTGCCCAGCTTCTTTCCAATACCCACCAGTTTCATATCAGCCTTGCCCTTTGAATCTATCCTTGCCCCTATTTTGATGTGTTGCTGACTCTGCAGCAAAGCTACACCCTTCTTTTGGTGGAGAATATGTTAAATATTTTTTCATGACAATGATCATTAAAGATCTATCATGAGTCAAGCCTTTGGTCAGGACTTTGTTTATTCTGCATGAGAGCTTCAATGGAACTTGTTCCAACTGTGTGCATTCATCTTACAGCTGATGAGAGACATAAGGGAGAATTTTGTTTTGACCTTCCCAAAATAAACACTTTTAAGAAAAGAGATACAAAATAAATAGCAGAAAGACTGTAAAATATTTAGGAAACTTGGAATGTCTTAGAAGATTACATAGTGTCTTCCCATGCAAAGAGATTAATTTCTTTTCAAAATCCTCTTTAAACTGTAAATTATCAAATAAACATCTATTTCAGTCACTATTTAGAAATTTAAAAAAAGAAGGATGAAATTACCAGAGAGAACTATTAAAGGAAGAGGAGGTTAAGGTTCTAATTCATTTTAAAATCAGTTCTAGCTGAAATCTCCGGTAGGATGTTGTACAGAAACACATGGGCAGCAGCCAAAAAATCTAACCCACTGCTCAGGGGCTGGGAGAAGATGAGTCCTAGGGTGGGCTGCAAGCCCCAGCCAGAGACACATTTGCCCGACGTATCACGATGTCCTTCTCTACGCCATGGTCAGGCAATTCATCTGGTTCTGCCCCCGGTGGCTTGCGACCCAGCAAGGAAAAAGAGTGAAGATGTTTTCCCTTGCAGTTTTCCCCACTTCTTCAAGGAAAAAAGAGAGGCCAAGGGGAGGAGGAGGTGGGAGGAGAAATGAACGCCTAGTTGTTCTCTGCAAGGGCGGCTATGAAGAAATAAACAACTCACATTACTCACAGGAGGGGGTGAAAGGAAAGTGGAGCCAGTCTGCAGGAGCTGGATTTTCCTGGCTCCAGCCAACCCCTCCTGGAGTAATATATTGAGCCACCTCACACCCTCCACTCCTTTATCTGAAACAAACTGTCCACTCGCAAGAAGCCTTTTGCCTTCCCTCGCAGACCTGTCCCCAGCTGCTTTGCACAGGTAAAGGAACAGAGGAACCAAGAAGTCCAAGGCACAGGCAGAGACTCATCAGAGGAGGAAAATAGCCACAGTAGTCATAAGGAGCTGGAAATTCCAGTACCATCCAGGAAAGAGATGGGAATAGGCTACACTGTTTGCAGAGAGGTGTCCTAGCTGTAAAGTTGCCAACTTTCCTTTTGACCTGCAAGAGAGAGAGTGGTGTGGCCAACACACAGCAGGGAAGCTGCACAGAGACTAAGGAAAGTAAAAACACCACTTCTGTTTACTGCACCAGATTTGGATTTGCATGGCAGCATGGCAAACTGGGAACACACAGTGCATCGGCTGTAGTTTCTGCAGACACAAATTGTTTGAATATGTTTAATCCAAAATATTTTACCAATTTTGAGAGGAAACTAATAGAAGCAAAATATGCATCTTCTTAGAGGCTTACATTTTAAATACACAATTTCATGCACATGGAATATCCAGAATTCTACATCTTTGCTTTGAAAATCAGGTTAGATTATGCCCATGCTAGAGCTCATCTTTCAAAAAAAAAATTTAAACTTCTGACTTATTTACATTCTTCTGCACTCAGTACAACTTAAAATTACCTTTTCAACTCTCCCATTTTTTTCAGAAAGATTGCATACTACCATCTATTTCTTTATGGTTGCAGTAACTAACAAAATGGGATTGCAACAAAACTCACAATTTGACATTACCCCCCAAAATTATGGAACATACCGTGAGTAGTGAAAACTGGGAAACATTACTCTTAATATGCAATCACCAGATGACTGCACAACACATTTATAACTGTTTTAGGAGGGTAACTTAAAATCTGAATATAACCATTGCAACGAATTATGGTATTTGAATTGTCTTAGAAGACATCTTTCTCTTCCACTGAAGATCCATCATAGGCGAAGGATTTATGGAATTCACTTTTCATTCAACCCCAGTTTTTCTTGAAACAATACAGACAAATACACAAACTCCAGGTCAGCCCTGAAAAGACTGCAGCCCAATGGAAAGCAGTGGCAATGCAAGCTGAACAGAGGACCTACTGGGAGGAACACTGGGAGCAGTTTGCATGGGCAGGACACTGTGTGACCCACGTGCTCTCAGGTCACCTTGTTCTCGTGAGTACCTCTAACACCTGCCTCCTACCCATAACCTCATTAGAGACTGCCAAACCAGGAATCCCACATCCAGCTCTCAGGCAGGGGTCAAATGACAGCCTGGTAGGCAAATGGAAAAACTCATCTCTCAGTCACTTTCTGCAAACCCATTGTTTGGCACCTAAAGGTGCCAAACCTCTAGGCAAAATTCAGTGCATGGGGTGGCTCCTGGCCCCTACCTTGAATCTGAAAATTTCTCTTCCAGTGAGTAGAGCCCAGAAGTCAGGCACAGACAATGCACAGGAACACTGGATCACCTCTTCACATTTGCTTATCAGTAGATAGATGACTTGGTGTCCACTCCATTTTTTCAGACATAAATAAGGCATCAAGAACCTCAAGATCCACTGGTCTCCAATAAAGTTAGGTCTAACTATCACTGAGATTTTTTTAAAATGTGCTAAGTTCCCTATCTTTGAGTTGACTTTTATAAATTTTTTCCTTCCAGCCATTTTGAAGACAGGCACATATCAGAGGACCAAGCTGAATGAATTTTCATCCATTGTGTGTGCATCTCAGCAGAGCAGTGTAAAGCAAACCCTCATTCTGTTAGAGATCCAGAGATTTCAAATCTCTTTTTCTGCACAATCTATTTTCTCTAGTTATGTTGCAGCATTGTCAGATATCCCAAGGCTCTTTGTTTAACATTAGGGTCCCACGCGGGAGCTTCCCACTTGTTGGCTGAAATTTACAAGAGAGGGCTTTGACCCAACTCAGTCTAACGTAATCCACTGCATAGCAAATGTGTAGACTTTATTAGTGGACCCCCAGTCTTTCATCACAATATTGCTGTGCTTCAGCTAAGCAGAGTCCATGCTACGATCACCGATATTGTACTTTCCAGAAACAAAATTTCCTGGGAGTCGCTTTGCAGAGTAGGGCCAAGAGGAGGCAACTCATAGTAGGAAAAAAAAAAAGGCTTAAATGTAGCTCACTGGAGCTGGCCAGTGACTGAAAACCTGAACATTCACAGACAAAATCCTGGCCATGTTAAAGGCAATGAGCAAATTCTCACTGATTTCAGCAATATCTGGATTTCTCCCAGATGCACTCAGAAAAATGTTTTAAAAAATCACCCTCGAGACTAAGTCAACCATTCACATTCCTGCTTCTGTAAAAAACCAAAATTCTCTCAAGCCTCAGAGCATGAAAACCACTCCCATATCTAATGTAATTGCTTTTATCTTCAAAACCATGGCAACTAGTCCAGAAAATGGATCAAGAGGCTTGTTAAATGTTAAACAAGTTACGCTCTTCTGTCTCTCTCTTATGTTTCCTCCTGTTTATTTTAAAGGGAGCTTTATAATCCAAGAACCTAATTCCCATCCTGCAGTGTTTCCAGCAAATGAGTTATGGGCATTACTAGGCCGATAAAATACTTACAGGATTTCAGAATTAGTTTTACCTTTTCTGAAATCATCAATTCTTGAAATAAAGTTAGAGGAATATCCGGTGGAAATGTGTTTTATCAAAAGGAAAAAGACTGCACCTATATTTAGTCCCATTCAATACAGACAGTTTCAAAGGAGTACTGTAAGTAAAACTCTTAGACAACACTATATAAACACATTATTTGAGCTACATTCTGGATCTGATTAATTATAACAGGAGATCAAATGTTAACAACTTAAGAATCTTCACTCCCATCTACACATACCGAGTACTTTAAAAAGTACTATAATTTCAGAGTAATAAATAAGAGCTCTCACCTAAATTATATGAACATTATCTTTCGATTGCTTTAAGCTGAATGCACAATACAGAGTTTTTATTGCAGGCTCATTTGGTAGAAGCTGCCCATATATGGCTGCTGAGAGAACCAAAGAGGAAAATTATGTCCTTTGTAAGAACATTTAATTCGCATTCCTGTTCTGTTTTCTGTACAACAGTTATACTTATGACAGGTATGCATTCCTGCAGTACTTACAGTGTGTTTTTGTATGAAAAAGACATTCATATTCATCCTTAGCTGAGAACATGTCTTGCGTTGCTGTAAGTGTTACAGTAATCCTGTTTCTTAAGAGAATAAGCCAGGCCAACTTTCTCAGCATTTAAAGTCCAAATTCAATTTGTATCCTTACTATTTTGCTTCCAGTTATTTTCTCAAATACTGGAAAACTTCCACTAAGTTCTACTTCTTACAAAAATATATTGAATGTTTATTGCCTGATAACAATTACAGCAATTTTCAGTATAATTAGAACTGCCACATCCTGTAGTCACCAATTTAAGTGAAAGGGAAAAACCATCTCCAGTCCAAACCATAACACAGATAGTCCAAGCTCATTCCAGATGAGAGAGAGCAGAAACACAACCATGTGATCCCAAGCTACCAATACAGACTTTTATATGCCACATATCACCTTATAAAATTCAGTAATGGAAGTGAATCCTTTATTTGAGGTTTCAGCTCTTTTCGTTTTTCTTTCCCTTTTTCAGAAGCAGACATACTGGGCCAGAGTTTCATTTTGAATTAATGGTCAAAGTGATCAACCTTAAGATGGAAGACTTACAAGGAAAGCAAGCCCAGTATTTTGGAAAAATTACAGCTGTAAACCATGGCTGAAATCTACTTCCATGAGTTTCCACGGTGCAAAATCAGACTTTTGGGAGAAACACCTTCTGCTTGACATATATGAGTCTGGCATCCACCAGTAACCTACCCCTTTCGCAAGAGTTCAGCAGTACTCAGACCCTGAATTTGGGTAACTTCAGACTATGAAACATGGAAGGAGTGGAGGAACAGACACACAGCATTTCTTTTACTCTTGCTTCAGTGTCACATTTGAATCAGAAGTAGGCAGGATTTGTACCAAGTCACCATGGCATTCTGGTAACTCCAAAGATATGTCATTTTTATTATGACATTATATCCACCCTCCATTTGCAAATGGACATCAGAAACCAAATTTACTTGGTCTTATGTATTCTGATGGCTGTAATAAAAAACAAAGGATGTTCCAGAATTCAAAATTTCTACTTCTCTATAATACCTATAATGTCACATCTTTATCCCATTCACGACAAGTAACTCAAAGAAAAAGTTTAACTTTTTCATTTACTTTCCTTCAGAAAGGAGCTCTGAGCACAAACAGAAAAGAAGAGTCAATGATCTTCCAAAACTGCTCCACACAGGCAACAAAATAGCAACCCAGTCCAAAATAGGATGAAAAGCCATGATATTAAAAACATTAGTAAACAAATAATAGCATACCAATCAATTGAATGGATCATATTTCTTGCTGTTTGACTTGTTAAATATAAGAATTTTTTCACCTCAGAACTCAACTAAAGTTTCAAAACAAACTTATTTTCCACTGGAAACATAGAAGAAAAAAAAAAAAAAGAAAGAAAAAGAAGAAGATGACCCAATGCTTTCTCTGAAAAATGCTTAAACAAAAAAAAATAAAAGTATATTTCTTTAAAATGTCACAACTCGAAGCAACCTTATTCCTTAGATAAGCTCATTTATTTTCCTTTCTATGTTGTTGTTTTCCAGCAATAAATGTATAATCAGAATATATCTAAGGAGCTGTAATAGTTATTTCCAGAACTGACAAGGGAAGAACTTAGATATTTGACTGGTGTCTGAGCTCAAAAGAGCAGTGACTTGACTTAACCAACTTCTGTCTCTTGAAATGAGCCTCAAGACATCATCCCTGAGCTACTCTCCCACCTTCTCCCCTACCCTCCCCAAAACCATTCCATTGCACAATGATATCACCAGGCAATCACCTCATCTGAAACACAGCCTTTGATTTCAGCACCTTCATTATCTTCCTTGCTTCCTGAAGTTTCCATTTCTCATCAATTCCCTTTTGGTCCATGGGTATGCACCCTGTTTTCTTTAGATATTAACCTCATGTTTCCTCATAAACATGCAGTTGAAAGAAACCTTCAGAAATAAAAGCAGATGATATGATAACACTCAGGAATCTGGGGTCTTTTGCGTGCTTTGTCTTACTGTTGGGGAAGACAATTTGCTGTAGGTCTGAAGAGGAACTGTATTATTCATCGGCCTTGACCAGCTAGGGGCATATAAATATTTCTGTATAATACCATATCTGTCTAGATTATGCTTGATATTTAAAATATATATCACATGGTTAGGATGGTTTTTGCAGAAAACAGATATGAAATGCTACAATGATGATGGCAGCATTAACTGCATGGAAAACTATCCGTCAATTTTTCTACATTAATTTTAATATTTTTCAATACTGAGTCAGAATGACTTACCACTTCAAAACCACAAGTGGATACTCCTGTGAATAACCGCTTTTTAGATTTCAACTGCATGAACTCCATAAGAAAAAGGCAGTAAGCCTTCCAAAATGCTTCCAAAATGCTTCCAAAATGCTTCCAAAATGGTGATATTTCTAAAAACATCTTTGTTGTTAAGGAGCTTAAACATATATCTTTTGAACTTGCACTTAAGCAATTATGAAACACATCATAGAGCAGATATGAAGAAACGTAAAGTGTTGGAGTCTAACACCTGAACTGAGTTCAAACCCTGCGGAATATGTTCATTCTTTTAAACTTAGGTCAGGATTAACAAGTAACACTAGTCAGAGCCAGGGTGAAATATGGAAACTGTCTTATTGGGAGATGAATGCATAGTACGAGCTTACAGAAACAGGTCTGGACTTTTTGCTTATATAATGGGTCAACCAGACAAAAGCTGTAGCTCCAGGTTAAAGGTACATATTTATGAAACAGGTGCCACTCTCCTTCTTTTCCACCGGTCCTAAAACATTTCTAACACAGTGGAGTTATGTCTGCTGCTGGTTTTCACTGCTACAAAACCGTAGGGACTTGAAGGATGGAGCTCTGATTCTTTAACCTGATGCAGAAATCTTTGGGAGAGAACCAGCCTTCCAGCTTTTTAAATTATTTACTACATACATGATTCAGAGCTAATAACAGTCCCCTGTTTTATTCTCCCTTCTCAATACTGCACAGAAAAAAAAGAAAGTTGATTTCCTGATCTGCTAAGCCCCAAAAGAATTATGATCTCTTTGGCCTTCTTGAAAGTAGGACAATGCAAGGAGTCCTTTGACTTTGAGGGTTTGTGAGTCCTGTCACAGACAATGGATCAGCTCAGAAGGCATAAGCAGTGGTGCTCCATGGGCTGTGCAGTGCATCCAGGACTGGTGTGCCTGGCTCTGAGACACTGGAACACATGGCTGGCCCATGCTCCAGGACAACCTCAGAGTGCTGGGCTTGCAGGCTGGAAGCCCTTGTTCTGTCAGCTGCTGCACAGCCTCATCCCAGGATGCAGGAAAAGCAGAATCCCAGCCACAGTCACAGCCACAGAAACAGGCTCACCCCGCTCATTTCAGCTACAGCACATTGTCACGAATCCTACACACTGTATGCGGGTGGCCAAGTGCCCCTGAATGCACGACCTTCTGCAGCAAAACGTAGAACCCTGTCTGTCTGGAAATGATGCTCCATGTGTCACAACTCAGCAACACTGAGTACAAGAATGCTTGGCTTAGGTGAGATGATGAGTCTCTGCCGTGCAGCACTTGCTGCTGTCAGCCTCCATGGGTGATGTTCTTAGACACATGGTTTAAGTTCAAGATTGCTCTTTGTGAAGACTGCATTTGGACTCACTGATCTAAAGGGGTCCCTTCCAACTCAGGATATTAATCCAAGGAGCTGGGACTGGGATGACTTCACAGTTATGGAAGAGATCTTATTCAATGCTCTAGTCCAGTAAATGAGCTTCATATCCTGTAAATGATCCTTTCATGACAGAGATGATTGACACAAATCCCAAAAGGTCTGTAATTTTTAAAGGCTGATTTTAAAGGGAGCAAACTGCTGGAAGTAGAATCAGCTGGGACAATTGTGTCTCAATATAAATATTTTGCTTTTATATGTGGACTGTCATTAACTTCTATATGAATGAAAGTTTCACAAACAGAGGTACCACCTCCTTCAAAAAAATAAAAATAAAAAACTATGGGTGATCCAGGGTAAAATTCACATGGTAAGCAACAGAGTTCAGTGTGCTAAAAACCATTAATCATGCTGAGGTCAACCAGTGCTTTACATATTTCCTCCCCAAACTCTGTCTTGTGGGTGATCTGTCTCCTAACAGGTTTTGTATCGCTGAGTTGTAAAGCGTTCCTGATGAATTGTTTTTGGCACTCAGTCCAAAGCCTTGAAAGCCCAAGTCCTTGAAAATAAAAAGCAGAACCTTTCTTTAACATCAGTGCTGGACACAGCCCTGGAACACAGTCTACATTGTGTGCATAACAGGAGAGGAGTCTATGGCCTGCACGTTGGTTTGTCTGTGATATCCCAGAGGCACGGGGCTATCAGCAGAGTTTAAAGCAAAGTCACTAGAGAAACGAGAGTACATTTGAAAGAAAGACTATTGATATTAAATTTATTCCTCCTTCACTCTACCCCAGTAACTGTGGGACTTGTTACTGACTAACTCCCACCATCAGACAGTGATCCAGTGCATCCTTCCTGCTGCCCCGTTACTCTCCCTGCCTTTCCTTAACCTCTCACTCTCATTAGTTTCCTCACACTTCTGACAGAAATGTGCCTTACTCTCCTTCACTGTTTGAAGAAGAAATGCACAAAACCCACTCTGGCTTCCATCCTTTTATCCTGCCTTTTCAACAGTTGCCACGAGCAGTCATTCTGAATTCTTCCCCACTGACCTCATTCTTTACTCAGTCCAGTCTGACTTGAACTTTCATCCTTCCAGATACAGTGAAGCTCACCTCCTACCTAAATCCAGATATTCCACCCTTACAATCCCTCAACTTTCATCTCTTTGTCCTGCTTCTCTTTACATTCAGCCTTCCTTTGCTATTTGTGTTTTGATTTGGTGTTCAACACATCTCCTTCTTTTTCTTTTCCACTTTCAAGAATCCAAACACTCCATCTTCTGCTTATGCCCTTTCTCTTTCAGTTTTCATGCCTTCCATACCACCTTAAAATTGCAGCCCACACAAATTTTTTGAGCAGAATAGTTTTATCAGCTGTGTATTAAAGAGTCAAATTCATTATATTCAAAATGATTAGTACTGAATTCTGTCATTCTGTAAATAGCAATGTTCCTAGCCCGCAGAGAAAACAGAGACCCTCTTTTTCTTTTTTTTCTTATTCTCTTCTCATATAGAATTATTGTCTGAGAACTGCTATGGTATTTTTAAGCAATAAGTATCAAAGCAATATATAATTCACTGTCACATGGCATTGCTACGGTATGCCATACAGTTATACTTCATCTACACATACTCTGTAATAATTTATTTGGTCCTTCATAAAACCACTTAGAACTTCCTAAATTACCCATAATCAGTAACATAAAAGGACAATGCTTCTATTCTCAGAAAAATAAAACTTCAATTTATATCCCCTTTCAGGTGTAAAAATTATAGTTCTATTGTGTCTCAAGGCTCAGAGTTTCAGTGTGTTTAACTCAGTAGGCTAATTTTTTCATAAACCTTGCAACTCGAATTGAAAGATCATTTCTCTTTTTGTTTTTACTAAGACCAATAGGAATCTGTTCCTGGATTTCAGCAGAAGCTTGATCAGACACCTGTTTTCTGTGATTCTCAGCTTCATTTATCACTATTATCTACTATTTATTCTTCAGCACTTAACTAGGGTTGTGGTTAAAACACAATTAAACTAAACAAGTCAAAGTTAGGAGACATTAAAAATCATGGCTGCTTTAATTAAATAATATATGCAAATAACTATTTATAACATAAGAAAAATATACTCTGCATAAGAATTAACAAACTGTAATGAAGAAAAATTCAATGAAATTCTGCAGTCTTCATCCCAGCAGGAATTTATTTAAATACAACATACAGTCATTTAAAAAAAAACCATTATGGAATGTTCAATGTAATTACAATTTCACCTGTGAAAGTGAGAAAGCATATTAATATAGGGCTGCGAGGATCATCTCCTTCATTCATATGATTACATTCACTTAGTTATTCCACTTTTTGTTTGGTTATTTGTCCATGTCGTGTCTTATCCTTTTTTTACCATTAAATGCTCAGAAATGGAAATTTCTATTCCATGTTTATAAATAGCCTAGCATAACAGGACCTCAGTCCTGGTTATGAGATTCAGAAACAATTTGACTTCTAATTATAGTGACTTCATCGTTACTCATGGCTGGCCACAAGAACAGTCCCATTTAACTTGAGTTAAATAGGTCTGTAAACAATATTGTTGTCAACCTCTTGTTTTTGTGACAGAAACTGTAGAATAAATGAATGCTTTAAGAATTATCATTTTCCCTCTCATGTACAAGACATGTATGTTTTTATATAGCCTCTTCTGTCAATAAACTGAATGTACCATTTAATTCTTCATGGAAATCAGTGATCGATGTTCCACCTCAAAATTCCTAAGAAGCTCTGTGTTGGCCTCTAACCTCAGCTGCCCCAGTATCTGCTGGGGGTAAGTGGATGCAGCAAAAAATTTCTTGGTCCTTCGAGCTTGCCAGTGATCTGATTTAGAGCAACCCACGCCACATCTGACTATCTGTGACCCCAGAGGGCTGCCTGCCAGCTGGGATCTGCCAGAACATCGTGTGCTTTGGACATTCCCCTGTTCCCACAGTGATGTTTCTGTCAGAGGCTGCAGGGAATGTGCTAAGCAATGAGAATACCCAGCTGAGGAGACGCAGCAATTTTCCAGACATCCACAGGGCAGAATAAAGGAGCTCAGACTGACACACTCCAAAGCTGTTTGCAAAAGCAAACCCTCTTATTCCAGGACCGAAAGATCACACCATGCTACACTAGCTATGGCTCTGAAAGAGAGAAGGGGAAATGTAGCCTAAGAAGGCATTTCTGTTTTAATTTATAGGATAGCTAAGACAAACAATGCAGAACTTCAATTGTATGCAGACAGAGAGCACTGAAATAAATGCAGATAACAAGGATTTGTGGTTTCAGGTCACCATTCTGTCTTGAAGCAGTATTATCTATCTTGTCCACGATTTTATACGTGTATTTAAAACTGTCCACCCATGGAAAAATCATTTTTATAAAATCAATGTGTATAAATAAATGAGATCTATTAATGAAATATTTTTGTACCTCAACTATCTTTGCAAGATAAAATACATACTTGGGAGGGGCCTAAACCAGTACCCATCAGCATGTTAAATTAAGTGTTTCTTAAAAATAACTTCTTTTAAATGAGACTTAAAAGCGAGGTTCTAACTGCCAAGAGCACTTAAAAGTCCAAACCCATTTCCAATGAGGACCTGATCAACTGCCTTGGCTCGTTGTCTCCTGCTCGTTCACTTCCTGTCCTAATTGACCAGCCAGGATTGCTCAACAGCATTGGGTGGTTATTGAATTCCTCTCCCATCGATCATGGTGTTCCAGTGCTGGGTTTCCGAAGCTGTGAATAGTTTTGCAAATCCCTGATGAAATGCAAAAAGCACTTTGGGGGAAAGTTGATAAATGAAAGCTCCATAGAACTTTTTTGTTTAACACAAGAGCTTAATGGAGCATGATCGTGGTGGGTGGTGTGCACCTTCCATGGGGGGCGAGGGGCAAGCCAGAAAACAATCTTGCTGAGAGAAAGGAGGAGGCAGAGACAGTAAACATGCAGCCACGGGCTTTGTAGGAGATGATTTCTTAAACAAGCGTATTCCAGTACGCAACACATATTTTCTATTTCTTTGAAATTGCATCTGCTTTTTATAAGATTATTATGTAAGAAAAGCCTATTTGCCTGAGTATGTGGTTACACATTTTCTACTGACTTCACAAATTGTTCAAATTTCAGTATTTGTTGGCTTCATTATAGACCAGTGTTATTACTGGCAGCTCCTATAAGGTATTAAAAAAACTTTTTTTATTGTTACCATAGTGCGGCATTAAGGATCAGAAACTCATCTGAAATAAGCAAAAGCTGAAAGGGCAGGAGTCAATTTACAATGTATTATATTTTAAAATCTTACCAAAATAAATTACATTTTTCCAAAAAGTCAAGGAACCAACAGATCCCCCAGATGTGTGATGGCTTCTGAGGTCTCCTCAGTTAGAGCTCTCTGTTTCAAACCAAATCCTGCCTGATTATTCTGCTCAGTTGAAGAGGCTCCCTTTGACTGGCCTTCTTGCTTCAGCTCAATTCCTACCCAAGGCACTTTCTGGACTCGTTTAGAGTTGATCTTCCTCCCATACTTTAATATTTTCTATTGGTTTTGATCTCACGCGAACTGAACACAGATTTTCCGCCACAATCACCCATAAGCAGTAAGGAGGAAGCCACAGCATGATGAGCCATGCACACGGAAACTGAAGGGTTGGCGTAGGTCAAATCAACAACAACCAGCCCTATTCTTGACAAATTGCCCACTGCTGGGTGAGATGTTTCAGTGTTACATTTCTGCCAGTGTGAGACACTCTGACAGGCAGGGGAACCAACAGATTTCAACCAATTGTTCATCCAAGTGGTTGCTAATCTAATTTAATTGCTCAACTAATTGCTCATCTGAATGGCACCAAGCACCAGGCAGTCCTGTGTCAGGAATGCAGGCTCCTTTGTAACATCTAAGAGGGAACTCATACAGCATTTTGAAGAAACTAGAAAATCAGAAACAATGCCACTCCCAAGTGAGATAGGTTAAACCTCTCTTTATTGGTTATGTTTTTACTTTGTTTCATCAGTAAACTGAAACCAAAAAAAGTGGTTTATAAAATCTCCAATTATACACTCAGGTAAATATTCTCCTTCAAAATCATAAACTAGAATTGTACATGCACGTGAAGTTTTAGGGCAGCAAACCTGTGCCAACATTCATCCTGATAAACTGAGACCACAAAACACACCCATATGAATTAACAAGCAGGAAAATTTCAGGCTGAAAAGAATAAATGCATACATGAATGTTACACAAGCTGTTGATTTTGAAGACCATACAAAAACATCAATTATTTTTCTGTCTTTGAAAGTAAAGTGCTCAAAGAACATGAGAATTATTTATAATCCAAATGCCCTGAGTATGTACAGGGGTCCCTAACTTTCCAATGAGACATCAAGTGCAGTGGCTGAACTATTTCACTTCATAGAGTTGTGTTGAGTGCTAATGTCAGCAGAAGCCACTGTGCATCCCTGAGAACAAAACTCATCAGGTCTGCTCTCAGGTCAAGACATTCAGAAAAATCAGGTTTAAGGTCAAATGTGATGGGACAAAAGGACAGAAAACAAAGCCAAGGAGCCAGCAAAATGAAGCTTTCATCCCAATTTATGGCAGCACTATGTGCAGACTATTAGAAAGCATACATCCAGTTTGCTATGTTTTACTGGGGGAGAGGGAAGGCCAGTCAGAGAAGTGCATGGCTTTCTGCAGCATTGCTAGCCTGGGTAAATGTCCAGTACCTGCTGCTTTCACTGGGTTTGACACGGCATCTGTAACACAATTACTTACAGCACTGCCACACTCTTGATAAATTGCCACAACATCAGCTCTATTCTTGGGCAAGGACACAAGACCCTCGCTGAGCCCACTCTTCATAAACCCTACACAAAAGAAAAACGATCAGTCACCCACCGGTATCACACTGCAGTTGTACAAACGACAGGTTATTTTGACACCTACTGGCCAACTCCACGTACAGCATTGTTAAATTCCCAAATTCCCAGGCTGAGACAGTGCCAAGAGAAGGCAGAGGTTTAAGCCAGACCCAGTCAAGTAAAAACTGTTTTTCTTTCTTTTTAGTTTTTTTTTTTTTTTCTACTGGAAGTCAATGTATGATTGGAAACTGGAAAGGCAGGAGTGACTGTTAAATATCCTAGGCTAGACTGAATCACAGGTTTACTTTAAAACAATTTGAGAGGATAAGGACAGGGAGAGGATAGGAAGGAAGAAGAACATAGGGGCTGGGAAGCAGGATGCTGCTTGGAGAATGTAACATTTACATTTGTAAGCACTGGTGTGGTTAATGGCTCTAAAATAGCTCTTAGGCATTGATGCATGAAATCCATTGCCAGGTCCAGGTGTTGAAAAAGGACTTGACTGATAAGAAAAGGCTGGCCAGAACTGAGAGCTCTACCAATGATATAAACAACTGTCATTTGGGAGAAAAAAGGATTAATCACCACTGGAAGCTAATCAGAACACCATTGCCCCTAAATACTGTTAGAGGATTATAGTATCAGGATCCATACAGAGAGAGGGTGCTGTTAAACTACAAGGCAGTTAAAGTATATCACAAAAGGAAAATCTAGGGAATCAGCATGAAAAGATTAATGAACCTTACAAGATTTTGACACCGGGAGTCAAAAAGCATGGTTACTGTCAACTGTCCTGACAGGCTGACACAGGTACAGAATCAGTAGATGCAGACACAAAGGGATGATTCTGCCCAGTTAGTTCAATCTACAAAATGGAGTTATTCTTAAGGTCCAGAAATTATAATACTTTTTGAGAGAGCAACTGAGTGCATTTATTTAAGCACCAATCCCTGGATTCTCCAATCTTCTTTACAAGAGCTTCCACACTCCGCATTTCCCTGGCTATGCACCTGAACAGAAAAGGGATCCCACAGTGCAAAGCAAAGCAAAGTTCAGAGCAATGCTCAGTTGAAAGCAGAAAAAATTTTCTTTCTTTCTGCTGTTCCCAGCCAGTCCTTTGGATTTAGCTACACTGTATACAGCTTAAGCAAAAAGTCACACCATATTTTTTGCAAGTAAGGAATACAAGCAACACATTGCAAGAAAACAAGCCAAACATATTTTCCAACTATTTTTTTTAACCAAAGAAATTTAACAATTAGAACTAGAGTCACCGTATATCACATTATGCACCAAGAAAAGGTGAGAAATGGGCAAAAAAGATAGATTCTAAAGTGTTGAGAGCTAGTACTACCCCACCTTAGTCATCCAGACTTGGACACGCAGCAGCTGTTCAGTTGGAACACTGAAGAAGTAAATTTATGATAAGAGATGGAAAAGTTTTTCCAAGCTGAAAAGTTTGTGAAAAATCTTCCTTTTGGACACTGGTAGTCAGAGGGATCAAAGTCTTAAAAATTTTTCTTTCTTCCCTCTTTTATTATGCTAGGTGCAATTTAGTTTAGCTGTGCCATTAAATGGATCCCTGTCCTCCATGGATAAGGAAACTGGTTTGGACTCAGCGCAGTGATTGCCCATATAATACAGAGAGCACAGATGTTTTCATATGAATTTCTGCCCTTCCTAGTCCTATTTCTTTATCACTCTCAACAAGCATATTTATTTTTTTCAGAGAGAAGCATTCCATTACCATTTTTTGCTTTGTTTTCACTGATTTTTTTTTCCTTGCCGCTTTATCACACTCTTGAAATGAAATGCGAACCTAGTAATGTTCAAGACTGAGCTGAACCTTGAAAGTGATTACATCTGAACAGGTTTCAAATTAAACAAAATGAATTCTTCATTCAATTGCATAGGAAAAGGTACCAGCCTGTTTAGAGAGTCACTGGGACTGACTTATGTTTTCAAACAGCACAGAATGTTTTTACAATAATTCTGTGCAGTATTTGGGATACCGAGTAATTTCAGAAGGATTTTTGTACCCTACCACACAGAGAGGGCCCAGTGTTCAGAGAGCTCATACAGAGTTCATATTTTGCACGAGACTCAGAGAATATAGTAAATTTTTAGGCAATCAGTTTATCAGTTAATATCACTTCTGCGTGGTTGCGACAAAAAAAAGAAAAGCAAAGCTGCAAATGAAATACTATGAGAACATTTTTTGAAGTTTATCCTTATCTGGCAAAATATGGCTCTTCAGGCTGTTTATCCCACTGGGACGGGGAATAGTTTTTTCTCTCCTCTGAAAATTATAGTCCCAAGTCTCCAGTAATGTAAAGCATTGCAGTGAGAGTGATACAAACATAAATATAGATACAAGAGGAATTACAGCATGAGGATTTAGCCCGTGCCTGTAAGCAGGGGCAATCATTGGCATCTGCAGAGTAAGAGGTGCTGACTGCAGGTCATGAAGTGTTGTTAAATACATTTTGCTTTGTATTTGACTTTGCTGCAGGGAAAATATTGCCAGACATGGACATCAGTATGTTAGGTGTAGCCTGACCCTGAGCAGGATAACGACCTCCGTGACAGAAACATTGCAATTCCAGTACCAGAAAAGAAGGTACAGACAACTGCAGATGGACAGGGAAAGCTTAAACAAAACTGAACAAGTTATCTTGAAGGGCAGCAATCTCAGCTGCCAGGTGCTAATACTCTTTTTGTAGGTTTTTTTGGGAAAACAGAATTTTAAGAGCTGATACTTAAAATTCATCTGCATGTAAAGCCAGTGTCAGTCTCTCCTACCCAATAAAACGACGAGAAAAATTCTTGAGTTCATGCCCTCCAGCTAGTTCAGCTAAAGAGCTAGAGGGACCATCCATTGCATCTCATTTTAGCTGTGCAGAATCAAGGTTCTTGAAACTTTATACCATCAAATGATGAAGCTAAAAGTCCCTGGTAGCCATTGAGCCTGAGGTCAGATATTCCACAGCTGCACTCCAAACACAAAAAGAACTTTTATCTTAAGCCTCCCATGATACTTCAGATGCCTTAAGCAAAGTTCTCCTCTTTCACATACAAACTGGGTTTCATCTCTGCTGGTTTTTGCTCTTCTCCTGTGAGCAGAGTTGGTGGGATTCCCACTTGAGCAGAGCAGGCAGAATAGCACAGCCAAGATATCTTGATTCCTCGGGGAAAGAAGTTGTGTTTTAAAAAGGCTGCCGAAGAAGATCAGAGTGGATATTATTATTATTGACACATTCAGCTCCCTCCAGCATCAAGAATGCATGTACACCATTCCTCTTATATACACGGAAGAACAAGAAAATTGTGAACAAATTTTGTGGCTTCATTCCCCTACCTCACCAAGAATTTATCTGCTCATTTTATCATTAACAAACACACCACACTTTTGCTGCATAAAGAAAGATACTGCCCTGTATCTTGACACATACCTGAGTGTAATATCTCAGGGATGTGTTAACAGCACCCAAAAGCACTTAATAAAGCCTTTACTTCCAGTGATGAAGGGTACATGCAGGTACTGAAGAGAATAAATACAGGAATGACAAGCCTAGTGTAGCGCTATCATTAGAGTTGTATGCTACTTGCTCTGCAGCTGTAGTTTGTAGAAAGAAGCCATGTGTCAAGAGACGGGAGAGAAGAGGGAGGCAGTAGTTTGCCAAACTAAGGGAATTTTGCAGCTATATGGGTTGCAGATATATATGTGTATATATATATATAGGTGAAACAAAGGAAACCCCAGAGCCCACTTTTCCTTCCAGTAACTATCTGGCCTCTGAACTCTGATCATCTGCTCCCCCTACAGCTATAGTTCTCCTGGCTTATTTGAGGATTTAATTTCAAATTATACATGTGCAAAACCAGACTGAAATCCCATTTTACCATTGGTTTGATCACTACTGCCTGAACTATAATTCTAAAATATAGTGACTCTAATGTAGTTATGCTTCTTGTTTGCTCTTTGTAGTATAATAAGATACAGAAGCCAGGAACCCACTGTATCACACTGTGAAAACATATCCCTGTACAATTCTTCCTCCATGAGTTTACAATTTAAATACACAAGGGTTGAACTATGTTAACACTACTGCTATTTCCCTTTTAGTTTTTAACTAGGCTTTGAAAGACCTAAACACCAAGTTGACTGTATATGTTATAAATATTTTCTAGATATTATTTACCCAAGAGGCAGGATTGCAGCTCTGAAAGTATAAGTACAATGTAGAGTCACTTAAAACACACACAACTTTCCCATGCCTCTCCCTTGCAATCCATTTAACACAAACACCCGCTACTGTTTTCTCCTAACACCTTTATGTTAAGCATTTCCAACAAAAAACAGAGCTTGCCTTTACCTTCAAGGCACCACTTAACAATCACCTCATTCCTTTGCCCAGACAGCAATATCTTCTAGCTGCCCCATTTTTTATTGTGGCTTTTTTCCACACTATCATAAATTTAACTGACCTTCCAACTAGACATGGAAGAATCCCCTTAAAAATATTTCTGCTGCAACAGAAAAAAAAAATTTCCTTGCTACATTTAATAGAGAGCAGTTTCTGTACTGTGCCAAATTACCTTCGTCTTAGGAGATACCCAAAGATGGCAGGTCCTGTAGGGCCTGTGACTGAAATGGCTCCAATGGACAGCTTGACACATGTTGTAAGAGAGAAACAAAGCTGAAGTTTATGATAAATATAATGCCACCTTCACTTCTGAATTAATTCCATCTTCTTCTTCCCAAGTATGTAACTTGAAAATTAATCCTTCCAGTGTGTTTCCCAGTGTATATTCTCTTTCCACCTTTAAGCACTAAACTGAATGAGCAAGGGACTGGTTCTGTTTTGTATCTCACATAGAACTGAGCAGTTCTATAATTTGTGATGAATATGTGAAAGTGAAAAAGGGAACGTACCACCTAAAGTTTCCATTGCAGACCACTGACTAAATTCATATCCAGACATTAAATATTGATTTTCAGGACAGACTGGAATAGTTTCTCCTTCGTGACCCACTAACAGATCTCTTGTAATTTAGCTTTTTTTCTTTCAGGAATCATATTTAGACTTAAGGTTTAACTAGTTGATTGAAGTTGCATAAATTTAGGATCTTGATGGAGATTCTTGCTTATTGTAAAAATGTATCTTTTCTTCCCCTATTAGAGAAGCTATTGCAGTCACAAATTATTTAGAAGTCATTATAATAAAAGAATACCTCATAATCATCTTTATGTCACATGTGCATTGCTCAGAAAAACTTTCCACATTTTAAGCAGTGGCAAATTTCCGCTTATTGGCATCAGTGGCTTCATCTTAATATACTGAATTTTAAATTACTGATTCTGGTGATCGAAAAGATCCAGAAATTTATTTAATAGATACTTAACTGCTGGAGAGGCTACCATTTTAAAACTATTCATCATGTGTTAAGTAGTTTATTACATGTAACTAGCCCATTCAAAATTCAAGGAGCTTTGATTTCACTAATATTAATATTTGTCCTAAGTTACTACTAATGATGGATACCAGTTTGAAACGATCTCTTTTCCTTTATGTATATGACCTGCAACCACCCAAGCTGCGAGCCCGCTGCAGATGCATCAAAGAATCCATCTTCTAGTTACAGTCATGCCTGGGTTTTCCTCTTTGCTCTATAACTTTCCAGAACAGCTGTAGGAGTTTGGCGAGAAACGAGCAATCTGATTTTATTGTGTATTCTAAATAGTTGACTACTCAGCCAAAATAAACTTCAGCCTTCTGGTAGCTTAAAGGCAGTATTGGCACATGTAAAACAAAACATACAACAATACATACCACAATGAGTGCCAGATGTTCATGGGAGAAAACACACAGCTGTTGGGCTTAGATCACCTGAACTCATTTTAAAGCCAAAGACACCGGTCACCTTTGTTGAGCTGTCAGATTAACAGAGGGACTGCAAAGACTGGAAGCAAGGGTGGGTCGTCTCAGTTACACTGAAGAATGCCAATTTATGCCCCATCAGCAGGCTGTCATGTAAAATTCCTTATGACAGACAGAACTAAAAATAACTCATTTGCCTTAAATGTACTGCTATGTACTTTGAAATAATCTCGTTATAGTTACTCTTCTCTCAGAAGTTGAATGTTTCTCAAGTTAACTGCAAAACCCAATTGACTACAATTCTTCTGTTCTTCTATCCAGAAATATCACCTAGCAGGTCAGAGAGAAGTTATTCAGGAAGACTTCACCATCCCATGAATTACAAGCAAATGGACTGTCAACCCCTGAATTCTATATAATAGTAAAATAATAGCTAGGAATTATTATCATCCTGCATACACAAGCACAAGATAAATATTGGGTGATACATATCCCTGATACGCAACTTCAGTAAACATTACCAGATTACAACAAACAAATTACTAAAGGTGGAGTTACCCTATTGTTGAAAGAAACTCTGGCAAAACTAGTCCCCAGAAGAGCACTTCCCTTAAAAGGATATAGCTACAGGATTTTAAGTCATTTTGATGAAAACCAGTTGTAAGACTAAACACAATATTCCATTCCCAGTACTGAATTACAGTAAAAGTAATAAATATTTTCCTCAGTTATCTGAGCATTCAAACAGCAGGATCATGTAATCCATAAGCATTCGGGAGTTACAGTGTTTGGATCAGTGATCTAAAGTTCTGCTAGTTTGCACAGGCACAAACATAAACTATTTGTAAATCAAAAAACCAACTGAATAGTCTATTTTTAAGCCTATTTTTATTGAAATATATCCCATGTATGTATCCTGTGGAAGACACCTAACAATCTGTTGTGTTTACACATGCTGCTTCAGTTCTTTCTCTGAAATTCGGTTGGGGCCAATTCCACAAGTATGTTTATCAGTAAGTTTTATTTTCTCATCTTCTTACTATTTGACAAAATCATCTTTTGCCCTTTTTAATTACATTAATACATAAAATAAAACTCCTTTTGGCAAGATATTCTTGCCCATAGTAAGTAAATATAAAGATGTACTTCTGATTACACAAAGAAGCAAGGTTTGAACAAAAGCAATCTTAACTGGCAGCCATCGTTCTACCTAAGACATGAGAGAATATCTGGGATGTTTTCTCTTACTGAAGACAAAAGTAAAATTAATGTCATGCTAGTTCACAAAAGATTTGGCTCCCAGAGTCCACACATTAAGTTCCTTCTTCTCAGTGGCCACATGCACATCTGTGCTGAATTTCTCCAGGACAAATCTGCAAATGGCAAAATTATATACCTAAGTTTTTAAATTTTGTTTCTCTTACTTAAGACAACTTACTCTGGCCTCACTTAGAACCAGTATGCTCTAATATTTGTCTGATAAGCAAATTAGGTCGTAGTAGAAAGTTCAGCACATATTCAACATCTTCTGAGAAATTTAAATCAGTCATTATGGAAAGGTTTTATGCAGAGGCTATGAGGCCCATCTGCTTTCCATAGGGTACGAGAGCCCGTGAGATTCCTGTAGTTTCATATTCTGCTATTAGTTAAGGACTTTATTGCTTCCTAAATAAATACAGCAATTCAATCCATAAACTCACCGCTGTATAACATATTTGGTACGACAGGCCTGACATTACCCATCTGAACATGTGATTGCCAAAAACAGGTGAACAATTCTTCCTTCAAAGCACTGTATTTCTACATGCACTGAAAGAAACATGGAGGAAAAAAAAGAAACTATCGTAAGGAAACATAGCAAATATCTTAAATATTTTCATTGCTGTAAAATCTCACGGGTGGTTTCATGGAAATACCCCCTTTTTATTAAGTCTAATAAATTCAGTGTTTCCTAAAGCTGTTGCCTCAACCAAAGAATTTAATTGCTATAATAGCACAAAACATTTATTCACACATCTGGTTGGAATTCCTTTTCTCTGACAAATTTAATCAGTGTAATTATCTATTTGACAGACACATAGACAAGGAGAAACCTCAACAAGATGTAATTTACATGCTTCAATTAATCTTTCTAAAAATTTGTATAATCTAACAGATGGATCAAACTTTATGCAAGTATTTGCCCAAAGGCTATAAATCAACAGTGACACGTTTTCTTTCAGGCAGATAAATTAATATTGTTTCACAAAGTTAGACAAAGGAATTGTTAATCTTACAATAGCTCCCTTCCTCATAAACTATCTACTACATAGAGAATATTAACGATACAGTATTCTTAACCATTGCAAAGAAAGGACAGGTTTAATATATGTTATTCTTGTTAAATCATTTTGTTTTATTAATGTAAAGAACTTCATAGCTTTGCACTACAGCAGATTAAATCACAGTAACACTTATGAACAAACAGTAGAACTCCCCAAAAAGCAGATCCCACAGTTACCATCTAATCTCACAGCACTCTTGTCAAAGCAGAGACACTGCTCTGGTTTCATATTTTCCATTGAATTTTGAAAAATGCAAAAAATTGTGATATGAAAACAAAATTTGACCCAGCAAAGCATCAATATTCTAGGAAAGGCTCCAAAAGATGATTTGTGCTGTACAGGAGAGAGGACTATGTCACTGGTGACCCTCCCTGTCACAGATGGCACCACAGTACTGCCTGTCCCTGGCCAGGGAGTTTCTGCTGCTCGTGTCTGGAACATTGGCACCACGGCACTGGGGGCCGGCACGCCTGCAGTCAGCTCTCTGAGAACTGCTCTGGGTGTATCGGCTGAAAGCCATTCAGTTTAGATCAGTCTGGACCTCCCAAGCTGCCCTCAGAAGGAAAAGTAAACTCACAGCTTCACCCCCCCCTAACCAAAACACACAGCAGCTGAAGTGCCATGGTCTGCAGCAGGTCACCGTGTCACCAGCCTCTCACTCTCCCTGTCCCTGTACACCCACCTGGCCACACTGACAGGGGCACTCAGAGCCTCAGCACCCACGGGGGCTCCTGCCACTCTCCCCTGAGGAGTGACACACCTGACACACAGCAGATCTCATCAGGGAAGAGGGTGTTCTTGCAGCTGAGTATCTGCAGGCCCTATGTGATGATCAGAGCTGCTGCTGCCTTGTACACAGTTGTTGCTGATCAGCTGAGTGATGGCATCTTCCTACAAACCCGCTCAAGCAGCTTCAAACAAAGGGAAGAATTAAACTTGCATCTCTCTCCTGCTATGAGTGAGCATCATAGCTAAGAGGAATGCCAAATCCATTCATTATTTAGGCAACCTTCAAAATGAAGCCTCGTTCAGCTGCAGAACATGCTACCATGTTGCCTTAAGATTGGGTATCATGAAGTGACAATACTTCTTACTCTTTTAAGCACAAGTGAGAAGCCATAGGAAGAAAGCTTTTCTGGCGTAAAAACATAGTCTCTTGGTTATGACCTTCAGCATTCTGCTCTGTGAGAAGTAATAGGAGTTTTGACAGCAATTAAGGAGCTGGCAACACACAGCTCAATCCAGACAGTGTAGTGTAGAATTGGGTGGGAGCAAGAATTTTATTTAAATCTTCCACTTGTTAAATACATCTTTCCATCTGTCTCTGAGTCAGCAGCATCCCCCTCAAGGCTGACACAAAGCTCAAGAGGAAACAAAACTGCTCCAAAACGTTTTTGAACTTAACCTATCAAGCCAAAATTTAAAACCATCTGAGGTTCACTCAGCTCTAAAAGAGAGGGTGGGAGTATTCCTTTCTGAACCATGAGTGGACTTCAAAGGTATACTCTTTTCACTTCAATGTGAAAAGCAGACCTAGTCCTCTAAAGCTAAAAAGCCCTAATGCCCTTGATGTCTTAAAGATTATTTCAAATCAAATCAAAATTAATACCAGATGGGGAGGGGCAAGAAGGCCAGAAGAAGTGAAAAAAAAAAATTAACTTTCTGTTTTATCAGCAGTTATTTTTGGCATTTCATAGTGGTATTTTAATTTCTTTACCCTTCAGTCTGCTATGACTAACTAATTCCAAGCTTAACTGGTAGTGACTATTGGCAATTTTGCTCGCTTGTCAGATAATCACAGCAGTTAATTTTTCCAGATTTTTTTATTTAATAGTGCTAGGCAAATACATAAAAATTTATTTGCAAATACTATTCCCTTGTCAATTATGTCTTCTGCTTTTTCATTGCACTGGTATTTGCAACCTGCTTCTTTACTTAGGCCCTGGATCCTGCTGGAGCTTGTGTCCAGAACTTGTTGCTCACACAGAGTCAGCCAGTGGGACTGCAAGAGAATCAAAAGCTATCCCATGCAAACCGTGGATAAATGCAGTCAAACTTTGCATTTAGAGAAAAGAAAAAAACCTCTTCACAGTGTAGAAATAGCTATTACAAATTCAACTTGGAAACAAGAGAACAAGATAGCACATTTTTCACTCTTATGCTTTCCATAACAAAACAAAAAGAATAATGTGCAAAACCAACAAATGATCCTAAGGCATGAAAAACTTGCAGTAACCAGCATAAGAAAAAAACTCACAGACTAAAATTAATTTGCACGGATTACTGATGGAACTTTAAGAACATGAAGTCATTCCCAACACAACCTGTTTGTGGTAACTTGGACTAATCTTGAGGGATATATTTTAAGAAGATGAAAAGGTCCCTTTTTACAATGTTGCTAGTTCAATCTAACTCAAAACCCAACAAAAATGTAAGATAATTTGCTTTAAAGTCTACTAAACTTCTCTTGGCAGCCTTGGCTTCACCATAGCTTATTTATTTATGCATGTATATTATATTCAACATATATATTATATTATACTATATTATATTTATCATATAATATAATAATCAAGAAAGCCATATGGAAAAAAAATTAAGGCTCCAAAACCAGAAACAGGAAAGTTAGCAAAAAAGACAAAGTTGCCTGTTCCACCATAGTGCCATCTGCTCATGGCTATACCTTTTGACACCATCTCCCATTATACAACCGCTTACTCTTTCCCCTAAAAAAACTCTCACCCAGATATTGGATGAGATATTTTCTCCCTCCCTCACCCAGAAAGGTGTGGCACATTCTGTTATTTATTGCCCCAAAGCCTTGCTGCAAGGGCAGGATTCATTTCCTCAGTGGTGAATGTGGTGTTGGACATCCCCATAGCAACTGACTGCACCAACCACGCATGTATTTCCACAACACCCCTGTCTCCATCCTCCACTGCTCTGCTTGATCCCAATCCCTTTGGCAGCCAGTTGCCTTCCACAGTTCCATGCCCCAGTCACCCAATTCCTCATGCAATCTTGGTCTCAGCCCCACCTAGAGAATGAGATTTCCATCCAAGTCATAACACTGGGAAAAAAAAAATTAGAAAAGGTGGGTTTTAACCCTGACTTCCCTGAATTCCTTCTGATGAGCTCCTCTACAACTCCTGCAGACCCACTCAAGTGAAGAAACATCAACCCCAACAACCAAAATTTAGCAAAATTTTTTAAAACCCTGTGCAGGGAATTGGAAGAGATAATTTAATGTGGTAAATCATTACAGAAGAAGTTGGAGCAGTTCTGCCAATAATTTTTATAAAAGAAGACACCAGTTTCTAGGAAAAATGAATTTGAACTGAGGAAAAAAAAAAGAGCACATGGGGTTAAAGACACCCGCTGGAGAAGAGAGAAGCACTCACAACGACCACTTTCAAGGTTAGGAATACTTTATTCTGCACCACTTTAAGGGTCAGTTCTCAGTGAAACACACCAAGGACAGAAAGGTAATTTTACAGAAAGCAGACAATGTTAACAGTTATAGTGAGAAGTGTTGTTTATATGTATTTTCTAATTCAAAAAGCAAAATATTCTGAATCAACTCTTGTTATCTTTTCAGATTTGAGGTTTTTTAAAAAATAATGGTAATATGAAAATACACTTCATTACTGGATTTGTTGGGGGGCAGGAGTTAAGTTTAAGCACAGTGTTAAAACTTGTCTCTACAGTAATTGGAAAAATATTCTTGGAAACTCTCCCATTAAGACACATTTTGGCGGTCAGATGAACACACTTGTGCATGTTGAGGAACAACCTCTGTTGATGAGTTGGTCACTCACAAACACGAATTCAGATTCTCATTCCTAAGGCTGCGGTCCTCTGCATCCCCACCTGCAGGATCTCCTGGACCTGACACACAAAGCTGCATTACAGGATGTGATCTGGATAATTCAGGCAAACCAGATGTGGGTGCACACCTGGAATCAAATATGTCTATTCTCCAGTATTCCAAGGCCGAATTCGATGATCTTGGAGGTCTTTTCCAACCTTAATGACTCTACAATCTCCGAGCACCAGTTCCTAAGTGGAGACCATAGAGCCACGTGGGGAATAGTACGCTACTTTAAATCTTTACTGTCCTAAAACCTAATGGGGTCTGTCCTCTGTCGGCCTCTGAACAGATGCCTCTCCAACACTGAGTCAGAGTATGACCCTGGCACTGTCTCTGCATCTCAGAGTTCACAGTCTGAGTGCAGATGCTCAGGGTCAAGACTGGCGGTTTTCGATTCAAGTGCTTGAGGCTGGAGGCTTGTCTGGACTCTGTTGGTCACGCTGTCCCCTGGAGCTCCCCTGCTGAGGACAGCAGGGCAGCTGAGCTCCTTGGAAGCATTCCCACAGCCAACTGCAAAACATTTGTATTTATGTAGACTGAAAAATGCCACAGCAGCACAGACATACTGGCCTTCCACTGTGCAGTATCAGCTCTGGCAGCAAATCTCTGTTACAGGTATGAACAAAACTAACCTTTCTTTTATCAAACAATTTATACAAGAATCACACCTGCAATGTCAGCTTCCACAGAACTCGCAGCAATCAGGAGCATTCAGACTCTACGAGAAGCGTCCCCACCTCCAAACATCACAGAACAAGGCAGATAAATCTTTCCTACTTGCAGCTTTAAGACTAAGTACAATACATCAAGTAAAAAAATTAAAAATTAGCAGCATGCTGACAAAAAAAAAATGGACTGGGGTTTATTTCAGTTTTATCAAATCCCAGTAAATTTCTGGAACATTTATTCAGCTGGTCTGGATAAAAAGTAATATATTAAATATTTTGAAGTATCATCAGATGTAAGACTCTCTCATAAATTGAAAGGACAATGACTCTGTGAGTGTAAATGGTAGCCAATTAGAAATCAAAGGCAGGAGTCCAACTATTATGAAATCCATCTCCTGACTCTATTAAGTAGGAGATTAAATACTGTATAGCTCCATGGACAAACTCTTAGTCCTTTATGAATCTATTATATATTAAAATTTAACAAATGTTTTGAAGGCCACATCACCTTAGTATAGAAAGAACTTTGAACCAAGGATCTTCTGCTTTTTGTCCATAACTCTAATTAATACTTTATAATTGCTTCCAGTTTTAACACTTTCTAAAAGAGGCACTCTGCAGGTCAGGGACATAAATCCTCCTTAGGGTGGTTCCAGCCATCTCCTTGGGTTGTGATGTATTGATCTGAAGGAATGGAAACCGTCTAATCTCACTACACAACAGGTACAAATTTCCTGAGGTGCTGCTGCACGTCTGTAACAGAACCAGAGAGAAGTCCAGACCTGCAATGCCACCATGTAACTTCTTCACTTGAAAATTCACTTTCACTACATCTTGAAAATGTATTGTGGGCATTACTATTTACACTACACATGAATGTACCATTCTGAAGAGTAGGAATTTATGGACAGGCTTCATTTTGCTTTCCCTGAGAATCCAGGAGGCCTCATTTGGTCTCCACCCAGAGAGCTGCATATAGAGTGGCTACTCAGCGTTTACCATCTGAATAAGTAATTTTAACAAGCAAATTCAGTGCCAACAAGCACTACAGATCACAGAAGAGTGGGCTGCCTTTGTCAAAATCCAACCTACAGAGCTTTTCATTTCCATCTCTAAGGGTGCACCTGAACCTCTCTTCACCCTCATATTTCTGCATCCATGTTTGGCTCCTGAATCCTACTTACAATGAAAGCTCTTTGTGACAAGGCCATCATTTGTTTCTGCATTTGAACAGCGTCACGTTTTGCTAATTCCAGAACAATATTGGTGTTTTACCACTTTTTGATAAAGATAACAAATAGATATTCTTCTGTTTCCCCTAGGAAAGAAACAAAATCTTCTGAATCACAAAGGAGAGAGGAATGCCTAGATTTGATTGATTTGACCAAATGTATGTCATTTACATGGCATCATCACTTATGTGGCATAAGCATTTACATACATGACATACTTACACTGCAAATACAAATTAACAGGCTATTCCTAGGAATTGCAGGTTCCATACAAGCAAGCAACCACAGCTTTGGTGCACATGGGCCTAATGATATTAGTCAGTTACACTCCCTTCCTCAAGTGACTTATTCACCTTCAGATGGAAGAAGAGAATAGAAAGGTACACTGAAAACAGCAACTGTTCCTTTTTTGGAAAAAAGGGCCAGAAAACCCAAGGAGGAATGTAAAGTGTTTCTTTGCCACAGATTTCAGATAGCCTGAAAGGGGACTCTGTACATTTCCTCTCTCTCTCTTCTCTGCTGTTTCAAAAAACCACTAAAGAGGTACAGAAAAGGGGCAGGTCACTTTGTGCTTAGGGTAATCATCTTTCATCATTGAATTTTATATTTAAAAGGAAAACATAAATGATTTTATATAGAAAGAAGTTAAAGATAACAATTTTCAAAACTTCAGGTAACCCTAGCCCTGCAACCAGATGCTCAAGTACTTGTCTCATTTTAGGCATCTGAAATATCTCCTATATGGAATACAGTCAAACCCGTCTTTTGGTGCCAGATATTCTTTGATGAGGCAGCTAATTCGGGGAAAAAAAAAAAAAATTCTTGAAAATCATCGTCTGTTGTGTTTATGCCATTAACAGCAACCCGCAGAGGAAAACAAACAGTGGTTTGAATACCTAGGAGCCCAGGAAAGGATATGTTTGACTGGCTTTCTGCAGGTGGAACTGATGTCAAAAGGAGGTCAGACATTGGTGAGCAGGATGAGAAAAAGATCAGTTTTCTTTACAACTTTTGGATGGCCTGAGGACTGCAGGTCATAAAAAGGTACACATTTTCCCAGATCTGTCATTCCATGTGATTCCATTTGTCTTCACCTAAACACTGACCAGTGGTGCTTCTGTGCTCCAGCTCCCTGTCACCTCAGCCATGCTTAAAGAATGCATGCCAGGCCACATTGATTCCGTCTTCTAATGCTCCTCTTCCACATTTTTAAAGCTGGATCATTTTCCCAGTCTAGATTATAACATATAAATAATTGTGCTGCCTTAGTGACAGTGAAGGGAGGATTTGAAATACTGTAGTCTGATACTACTGAGAACATCCAAGTGCTTTGGTGAAATGACAATGAGAGTTGGATTGCACTCCCATTCTGCAGCCATCTTCCCACTGCCCTACTTCCCACTGCAGTTCTTATTGCACCATGTAAATAAAAGTAGAAGGTGAGTTCTGGTCAGCATGTCATTTCTGCTCCACAGCAAGCAACAACATTCCAGTACTCTGCAAGGCTCCTTGGACCTGCTTTATTTACTGTATCGATGTAGTCAACATAGCTGAGAGACAGATATATCTAATATCTACCATTAAATATTGCAGGTATTTCCAAGTTTTAGCCACGTAATCTAACATGTACTTCTAGCAGTACTGAAACATTTGACTTAAAACAGTAAATACAGAGAGGTGAGGAGAGAACCCAACATATAAAAGTTTGCTAGCACCAGCTACAAAGACACTCATTATGTGCCCCATTATATGGAGGCTCACATATATTTATATACACACAGATGTACATGTGTGTGAGCAACACAATGTCCTGCTGAAGTACACAGGGATAGAAGAAACAGCCCAGAATGACTGCTGCTGAGGATGGCTGCAGATGTGAAGGGCACAACAGAAACCATTGCTCCAATGAGTGGAACAGTTAAAAAAAATATTTTTTAAAAGTGGTTTTGGTAACTTTTTGGTTTTTACAAAAATAATTAGAGAAAGGAACACACCAGAAAAAAAGAGTAATTTTTTTCATTAATTTAAAAGAATACCAAGACTCACTAATGCAATTAAGGCATTCTCAGGCAAAGCATTCATCTATCCTCAGGCCTTGCTAGAATACCTCAGTGATCACTTACATTAGCCTTCAGCTGCCAGTTGTATGTCTTCCGAGCAGAAATAGACAACATCTTTAAATGTGTATGGCTTGCATGATGTAAACAGTCAACTAACCTTGTTGGGATAACTTTTATAAACTTGAGCCTATTTGTTACCTGAAATACACCTTGTCCAGGTCTGTCCCAAATATTTGGCTATATGAGGGACACTATCGGACTGTACACTTGCACAGTGGAAGCATTGACAAGAATCCTAGAAAATATTGCTTGATGCCTCCCATGTCTAAACAAGGAAGCAGTCAAAGCTGCCACTCCACCACAGTACACAAGCACAGGATATTCCCACAAATGACCACGGCAGCCCCGCTGGATGGAGTACTGTGGTCAGCCTGCAAAGAGTTCCAAGACACAGACAGCTTAAGTGGTTTGTACAAACATACACAGGGAGCATTTGCAGCTCCTCCAACTCAGAGCCAAAGATTCTGCCAATTTTCATTGAAAATGCTGGTCTGCAATGCCCAGTTCCAAATAAATTCAAAGAAATTGTCATTTGAATTTCTTGGTGACTAGGTGCCAATTAGACTGACAAGATCCTATAAACAGGCAAAATACCAATTTACCAATTCACCAATTTTCATTGCCCTTCTACCATGCTGGGAATTAGGAGCAGAGAAATAATCATGAAGACCAGAATTATCATGAGCAGCCTATAGCACCCCCTTTGAATGAATACTGCAGCACCATACTGAATGTTCCTCAGAGAGTCGGCTAATGAAGTGCCCGCACAAGGATCTGGATTCAAACTTTCTCAAAGCTGCATCAGAAACAGTGTCCAACCTGAATCAGTATGGTTAGTGAGTCTGCATTGCAACAGGCTTCTCAACCAAACAGGAAAGCAGAAACATCCAACCGCAGGAAGCAGAAACATCCAACCTGTTGTCACAACTAGAATAACTACAGTAAGTTTTCACCCATCTGAAAAAATAATGACAGTAATTAAAAAGTCAATTGGTGTCTTATCCAAAAGGCAATGGAAGACATTCAACTGCTGCTGATATGCACAAATCAAACTAATTGTAGCTCAGTCAGTTAACTCACACTTCCTCAGTTGCAATATCTGGCTGAAGCTTCTCCAAGCCTGCTCAGCTGCACTTCAGTATCACCACTACCTGTCACCTCAGTCTCTGCTGCTGGGGACCTGGCTGGCACCAGGTGCCCTTGACAGAGGACACTGGGAAGCCACCTCATCAGTTGAGCAGCTGACCATATGGGAACAGAGTTAAACTCTGAACTTTCAAAGCCTGGCCATTTAGTCAGGAAGATTAGCAGAACCATAGGGAAAATAAAAAATATAGAAAGCACCCTCTTTAAGACTCCTGATTATATTCAAGCTTAATTGGTACAAACACAAGTTGCACTTTTGAGAATGTTGAGTACAGGCTTATTTGCATCCCTGAATTTCTGAGTGATAAAACCAGTAAAGAGGTTCAAGGAAAAAACTTCCATTTCCTTTCTTACATCAGTGTGTGATTCCTGGGGGATATGATTAGTTCTCTTGTAGTTTATGCTAGATTGTGAGCTCACTCCCTGTTATAAATGGGTTGTCTGTATAATTGTTACCAATTACATGCAAATTGCTCCTAAACGGCACAGAGAGCCCATTTGTGCCAAACGTTGGTTTACACTTTGCTGTCTTTCCAAGACAGTGGAGAGATAAAAAAGCAATTGGATTGATGAGTGGGATGTCAAAATTTCTCTCCAGTTTCCATTATGCAGTTAAACATTGACTCACCATTCTTTGACAAATACTGGAATATATCCAGAAATCACACTTCATTTTTTCCAAGATGGTGATCAAATACCTCCCCAAATCTGAGTAAGAAGTACCAGCTCTTGTTTATCCTCCATGTCAGATCTGCAATTCAGACACTACAAATGGGAACTTGATATGTTTTCCTGCACTATCAGTCGGAATTCAGTTTGCAATGAGACTTGTCAAGTGCCTCCACATTCTTTTGTTTCTGATTCATTATGGATCTGAGGAGCATTTGTTCCAAAAACAGCAACTCGCCCAATGTCAAGTAAATGTTCTGCTCACAAAACTGAACCACACTTCAACTTTTATTTTCTCAATTTCCATATCATTCACACTAGAGCAAGTATCAGAAAAACAACTGATTGTATGAGAAACACCTTTTTTCTTTTTTTTTTTTTTTAACTTGGGAGTGGCTTTAGTTTATACCCTTCACAATGGATAGAAAATTTAAGAAACAACACTGAAATTCCTGGAAGAACTTTAGCCTCAAAGGCATTTATTTCAATGGAGCCAGAATTTCTGTGTCAGCAAAGTATGACAGAATGTATTTAGCTTCAAGTGTGTACTTAAACAGCATAGACTTCAAGGGAACTTAAATACACACTTAATTTTGAGCATATGCTTAAGTGCTTTTGGTGAATAATATTGAACTACAGCATTCACTTCTTTTTTAAAGGAGAGAATGCTTTCCAAAGCAACATTTACTTTTCAGGGCACAGTGTGTGTCTTTTAAATCCTCCTTTGATGTTTCTTGGTCTACTTTGTTTTTAAAAGCTCACCAGAAATCAAAAAGGATTAGTAGGTCATGATCCTCCAAGCTACCTGGTATGGATCAGCCCAGGAAAGGACAGAAATGGAGCTTAGCTAGCAAAGAAAAAATGTTTGGCTGAAGCAGTGTGCAGGACATTTTCTAAGGCACGAATTAATTAAAACCGTTTTGGTATTTTATTTTCTATTTAAAATCATTATCATTCTAAAGAATACTTTAAATAAGAAAAGTAGGAAGCAGAATATAGGATATTTAGCAAAAAATAACAAGCAAATATGATTATTAATGTCTATTAAATATCTTTAACTTTGCCAGTGATATTTCATACAACATGAACAGTTTTTTCCACTCATCCTTAAAAGAAAAACTTTCCTGAACCAATGTATACTTACCACATTTTGTTTTTAAAATGGGGACTTGAAGTAATATTTTTTTAAAAACATTGATTACTAGTATGATATTACAGAGTAGAAGAAGAGGAAGTCTTGAAAGTGATATTAAAAAAAGATCTGGATTCCTACTTCCTCCAGAATGCAGTGCTCTAAATGTGGTATCTGAGCAAACACAAGCTCTTGACCTCAAATCTATATTCTTCTCCGAGGTTCATCCACTAGGATAAGGACTGCTGTGTAGCAGTTAAATACAAAACAAACCTGAAATTCGTACCTTCTGAGGTTTGGTTCTGACCAGCCTTTGAAACAAGATTGCTTCAGTCAATCGGTTATTTCAGCACTTGACATCACCCCCACATAAAACAAGGCAAATGGCCAATTAGCTAACTGGAAGTTTTCCAGTTCAAAATGGTGCCAAAATGAATGAAGATGAAGTGGAGTAGAAAAAAAAAAAGAGTTTAAGTTGGCTGAACAGTCAGCTCTCTATGGGAAGCTGAAAATAGAAATCAGTTCATGGAACTCAGGAGCTTCACTATCTTCTATTTGGGGAAGATCAAACTTCGGCATTTGCAAGTTAAACAGGGATCCCCAAGGCTCCTAGAGAGTACTTTATAAAAAGAGGTTTTATACAGGACCTGTGTATTTTGCAAATAAAACCGCAGCACATTAAATTCTAATCACATTCTATTCATAGCATCTGAAATCAGAGTATAAATTTGCTTCCTACGGATAATTATCTGGACTGGAGTTTTAATATCATACGTATGCCATTACCCCTACGCAAACATGGATAAATTTTGGCTTTTTCTTTTCAGCAACATTCAGCTCTTTTGACATTTTAAGTGGTTATGAGGTGGTTTTAAATAAAGACAGCCTAAAGAAATCAGATTATATGTTAAGCAGTAGTATTTGAACTGAGAAAGAAAAGAACACAGCATTGTAGAATAACATCTTTGCTTGGGAAAAAATGTGCAAATTCCAGAAAGAAAAGTAGTTAATCATGCCAGCTTTGTAAATATAACTTCTATAAAAGTCAATGCTGCTTTAAATACATCTATCAGGCCCCTCATACAAACTGTTAAGCTACATCAGAAATACATGCAAGTATTCTAAATAGGAAAAATTCCCCTACAGAAAATTTCTCATTATTATAAATTTGTTAATTATGTTACAGAACAGCACTTCAATCTTCTGTCAAAACATTAACAGCACAGTACAGTCCAAGTTAGATATACCAATGTTTACCTTCTAAACAGTACTCTCTACTACGACTTTGTAAAAACGTCAAGAACATCATGAAACAAAGATTATAAACTTTTGTGAAAAAGCAACCATATTCCTGACATAAAATAACTGTAAAAAGGAAAAATACAATTGCAATTTATCTAAATTGCCATTCTCACAAAAAAGCAGAATAAACAACTTCAAATATTACTATGATATTTTTCTTTACAAAATTACTATAAAATTTTGGCTCATTATCAGACTCATTATCAGGTGCATCTGCTGACAAGCAAATTAGCTCTGCATTTAGAAGAAGCTACCTGATTCAAAAGCCCTTTTCTTCCAGTGAAAATCAAGCAGCAATTTAAAGAAAAGGGAGTTTTCAGATGCCTAATGATGCAGATAGATAGCACTGACAATTTTCAAATTCCTCAAAAGAGCACAGTTCACATAATTTCCTAGTGACTTCCTGTCTAAAACTTTAAAAAAATAAAAAGTTATTTTGGTTAAGACCAAAATATAAAACTTTAACCAAAAAACAAAAAGTTATTTTGGTTAAAAAGCAGCTTCACATGTTTTTATTACTTGTATGAACTGTCAAAAGAACAATGCATTCAGAGAGATCATGAACTCATCACAGGTTCTGGCACTCACAATATCTGGTTGTATGGGAAAATACCTTCATGCTGTTGTTTGTGAAACAGATTCAATTCGACTCCACTGAACTTTAGAACCACATAAAATAAGAAGCTGCATGAATCTAATAGTGCTTCAGATCTGTGTTTTAAAAGCACTGATATTCTACCATGCAGCCAGACACAATGTACCTACTGGTATCTACCACATCACAGAGACTGACCTTAGCAAGGAGCTGAACGTAGCGACAATCTTTAACTGCGGAGCTGTTACTGAAATGATTAGTTACAACAGCTCTGAGCAGGCAGATCACTTCACCAGTGTGCATCTGTGTAAGATCAGGGCCTGAACATGTTTCTTCCCTTCATCTGGCCTCAGCTTCAGGAAAAAACATGCTTTGCTTGTCCCACCCCACTCCCCATGTCAGTAGACATTAAGCATATGTCGCCTCACTTTTGGAGAGCATTGCATTTTTTACTTCATTACTGTTTGCTGAATTGCCTTCAACCAGATCTCAGCTTGGAAAAAACCTTTTAGTGCACTAATATGGCACAATTCAACTCTACTACATCTGAATCATGTGAATCAGCAGTGGTAGGACATTACTTACAGAAGGCAACCAGATCCAGAGCAGTGGCTCGCTTGCCTTCCCTTACACACCTCTCTAACCAGATTTGTGTCTATCCCTCCAGTCACCAGAGAGTCCTTGCCTTCCCTGCAGAACACTGTCTACTCCCTCTCTCCATACTGCTTAATCCTCCAGAATCATCTCTGACCTTTCTGCTCCGCCTGGAGGAACTTGTGCCATAGCACCAGCAACTGCTGCATCATCAACCACAGCTGCTGCAGCACTTCAAAGGCAGCTACCACAGCCAAGGATTTAGACTGCAGCTGGAATCTCAAGGCTCAAAGTGGGGTCCCCAAGGCTGAGCAAAAAGAGCAAAGCTCATTTGTAAGGATTAAAAGGTGGACAGGTAATGGATCTCAATGGGGCAGGAAGGGTAGGGAAAAGGAAAGAGAGTGGAAGTCAGTATACAATACAAAAAGCTGAGGAGGTTAAGAGGGGCAGCAAAAGGAGGGGCTGAGGGCACGGAAGACAGGAGATTCCTGGTTAGCGTAAATAACATACATGTATGTTAGGGAGGAAGAATGAGGGCAGTTTGGAAACATAAACAACAATATCTTCAGAGGAGGTAGGCCTTTAACATAGCAGTTGGTGAAAAGATCAATAGGAATACAATACAAAAGGACGTACAAATCAAAGACAGCTAGAAAAATAGTCACCAAGAAAAAAAATTGTGATGAGACCAAGACATAAAATCCATCTGTAAAACAGCTTGGACTGGGAGACATAGAACAACTTTCATACTGCAGGATACCCAAAATTTAAAAGCAAAAATGTTTTATTATTCAAGGTAGTAATGGGCTCTGCATATCAAGTGATGAAAAAGCATTTTCTTTTGAAAAGTAAAATTCCAGAAGTTTTTAAAAGAAAAGCACTCTTGGGTCTTTAAGACCATGTTACATATTACTTGGTAAGCAGGACTATGAAGTTGACACACATGGACTAGAGAAAGATGGCTGCAGCCATCTGCCTGAGCCACATTGTGCTCAGCTCCTCAGAGGGGGCAGTTCTTGTCAATATTTGAACATATAAGCAGCGCTCAGGCCGCAAACACACCAAGAAACCTAAGGGTTTAAAAAAACTTTCCACCTGCCTTGGAGGCCATAAACTTGTGAACTGAAGAACTATTTTAGAAAAACTCTGTGAAGAGAAGTTCTCATCTGGTGGTAGTGGAAGAGCGTTCCCCCTACAGCTGCAGTTATCTGTACAGTAAAGCAAGTGGGACACAAACTCCATGGGAAGGAGCAAGAATACAGACTGTAACCCTAGAATCAATAATTTACTGCAAATCACACCTACCTTAGCGTTGAATAATTTTCACAATATCTAGGCTTCTTTCTTGGAATTTCCCACATCTAAATGCTGAAGATTACACACTAAGTTATATCACAGAATTATGTAATTTTGTGTTAAGCTAACAAATAGGACTTTTTGCCATCTGCAATCTTTTTTTAATATAGTTAAAACAGTTTAGCTACTTTATTAAACTACTAATTGTTTAATTGTTCCTACTAGTAAGCACTTGCTTGAACAGCTTAATAGTAACATTCACTTAAGAATCTCATAATTTTCACTTGTGATATACAAGCTTCCTTCAGAGCCTTATTACTTTCTGAATCTCCAAATGCTTCCTCATAGTGATAAGAAAGCACATTCTAGACTTTAAACAGGAAAAGATTTCAAGTTTGGAGTTGAGATGGCTTAATTTTTTTTCTCTCCTTAGCTTTCTGTTTCAAATGTGCCAGCAGAGAACCCTGTGCACTGCTAGAAAAGGAACAGGGGAGAAGTGTGAAGATCACAGAGCAGACAGCTTTTTATTTGTCATTTACTCTCAACGAGAAAGAAAAGAGTACCAGGCCAGAAGTCATTTTGTTAGTTGTTTAAAGTGACTAATGCTAATTGATCTATCAACAGTTTCTAATGCATGTTGAATATATCACTCATCATTTACAGACCAAACTGTTGATTGAGATTCATCCATATTCATAAAGACATATAAGCCTATCTATTTCTGCAAGAAGTAATGATGATGTGGTAATAAAAATACACAAAAACACTGGCGTTTTTCAGAGCATCCATGGAGACAACCTGAGACTTCAGAAAAGCTATTTTATAATAACAGCTTTATTTCAAGCACTGTTTCTCACTGGATACAATTTATACATTTTGTGCTAACTATATATATTAATGGAACACTTTCAAAACTATCCATAGATAAAATATATTATGTGTTTAAAATTATTCCAGCAACAGCTTTTCCAAGTAACATTTTGCTGAGTGTTAGTTCAAATAACTGGAGAAAAAAAAATTTAAAAATGCTTTGGCAAAATACCCTTCCACGGTCATGTCTCTAAAAGTATTTTGAATGCAGGGCTTCCTCATCCATTTTTATTCTGGTATCAGTCAAATAGACAGGAGAAAACATAAACACAGTTATACAGTTTTATTTAAATATAATTTAAAAGAATATAGACCTTAATTTTTCAAATGTGTGGTCTCACACATATTTGAATTTCAGCCAGTCAAAAAACTGCCTGCTGCTTCTGAATGGACAATGGTGCAACATGTTTCTGAAACCTCTAATTGCATTGTTGCGCCGGTCCCTGTTAAAATAAAGTTCCTGGTAATCCCAGAGCCTGTGTCAAGGTAGGAGGACTGCCAAGGTATCAAACCAGAGAAGAACAGCGTGGTCATTGAACTGCACACATTGAGCTTCTGGGAGGATTAACGGTTCTTGTCACAGGCTCCTGACTGTAGTTGACAATATCTGCCTTCACCACCCTCTGTCATAAAAGAAAACACAGTAACAATCAGAAAATACAACCTTCATGCTGGGAAAGCATTCAACAGATTTTTACTGAAATATGAAGGGAAAAATAACAGACAAACCAGGGGTTTTTTCACTACCTTACAGGAAGCCTTATCAGATGCTAATTCTCATTGTAATTTTCAGTTTATTCATACTAAGGAGAAGCAACTGCCTTGGTAGGTTTTCACAACACTACAAAAGGAATACAACTTTTTTGCTAAAGCAGTGAATACAGTTCTACTTCCATGAAAATGGTTCTGTATGAAAGTAATAAAACAAAATTTATTTGCAAAAGCCATGCCATTCATTCTTCAAGAATAGCTGCCTAAATTGTAACTGGAAATTGTACCTAAGTTTGTCTTTTTGTCTTTACTCCAAGCATTTCATCGGAAAATATGGACAGAATTCAAAGAAAATTTTAAGTACAGCCATATTTTTAAAAAGCTTTGATATGCATACTGGCTAAAGATTACATTAACATAAAAAACATACTATATTTATTCTCCAATACAGATCTAACAGATATTACCCATTCTATTTACAAAGCATTTGATAAGACTGATGCTCTCTCCTACACGAGACAGAAATGTACAATTCTGCATCCATTTCCATCTGAGACATCTATGTAATATTTTGAATGTACAGCACTGAATACATGAAGCATTTCAAAATTTCTATGAACTGATTACTAGAAACACTATGAAATTAATTGTATGCATAGCTCCAAAATAATATGTTGAGTATTGCAAGTGCTTACACATACAAAACACGATCTTCCAACAGAACTTAATTCAAGAGTTGTTACTTCATGTAAAAGCAATGCAGCTTATAAAAAAGAAACAAACCAAGTTTTCCATCAATACCTGAACTACTGCATTGAGCAGACTTTGCTCTGGCAGTTGGAAGTGTGATGTTGGTTATCTTCTTCAGGATATTTCACTAGTTCTGCCCTGACAACATGCTGTTAACCACGTATCAACATGATGGATAGAGGGCAAGGAGAAGAATGTAAAAAGAAAAGAGAAGGAAAACAATGGAGAGATTAATCAGTAGTTGAAAAGAATGAATGGATAACATAAGATTATGCAGAAGCAAAATGAAAGTGCATTTTCAGGCCTTAGGCTGATATAAGAGCAACATATCTGGCAGAAAGCAGCACTCTCAGCATCAGGGCTGCTTCTCAAGCTTCTTCCAGGACTTGCCTTTTCAAAGCACCAAAGTGAAAGGCTTGTACATGCAATCAGCAAAAGTGTATTAAAGCTAGAGATGGGACAGAACAAAAAGGCAGGAAATTCAGTGGAAGAAAAGATGACAATGGCCTATTCCTTCTTTAAGTCAAAGATACTCAAATATTAAATACTACAGTATCAGCCCGTAACAAGTGCATTAGCTGTACACATGCATCTTTTCCATTAGATAACTATCACATTATACCTAAATATATAATCCAAAAGCAGCGACCAAATTAACAACCTCACATCAAAATGCTGCAAGTTTTGATGTTTCTTTGCTTCATTTAAAAATAAAAGGTTCCCATTTTTCCCCTTAAAGACAAACAAACAAAACTGTTAGAAATTTTCTCATTAATAATACAGGTAAGGGTTACAGGGTTCTCATTATTAATAAAAGGTCGATAGAGGGTTCATGTGAAGGAAGTAAAATTTATGGAACTATTTCAGCAAAGAAGCAGCAGAGGAGGCAAGTCTGCTATGAAAGATACCCTAAACCAGTTTAATATATTTTTATTAAATACTTCAACTTTCCTACAATGCATTTTCAAGGTTAAAAAGAATTAATAAAGAATTAAATTCTATAATTTCAAAGGAAACAATATATAAACTGGATTAGGAATATATAAACAGTATATGTTAAAGAGTATCTCTGTAAATAAAACCTGTATGTCAAACAAGCAACAATAATTGAATAGGGCTGGTAAAGGACCTGGATTTATTAGCTGCTGAAGTACTCTTCTTGAGTTTAATTGATCACATTCATATTATCTTATCTAGTGGATAACACTCATGATTTACTGGACTCCTGGCCTGATGTTATCAAGAGAAAGGTTGCCAAATCCCATGTAGGGCAGTAGTAGGAGTTTTAGCATTAAACAGCGTTATCTGACCTCACAGGACCTAGTTTCTTCATACCAATCTTTTGACTAGAGCTGAGGGGCAAAAAAAAAGAAAAAAAGTCTTGCAATCAGTAGGCAATTAATTGTTCCTCAAACATAAACACAGGCAGGTTAGTGACCTATGCTTAGGTACACTGTAGCAAAAAACTGACAATCATAAATGACTTCAATTTTCTAATGGAATTGCATCCAAATAAGAGTAAAACAATGTAATTGCAACATTTCTTTTATTAAGTTCACGGTAATTAAAAACTTGGGCCTCTTTGCATCAGATTCTATGTCAAGCGTACCATTGCCATGGTTCAAATCACTGTCAATAACAAGAAATACCTTTCTTGGTCCAGGTGCTCTGTATTCCAGATCTGACTTATCTGCCAAACATTTTATTGTACAAAGCTGGCGTGCACACACTGGTCTGCTGAACTGGCATTTAGTTAGAGAGAAAACTACACATCACTTACAAAATTGCTAGCCCTTGCCAACGCCAAGGAACAAAGCTGTACCCCATGCAGTTTTTACACTACAGTTGAAAGTAAAAAATACAGAAAGAAAAACATTTGATTGGTAAAGGAGCTATTTCCTCAAATTTCATCGGACCCTTGCAATTTAAAAGGGAGAGTATTTTGAGGACTGAAAACAAGTCAGAATTAGCAATTTTCTTATTTTGGAGCTGTTCCATTTCAAAAAACATGCTCTACTTTCCAGTCACGCATGAAGAGTAATCTAGTTCTTTGTTTCACCACAGTTTTGTCCAAATAAAGGTTTGATTAACAGTCATCTCAGCATGTTAACAGACAAGGTTTAGTAGCTTTAGCTGAGATAGTTTAAAAACTTACCACCCCCAAATGTCTGTCCTATTCCTCTGCTGGAGGTCATTGCTGCCAAAGGAGAGCTGGTGGAATGTAACGTGTACTTGCACCTCATCCACTTCAGCACAAAGTCTGGCAGCTTCTCTTTAAAACAACTTTCAGAAGCAGTTTAAACTAAGCTGCTCAACTTCACCCTGATGTGGCCAAAGCACATGATCACCTTCCATTTTCTGATTCTGATGTGGGAGCAATACATTCCAACAAAAGGGCAGTAGCAAATAGCTTGGGCTGCATTAATATCTTAACTGCTGCAGCTGTTTTCTAAAACAATGCAGAGTAAATATAACTCAATTTCTAAGGCTTGTTCTTGCAGTTAATTAACAGAAGTTGTGCTGCTAATTTGAAGGCAGCCGAGAACCTCACATACTTTTCACAAGGGCTTCTGCAGTTCTGCCAGTCATCAAAGCTCAAAAGTCATGAGCCAAATGCCACAAATTCATACAAGTTAAAATAATGTTTTTGGGATTCCTATTACTTATTTCTATCCACCTATGAGTCACAGCTAAAATCTTCCTAGACTGTGACAATTATAACTGACTCTAAACACAAAAAATAAGATCTTCAGGCATAAAATCGAGTGCTAGAAATAATTTTAAAGCATATTTTCAATACTAGACAATAAAAAAATACACATACAGCATTTGATTGTTGGCATTTTACACAAGTTCAGTATTTAATCTTATACTTTTTTATCATGTAGATGGAATGAACGTATCTGATGTTCTCTGACAAGCAGATTCAAGAAACAACCTTCTCAGTTTTCAAAATGAGGAAATCTCATACACAAAATATGGAAAACTCAAACATATAATGCAGTGTGCAAATAGTGCACATTTGTAAAAACTATAATGGCTTTTACTTCTTACGTAAAGATTAAATCCAAGTCAACACTCGTATACTTTAGGGATGAGTCACATTACTATTGTATTGTTTTTACTGGATTCTTTATAGCATTTATCTAGCATCCATCTATCCACTGACCTAATTTTATAGCCCAGTATCTAGAGTATTCAATGCCTAAAAGTTTTAATGACGCCTACTTAAATCAATTTGACATAGAAAGTTATGTACTGTTGAGCTGGGGCTATGTGGAGGTTCTTATCTTAAAAACAAACTAAAAACAGACACTTTCTTTACATTGATACAATTTTCCGTATAACCCCATTATCAGTCTCTTTTAAATTTAAGATATTTGCACACCTTTCTACAATCTTACACCTGAGTTACAGAACACCACTCATAGCACAGAGAGGTCTAGGACTGATATTACAGTGCTAGCTAAACAACCAAAGAAAAATTGAAGAACTCTATGTGCTCAATTATTTATATACCAATAATCACAGAGCTCAGAATAACAGATGGATGGTACCTTAGTAGCAAAAGAACATTGAAAAGACATACCTAGTATTTCTCTGCCTATAAATTACAGCTTTTTGAAACTACTCTGCTTGTTAAGTATGCTTTGTAAGTACATTTTATAATTTTACTGATTGCATTACAGTTTTCGAGTTAACCACTTCAACACAGATTGCAGACACTGCTGTGGTAAAGCACTTTCAGGAATTACATATTTATTGTATATTTCAAAAAGCAGGAGACCAAGCTGTACATAAGAAATGTTTTGCCATTTATTTTAAATAAACCCATTGCCTTATTTTGTGGTACTTGTTCAACACTGGTAGTCAAAAGCAGTTCCAGGATATTAAATCACTAGAATAGCAACATTTGGGTGCACTAAGTAAATTTAAATAATTGTAATCTCAAATGTCATTACACAGGGTTGCCTCAGTAGTATAATCTTTTTTTTGAGGTTTCTGAAAACTGGGTTGTAGAAAAATGTTTCAATTTAAACCCTCGCATATAATATCATTAATATCTTCCTTGCAACCTGTATATGCATACATACTTAATTTCTAAACTCATTTTAAGTGCCATTTTTAAACAAACATCCTTAGAACTAAAGTTTTTTCTTCATTTTTGAACATGTTTTTTCTTGTTTCAAAAAGTTGATCATGATGGATAAATAAGGAATTATTATATTTTTTTAAACCTATTGTGAAATTAAATAACTATCTTCAGAAAAATAAATGAAGATTGATTTAAAAACAATGATAAATCTGCAACGAGATCACTTTTTAAACACTAAATAAAATACTAAAAACATCCGTGTATTTGTGAAAAATCACCTGTGATTGTTCCAATTCTGCTTTGTTTAATTTGATGCCGAGTATGTCAGCAGCAATTCTCTGAAAACACAGGAAGACCTATGGAAAAAAAATAAATTGCATTTAAATGATTAAAAACAGACATCCTTGAGGTTCTTTCAAATATATCAAACCATTCTTGAACTGTAAACAATGATATACAAAATTATGACCTGTGCAAAACAGATCTGAAAATAACCTCATCTGGTACTTTCAATTTTGTTTAAAAATTTGAGAAAATAACTCAACAATGGTACAAGGAATGAACAGGATGCTGGATTGTTAAGCAACACTTCTACTCTGCCTCCAGAGACCTAAGTTCAAACAAGCTTTTACACCACACACCTCTCAAATACTACTCTCGGTGCTATAAAATATGAATAAGGGTATTCACTAATGTTTAGCACAAAAATACATTATTAGTGTATTGTGAAATAAGAGATGTAGGTTTCTGAAATGGAGAACAACAGAACTTGCATTGACATCACCAAAATCTCTGCCACACATGTTCAAAAAATAGCAATATGAAAGAGTTCTGAAGAATCTTACAAAACATATACTGAATAGAAGTATCTAGGAACAAGCAAGATGTTGTACAGCCTGCAGCAGCCTGGCAGAGTTAGACTTTGGACATGGTTTAACACATAATACTGGGTGGCAATGCTGTCTTAAATAATTCCTTTAATTCATCTCAAGACAGTCCACTTTTCTTACTGTTTAGGTAAAACTTCATTTTAAATGTGATTAAAGAACATAACAGATGTTCAAGAGGAGCAGATTAAGTGTGTACTGCTGCTGAACACTGTATTGCCAGGCTACACGTTATATTTTATCTGCAGGGCTGTTCATCTGAGCTCACAATCTAAATTACTGACAAACATTGGTTTTCATCATGCAGCTGCCACCCCCAAAAAACAAGATCTATGTACATGCTCTCAGTCATTTTCAGTGAAAATTCAGAAAAATACGCTTTACACAATCTCTTCTTATACCTGAGATGGAAACCAGAAATAAATTAGTGGCACAACCAACAAAGTGTGGTAGCTTCCAAAACTATTGCTCTTTCTCTCAATTCCTTGGTCTAGTACTGGTCTGTTCTATCAACATCTACATAACGAGAAAGGACACACTGAACAGAGATTCTGAGGCCCAGAGACCTAGTTTAACCCACACCAAGCTCTCAGGTGCTCTGAGCTACATCACCCACCCTGAGGACACTCTGTGCAAAAAACATCAAGCACAACTGCAATGCTTCAATTATGTGATTTGATGGACAGTAACACAGTTATAATAAATCTTCCATGAAAAGTTTTCTCCCTTGAGGAGACTTCCAGAATTTTCTATGTACACAAAATCATCTTTTGCAAACAAGTCTGTTGAAAAGATCTGATGGAAACAAAACAAGTAATTTAACTGAGTAAGACTCCTCTAGTCTATATTCACAGTAGCAATGGATGCCCTCTTCTTAAATCACTGTCTAGGATAAACACTCCATCTTTCCTGCACAACTACCAAAGTACACGAAGATTGTGAAAGATCAGTGTGCAGCAACTGTGAAAGGGCTAATTCAAATTTATAGTGAAACTAAAAATGAACTACTGAAACTACTTCTTTTGTTAGTAGGTATTCAGGCAGAGATTTCCTGTTAATATTTTCTAGGCATGTTCAGATTTACTTTTGTTTTTAAACAGTAAGCTATGAAAAGTAAAATCAGTATATATAGTGGAATGCTGATGTAATTAATGATTTAATTAAAAAGCTGCTATAAAGATTCTGTCATAATTAACAAGGATAAATGTATCAATTATAAAATGAACTGGTTATGGTGGTCTCCTTGAGAAAAGAATACATTTTATCAGATGCACACTTTATTAAGTGCAGTATTATGATTTTTTTCTTCTGTTTCTAATATAAAAAGCCTGTATTTTCACACTTTAAACAAAAAAATATGCCAAGGATTTAACAAAAACTATAAAGAGAATCAGGACTCACTGCATTTGTAACAGCAGTATTGTTAGACTTTACAGAAAAAAACTTTTATCTTACAAAATTAGGCAGTTCACTGCACAAGTTTCATCAAGGACCTTAACAAGTGATTCCATTTGTGGACTACACTTCCATATACTCGAACATGGTCTTACTATCCAATAACATAAAAATAAAGTAAACTTTCTTGTCAACAGTAATATTAAGGAGACAGATACAAGACTGTTTTATGGCAATGACAAACTCAGTAGGCATGTGACAGAAATCAAGCAAAACAATACAATATGATTTAATTTGACTGATAGTGTCAACTGAAAAAGAACCTTTTCTTTCATAAACTTCCAACTAAAACAAATAACCCAGTTAGCTCAGAGTCAAAAGACTGTCCAAAAATGTACTCTGCAAAGCATCTGCTACAAACGCCAGAACGTTCAAATTTCAATGGACCTGCAGAGGGAATGTCTCTCATGGCTCAGGACTCATATTAAAAACTTTTATTGCAACAGGGTCTTGTCACATTATTTACCAATTGTTGGAAATTTCTATATTGATGGTCTATAGATGGGACTCCACCTGGAACGAAGAAATAAATATTTAACTACAGGCTGACAGCAAACAGAGATTTAGCTGGTCTCAGTTCTCACGCTGATGTATAAGCCACACCATTTCCATTAAAATCTGTATCTCAAACTGAAAATCGGATGAGAAACCACTGTAATTTAATAACAATAATATGCACTTTTCATGCAACTAAGGGAGGCAAAAAAGGGCCTGCAGCACCCCAAGTTCTCAACGGTTTGTTACGGTGAAGTATAATAAAACTGCTGCATCTCAAAAAAAAAACAACAGACATCTACGAGTTTCTTTTTTTTTTCTTACTTACAGAATCTCCTGTCTTGGCTGACACAAAATGGCTACTGAAACTGTTTTCCTGACAAAATCGCTGGTGCTTGTCAGCTTTCACTGTGCGCATATGCTCCAAGTCAACTAAAAATAAGTTGAAGAAATGAAAAATTATTACACCAGAGCCCATTTTGTTACCTATCTTAGAAATTATTCATTGGAAACACATCAGATGAAATCCTTTTCTTTACAGATGTATACAAATGCAGGTTTCTTTCTCTCTATAATTATTTGCTAAAATAAAAGCAATTAATTACATCAGACTAATTTTATTTGCAAAACTAAAATGAAACCACAATTAAAATTTTATGGTCCAATGCAAAAAATTCATATCTCAAAGTACAAATTTATTTCTTTATACACTCAAATACTTTGTAATAACTCTACTGCTAGCTACACACAAAAACAAGACAGAACTAATACTCCATATTCTGTTTGCAAGCAGGATGCATATTGGGGATTCCAGTGTAACCTGAAGACTTTTACAAAATAAATTCACCAAGCACATCTGAATCGACACATTTTTCCTAAGTAAAAATGTAAATAAGTTATAAAGAATTTTATTGCAGAACATGGCAAAGCAAAAACATTCACTATAATAAAAAAAATTGACTGAGTAAGAGCAGTGATGCTTAGTTACTTACATATGAGGTTTTCAATTTCACAAAGGTGTGGTTCAGAAAATTTTTAAAAGTAAAATGCACATTTCAAGACACACACATATTTTCATTTTTATCACTTTACAACCATTGGAAGCAGAGTAAAGCTTTCAAATGGTATTTTATGTTGAAAAGCACTGGTTGCTTCCAAAATCTCACAAAACTCAAGTCTTGTGCAGGTTTTATTGTGCACATTCCAGTCTCTCCAATCTGATCCTAAGGTAATTGGAAACTATATTGAACAGTTTTTCTTTTTTTTTTATTGCATTACGGTTCCTATAAGGGTGTTGACTCAATGCAGTCAAATTATAAGGCAAATATATTCAGAAGGATTTAAGGACAACCACGCTCTTTGAGTCAATACAGGAAAAAAAAACTTCAACTGATTTCCTCAGGAAGGGACCCAACTGACTTGTAAAAACTTGTAAATTTGCAAATCTAGTAAGCCTGTATAATAGTGTCATTTGATTATCAGCTGAAAAAATGCTCTCCTACTACATAAAAGGCTTTATTTTTAAATGATATTGGAGGTTTTTAATTTGTAGGCTCTGGAGATTTTCTCTTGGAGATTTTTAGTCTAACAGAGGATTCCTACACCCCATTTATACTGCTTACCTTGGTTAATGTGGAGTTTTTGACACATATTACTGTTCCTTGCACATCAGTAAGGCCTTGTTTGTAAGAACAGGCCTAAAATCATCCAGTTACCACAGGCATTAATTTGTGAAGGACTAAAACACTAAGCTATTAACACTAATGTTTCTAGTATCGTTTTTCCATAAAACTAAACATCCACTATAAAATAAAGTTTCATTAAAAAATGAAAGAACAAATACATTTACTAAAGTAAAAGCCAAAGTCAATAACAGTTTTGTTAAAAACTCATGCATTTAATTTTTTTCTCTGAAAAATACCTACCAAGATAAAAGATAGACTCTTTTGAAATGTCTTTAAGAATAAAATTCAGCATACTGGCTAAAACATTTCATTATTAACTATTATTTTTATGCTTCACATATTAGCTTTAAACGCAGCCTGGAAAACAGAACAGTGAGATTACTCTTTTGGGAAAAATAAAAATATATTTTCTTTATTTTCATTTCATGAGCTTTTACTGGAACTTAACCCCACCTCCACATTTCACTCATTGTATTTCTCTGACTATACCTGAACTCCAAAAACCTACACACAATTACGATACAAATAAATAAATAGATAGATAGACAGCATTTACACTATATTACTTTAAAATACCATGACATGCTTACATAAATACATAAAGACAAGTTCACTAGTTACAATCTCTCTCAAACTCTCTTTCCCAGGAAGGAAAGAATAGAGAGTGTACAAAGAAAACAACAGGCTAAAAGGTTGATGAATTTCCAGGAAGAAAATGCCACTGACATATTGGAAATCATATCTTCAAACACCTCTTCTTTTCCATGAAGACACATCAATAATAATATGTGGTCAGTGGAATATATACTTTAGTCCAGCAGAGAAATTAAAGCACACAAGATCATAGAAACAAACAGACTAAAAGTGAAAAATCAAGGTGTGATTACGTTTTCGAACATTGTGTACTTCTCAGTCCTTCTCGCCAGTCACAAGTATTTCACTTTCTGCCTCCTGAATTTCAGGCTGTCTGCTCTGAACTGTACAGTCACTGTCATGCCAGGGAACTGCCAGGTGACTGTCCATGTGTGCATTCAAAACCCACAGAAAATGCCAGGTTAATTCAGGTTACATTAGCTCTTGGTGAAAAAGGGCACAGCTCTAGTACAAGAAAAGAGTTTCAAGTGTTAATAAATATTTAACTACCCAAAACTGCAGTTTGAAGTCAATGAAGGGCAATGATCCTAAGTCCAATTCCTTTGCATTGCCCACAGGCCAAGGGCATAATCCCAGAGTTAGTGAAGATCAGCTAAAGACAGTGAATAGTTACCCTCCAGTCCTTTTTCTTTAACATCTGACATTGGTCAGCTCAACAGGCAGAATTCTTAGCACACCAGGAGATAAGTCTTGTCCAGCTTTTATTTAGACACCACAGCAAAAAGACTTTAAGGAGAGCTTTGGAGGAGAAAAATTATTTTCTAAAAAAGATGTTTATAAGGAAGGCAGGGACTTTATAGAAAGAAAACTAACAGCTGGCCAATGTGGACTCATATGATGAGCCAATTAACAGCAGGAATAGGTGTCTTGGGATGAAGGATGATACGAGAATGCACTTAAGCCATGAAAAGTTTAACAGCAAAGACAAATAAGTTTTGGATAGAAAGAAAGTGAATAAGATACATAAATACAGTTTGATTTTATAAACCAGGAAAATGATCTTCAAGAATATTCTAAATGACTACATAACAGAGCAATGGCCAAGAAAAATGAATTATTGAAATTAAGATACAAAATGAGAACATTTTAACTGTGGTAATGGCTATGATAGGCCATATCTAACAAAGGTCTCAAAGAAGGAATCTGCAAGATTTGGCCACACATCAAACACAAACATTTAGAGAAAGGCCCAAAGTGAAGTTTACGTGCCAGATGGTACAGTCATCCTCCTCATCTTTAGGGAACGAGAAAGAGGGTAACAGCAAGGCAAAATTAATAGCTTCATTTTTACCAAGCAGAATACAAACTGATGGCTAGAGATTCACAGTGGGATGTATAAAGAAGACAAAAGGACATAAGACACAAGTTTGAAAAGTAAAACGAGATTTAACTATTTGCAAACAGTGACTGTCTACAGCACACAAATGTTACAAACCAGTACTTTTGGTCAAGGGCTCAAATACAAACTCTTCTATCTACAGTAAAGTATGTTTTCTGATCATGAAAAGCTAAAGCAAGACCAAGATGTGTAAACTTTGGAGAAGGCCATGAGGGTACTTCTTTGATCTATCATTTCAAAAATTCTATACATCTTAAAAATGGGATCAACAGGCAAAAAGGGCAGTTAAAAGTATAAATTACCAAAGCAATAGTTAGAACGTCAAAGGAGTACATTGCTAATTCCTTGGCAAGAATGGAACATCCATATTTGCATTAAATTGAATACTTTGAAAAAGTACATGAAAGCTTGTATCAGGAGAAGCAGAGGGACATCATGAGTAATGGGGGAAAGAAAGAGAGATATAGGTCATAGTACTGTTCCCCTGGCTAGCCTTATGAGGACAGAAAAAGGGGGCTCATCAGCTTACAAAGTACATTCCAAGTCCCTTTCAAAGAAAAGGCATCCACAATATCAGCTGTTGCAGCTCTGCCCATTTTTATGCCTGACATACACACTAAAAGCCTTGAGCAACAACTACAAAAAATACATGGCTGCCAGATAGTCTCCAAAAATTATCTCTGTTACCTTGCTTATCCTCTCAAGAGCCCATCTTGCTAATTCTCTAAAATAAGACTAAACACTCATCTTTAAGGTTGTCTAGTAGGAAGAGTCATTTCAACTACATACAGCAAGATACACTGCTGTTCCATAACTAACAGGTCGATGCACATCTGTATGTACAGGTATCCCACAAAGATACCAGCACAAAAAAAAACCAGATTAGAAACTTTGGGAATTCAGACACAACTCTCAGCAAGGCAAACAGATCCAAGTGAAAATCTCCCCTCAAAGATTGAGCCAGCACAGATCAACATCTGCTGTAGCAAAAGTAGCTAAGACTTACTAAAAAGTATGCTTGCTTCTCATGAATTCCAGGGAGTTCCATTTTGATTTATAGGTGAGATTAAACAGAGATCTAGTGAGGTGAAAAGAGAAAACAGAATCTAGAAGAGAAGTATCAAACTCCCACAGAAATCCCAAGGATACTCCCTCTAAGGCATTCCTGAAGCTATCCTGAAGACTTTTTGGAATAAACCCAACTTTCTCCCAGCCAAAACCAGCACAGCAAAAAATAAAAAAATAGGTAAGAACAACACTGAAGAATTTAGGTAAGGGAAAAGATGTAAACATCACCATGGCAATCTCTGTGGTGAGCAAGTGACATTTCAAAGAAGACAAGGACAAAATAGTAATTTTAAGTTATAACCAGAGAGATTTGATTAGGTTACATCTTCAGGTGATTTATAAAAAGATTTTCACTAAGTATCTTTCAAATTGCAATTATACATCAATTATTGGCAGTGAAAATCTCGTGGACAATGCTAAAGCAAAATGGAAAAGGAAACCATACTTTAAAATACTGTAAGGCTAGATATCTATCCTATGATTAAAAAATTCTGAAGAAACACTTGAGACAGCATAAATTGTTCTCCAAAGTAAAAACTCTATATGAATTTACTTGAGAAATTAAGAGTAAGTCACTGAAATTTTAGTTTATTGCATTGTAGAAAGGGAATAGAAAAACCTTAAAAAGTACTAGATAAAACACAACTGGGTGCTTTACAATCTACCCACACCCAGCCATTCAACAACAATCTCATCTTGATTGAATAGTTCTGCTGCTTTTGACTTGAGACTCTGAACCACTAATGGTAAATAAGTTAATGTCAAAATTGTTTCTCTTCCACTATTTAGATATTTGCATCATTCCACAAGTTAAAAAAATGGCCTGCAATGAGACACATAGCACCACCATACACAGACAATCATTTCCACTCCACTACACCATTAAACACTACTCTAACTCACCTGCTTCTCTGAAATCCAGGAGCTAGGACAAATATAATTAGCTCACCAGAGTTTGCTGTGAAGAATAAAGTGTGATATCAAATCCCAGAACTGTATTGTCTTAAAATAAGGGCAATAATAAAACACATGTAACAATTTACCCAATACAACTGGTACAAACACAAAGCCAGGAAGCACTTTAAAATATATATCATCAGTCAGAAGAATGATGAATGTTCTGATTTTAAAACCATATAAGCAAATAACTGCACATACTCTAAGACAACAGACCATCATTTGTGCAGAATGTAAAGGCTGCTACTTATTTTATTTATCTCCCTTTCCCACAGGACTGCCAGTTTCTTCTTTCACAACATCACTGGAGAAGAGCTCCATGTAAAACTACAGGGGTTTTTAAAGTAGGAAAACATCCATTTTGCATGAATCTTTCAGGTAATTCTGGAAGAAACACAAATAGGTAAGTTGTACAGGTACTTCCAAGCAGCTGAGAAACTAGTGACAGTACTTGCTGAGGATAGTATAGACAACTGAGTATAATGCATGTGAAACAAGTCCGAGTATTTAATAATTTATTGGCATTTCTCCTGGATCGTGAGATTACGCTTGCAAACTGCAAGCTGTTTTCAATGATTATACCAGTAATAACTAACCTATCCACTTTCTAAACCGTATGTATGAAAGGAAACATGAAAGAGACAGTTCAGAGTTTCAGTAAAGGGATGCCTGTCCACCCAAATCTGACCATCTTTCACTTTCAGACCTTGAATTGTAAAAACTGCAAGGGATTCCATTGCAAAGAGGCAGTTCTCTTTAAGATGAATTTTTTTTTTATTGATAACAGTATTTTCCATTAAAACTGGTAGTAACAAATAAATGAAGTTACGACTCTCTAGTTTTTTTAGTTATCTTACATATTATAGCTATTTCATATTTCAATATAATTAAGGGTAGTTTTAAAGTTATGAGTAAACATCTTTATTAATCTATGGTACCACACAAAAAAAATATATTCTTTTATAGTAAGCTGTGAAAAATGAAATATAAATCTTTCTGTAAAGTATTTGCAGCTGTGCACACAAGGTATACAATTACATAATGTTTAAATAATGAGCTATCACGATTAGCCCACACAGACATGACAGGTAAAATGCTTTAATAATTTATTAATTTGATTTACATGTGCTTAAAATTATGTACACATTTTCTCTTCTGAAAATACTCCAGGGTCGTAAAAAAAAAGGGGGTCTGTATATGACAATGTCTTTTTCATCCTATTTTTTGGTATAATTTCTGACTGATTTCTTAAGAACAAAGCTAGCTTGAGCACCTGAAAACCTAGCAGACTGAGGACAACAATACTGTTATACAGCATTATCCTCATGCAGTACATGCTGCTCAACAAGTACAGTCAGTTTAATTCCAGAACATGACGGTTCTGCTTCCTCCATGCATAAGCAAACGTGTATGAAAAAGGGAATTAAAACAGGGATTTCTCCAAGAGGTGACAAATATCCACTATTCTAAAAAATAAACCAGAAATCAAGCTGAACACTGAGCAGCATTCTAGGCAACATTACTTACTTTCCAGTGTATCAGACCTCTGTTCCGTAGCATGTCAACAGAGAATAGCTTAGCATGTCCCACTGCTCTGGCCAGAAAGAACCCCCTTTCAAGCCTCTTCCGTCATAAGCAATATTACCTGTTTTTAGTCCTAATTCTACCACCAATCCAAAGAAAAAGGTGAAATAAAAAAAAAGGGCAACAAAAAAAAAAAAACCCTCCCTAGTTTTTTATTGCGCAGCTTATCAGCAACCTACTGCTTTTCCACTAAAAGATGGAGCTACTTCATTACGTCTCAGATTTTAAAGGGTATTTCAGTAGTTTACTTAGAACTTAAAGCAACTGCACTTTCATTTTCTATTTAGACACAAAGGTTCTTTCTGTGTAAATTTAAAAAAAAATCTAATATCCAGTTATTATTATCCAATATAACCAGATTTATACAGAAATAACAATAAATTAATTTGCCAATAAATTGTACCAGGTCTGCAGCGCTACCAGACTGTGCATCAGCTAGTTTTTTGAAAATCTATTTTGATTTGGTACTTCTAAATTACTACAGCACACACGCTCGAATATTCAATCCCAAATGTCAGAGTGCAAACTGCAGCTTTTCGTAGTTAATTTTCTGTTAATACTTTCAATCTTTTTCTCACACTAAAATTGTATAATTGCCAAGAAAAGAAAACTCTTTCATGGAAGTCCTGAAAACTATGCCCCTACTCTGATTTAAGGAAGCTCAAAACGAAATATAAATATAGTTCCAGTACAGATTTTCTCAGTAATTTTTTTAGGTTATCAAGAAAACATCTAGAGTGTTGATCTGGTTATACTCATGTCAGACAAACTACATGTCACATTAACTACCTCCAGGAAGTTATCCCAAACACAAAATAAACTGTTTATGCCGCTTCTCAGATAGATAGCATGACAGATTGTTATTAATTGAAGACAGATGAAATACATTAATTTGATTGCAAGCATGTGTTTACTTTCTCACTGTCATGTACACTCCACTGCTCATGCTTTCCTATGAGGACATAGTAACAAATCAGATGTTGTATTAGAAGACTTGCTAAGGCAGAATAATAGCTGGTGCTGCGCTTTAATACTTAAAAAACTACACTTAACATTTCCAGCTACGACAGGAAATTACTGGTTTCAGAAAGCAAAAAAAAAAAAATGATAGCTTAAAAACTCTTGTAAATTACACAAAACACTGTAACACTTCCTCCTCTAAAAAAATTAGAACTATCAGCAAATATGCTTCTCAATTACAATAAAGAAAAATACAGCTTTCTAAATGACAAATCTATGATCTGAGCGCCTTCCAAAAGACAAATTCCTACAGATACAAGACATGAAAATGTATGCCTAATATGGGAAAAGAAAGGTGAACAATTCCTAGGTCTCTCGTTAAAAACAGAAAGGCATCATGTCTGTGAATGAGGTTTGCCTGGTTTTATGCACTCCTTTCATATACGCCTCCACTTATTTGTACAAAGCTTATGCAGAATCCTCTTTCTTGTCCAAAAAATGACATACAAAGACACAAAATCTGAGCTTCTTGGAATAAGAATATTTCACACATTAAAATCAAATTGATGAGGCTGACAGTTTGTTCTAACACAGGAAATAATAAAAAAGAATGTGTTTACCATGACAAGGCCTCTGATTGGCATTTATGAAAGTAGCTGTAGTCACTGTATTAACTTTTTTTACATAAAAATATCCCATATTAAATGAGACTTTCAAATACTATTAGACAATAAACAATTACAGCACTTCTGCTAAAGCTCTAAAACACAGTGATTCTTATGCATCTCAGGTTAATGAGGTTAACATTTACAAGAGTTAAAGTAGGTTTCAACAGAAAATAAGAAGAGCAGCCAGAAGCAAATGCCTCCTCCTCATGACATCAAGTGCAGCTAACTAAAGAGGACAAAGTGTGACAGGATTCTTGCCTAATAACAAGCATGTTTAATGTCTGGTAGATGGCAGGTCATTTTTAAGACTATGTTAACCTTTGCAAATACAAACAGCAGGCATCTTTTCATACAAAAGTAAAATTTCTTATGAAGGAAAAAAACAATAAACCCAAGTTACTTTTCAAAACTAGGATGACAGATGACTGGCTTACACAGCTTGAAGAGACAGTTAAAAAGAAAATAAGAAAATAAGAATAATTTTTTTCTCAGCTAGACATTTCCCATTTTCATTTTTAATAAATTCTTGGCAGAAATTCTTGCAACCATTTCTCATTTGACTGAACAGACTAAGACTACACCGACAGCTGGAATCCGATCCCTTCTGTTAGGTACCTGTACCACTTATCCCTACCCCTAATGGTGACATTTTTGGAAACAAGCATTCAGAAAAGATTATATTATTAAACTAACACAAATTTGAGTCACCTTGAATATTATTTTAGGATTAAAACATAACTGGAACTACTCTACCTTTTTTTTTCTTTTTAAAAGGGTATTATAAGACCACAGAAAGCAAGAGAGGCGGATGAAAGGCATTGTTGACTGTCTTCTCCTCAGCCTGCAAATCAAGTGGCTAAGTACACTGAAGATCTATCGAGGCAGCAGAAAGTGAACTCAGAAGGAATTAATCTAGGCACAAAGAGTTTAGATGTCATGCACACACCTCTGTGCAGATGAATTTACCACATATCTCTGTTCACCGCAGTGTACAGACCTAAACAAACATGTCCTTAGGGCAAGCTTAACAAATCAAGTGGGGCTGTGAATGAAAGAACATGAAACACGTCTGTGCATTCTGGTATGGAGAACGAACAACCTGGCTTCAGCAAATTAACGCTACTCTCTCAAAAGTATCATCTCACAAGACTTTAATGTTCTCTAATTTCACACCTTTGGTTAATTAGTTTTTACTTTCCACAGAGAAACATATCCTAAGATTACAAACTCCTCCCGGAGAGAAGACAGTTTGTTCGCTGTTGCTTTTTATCCAGTCAGTCAGAATCTTACGTGGCCCCAGTGCCAATTTACAAGCCCTTTGCAATCAGTAATAGATCATCTGCTGACTAATTTGCTTCCCAGTTAATTAGGCAAATACCATTTTTGTTTTTACAAAGGGAAAATGAAACATATGAGAAGATAAATTTAATGCCTTGCTAAGATCACAGGAACTTTCATTGAACCATCAATTTACTGCTTTGTGCACTAAATCATCTTTCATCTTCTTTTACACTTGTGTTCAGCCCTCCTAATCTTCATGCCAATGAGAAATTTAAGTTATTAAGTCAAGTTAAAGTTGTTAATTTAGACTCAAACGTCTTTATGAGTAGTTGTTTCCCAGAAACAAGGAGAAATGAGAAAAAGCCTAAGACAGAAGAACACACCCCAGCTGGATTTTTCCTGCTAAATTAATTCAATTAAAAAATCACTGGGCAGGCACAGTGACCAGCACAGGACAGGAACATAGTTGAAAATGTTTATTGAATGATGCTGAGAAAGCAAGGCACAGCAAAATAAGCTGTGTTCACACAAACCACAATCCCCAATGCTCAATACCATATAGATTAATTCCAGTCCCCACAGGCACACTAAAACACTGGCATTAGACAAGGATATGTTTAATGAAATTATAAATTATACAGCAATAGCATGCTTCTGACTTGCTGACAGAAAAAACAGAAACTCTTCTCTGATTCAACATGAAACTATTTTGATTCGGATTACTGAAAGTTTAAAAAAATGCTTAAATTGACTTACCTGAGCTACTAGTGACAAACTGCTGGGCTCAATAGTTTTTTTCAAAAATAAATTTCCTCCTTTTATCATTAAAGATATGTTTTAGGACAGAGGTTTAAAAAGTGTAAAAAACAAAAAGCCTATTTTCCCACTAATCCAACTAGAGATATCCTTTGTTCTGGCTGAATTTAACAATTCCATAAGGTCAACAGAGTGTAAAAAAAGATATTATAGTAATGCAATTTCTGAAATTCCAAGTTGAATGAATATTAAGTGTTCTTTAGTACATTACTGAAGACATAAAGTTGCAATGTACTAAACATTCAGAAGATGGTGCTAGTCCAATATATCCACAAGCCATGAGTGGATCAGCTTTTCTTCATCTCTTTCAAATATTTTCTCTAATTTTCATGTATCTACTACATCATCACTGAATTTATCAATATCAGGACAAGGTATAGTCATCATCAGTTAAATACTAAGAGGACTACTAAATGATATAATTCTAAAATTCACAAAGATTTACTGGATTGACAGGCATAAAATATAAAGCTCACTATAATTTCATAAACTCAAAGTCTTGGGATCTTTATGAAAACTTATACATTTGTTACTCCTGCCTTCAGTCACTCACATCTGTCTCCTTCTGCAGTCAAACCAAGACTTTCTGGTCACAGTTTCAAGATCTACTGATGCAAGCACCAAAGTTTGGAAAATCTCACCTGTCCCACTCCAGGCTCTTCATTCCCACCTTCACGCCACAGTGTAACTATTCTCTCCTCACCTACTTAGGAGGCCATACAATTCGTGTGAACTTATAAAGCTCAGTGAGCTGATCCGTGTTTAAAACAGCCATTTCTTTTTGACTGCTCTGTTTAACCCAGATCAAGTCTCAGGTCCGATCTCCCGTGAAGCAGTGGTGGCAAATTCAAGCTGCAAACGGGCTTCACCCCAAGGCCAACCAATTGTGGAACTGCAGCCTCCTTGAGCTTGCAAGGGTTGAATTCCTTATCAGCACTGAAAAGGGCTGGCAGGTTAACAAATTCAGTCTCATTACTGGATATGAAAAGCTAATTTTTTTATATTATTAAAGGCAGATATCTACTTATTGAGATACTAGATGCAGTCTGTAGCTATAGACAGAAATCAAAACTAATTCCATCTGCCATCCCCCCACCAAACCCCTAAAAAATCTTGGAACTCATTTCCAGTTCTGCCAATAATTCAAACATTAAACAGCCCCTTCCAGACTAGGTACAGTTGTACAAGTAATTTCTTCAAAAAATAGTAAATCTGGACATGTTAAAACATCAAGCAAAAAACTTTATCCTTACCTAGAGTTCCTAAAACAGTGTTTTCCAAATAATGCATAGGAACATATCTCAGAGTAATATATTTCATGAAGCCATGGAAATGAACTATTAATACTAAACTTATTTCTATAAAAAGCATTTACTTAATAAATAACAATTCCTCAGAGGACCCATGCCAGCATTCTTGATGGCTACTGCTGCATCCATCTATACAGACTGTTTCCACAGGTATGCTTCTCTTGACTTCAGGCCAACAGCTATGTTTGGCTATCCTCTCCAGTGTGATGCTTTTATCCAATACTCTGAATTACTTGCTCCTACCAGAGCCAACCCAGGTCAGCTCCGGGGCCCTTCCATGCCTGATTCCTTTGTGCTTCCAGCAGATGCAATAAGGAGTCAGAGACACTTAGTGCTTCTCCTACATACCCCTCTGGGAACTCTCCCACAACAAAAATTATAAATGAATGTGAAATCATTCACTGGGATATAAAAGCAAGCCTTAAATGTTCAAATATCAGGCCAAGTATTACTGTTATTATAATAAACCTCCAGCATTAAGCAATTTCAAGCATCAGTTCTTCTTCCAAAAATTTTCAATGTAGAGACTAGATTGGCACATATCTGAGTGAAATTACTCAGTTACTAGGCAATTTATTACTGCTTAACTGTTCCATGTGTATCAAATCTTGTTTAACAGCAGCCCAGTTTTATTTCCATTTGGAAGCTTTTGTAACTAATTATTACGAAGCCAAACTGATTTAAACTGGCAGTTAAAAAATTAATAGTGCAACTCAACTTTTTATTAAATGACTTTTTATAAGAAAAAAAGACTGCCCAGTAAATAAATATAACATACTTCAATTAACTACAAAAGAAGAAATTACACCCAAACACATTCAGATCAATGATAGCAGATTTATCAGCTAATTCTTAAACTGAATCACAGCATTTCAAAGACTACAAAGAACTGAATTCAAATTATTCATACTTAACAACATGATGACTTCAGAGCAGACAGTAGAAGTGGAACTGTAAAAATCTCTTACACATTTGCCAACTCACATATTTCATTATCACAATCTAGTCATCCAGGCAAAAAAACCCACCTGAATTTTAATCAATACATCAGTTGGTTAATCATAGTCTTGAAGAACTGTTCTTGCCTCCGAGTAGAGTGAGCATATAGCTCATTTCTCACTGACACAAACTTCTATCATGATGTGAACATGTGGTCCAGAACTTCATTAGCTTAACAGAAAGCTATTATTGACTCAGGTATTGAGGAAAAGCTACAAAAGCTTTTTCCCAAACAAATTTAAAACATCAAACAGTGGACATACTAAGATGGATTATACTAATACTGCAACTTCACCATATTAACCAGTCTCAGATGAGCAGAAGGAACCAAGTCATCCGGCTAGCTATAAGGGACTAAACAAAAATCATTAACAACCTTGTTCAAGACTTAAAAAGCGACAAAATGCATAAAGGAACCAAGAGAAGAAGAAAACTATACCCAGTTTGTTACAAATCAGGGCCCATACTCTTTTCAGAGCTAACCCAGCCATCTGCCTATGCGAAGCAATCCAGTTCCCTCTGTTTCTCTCTCACACACAAACAGAAAAAAAGAATCAACCAAACCAACCTCACGCCAAAAAGACTTTCATCAAGAAAGTAGATGGTTCAGCAGAAGAGGCAGGCCTGAAATCAGTTAGAAAAATGATAGCTCCTTTAGCAGCTTAAGCTACCATAATTGCAAATCAAATGGACGGATGGTCCTGGCTTTTCCTGAGCTACTGGCTGAGCACTTCCAAAGCTTCTCATGCGATAGCACCAATGCAGCTGAAAAGGAATCCCCATGTTCATTCAAAGATGAACTCCTCTTTGTCCTGTTCATTTCAGGCTGGATCAGTGAACAGAACTCACTCCATGCAGTGCTACCATGACTGCAGATGACAAAAGCTAAAGTGGGTGAAGTCAGTCACAAAACCACCTCAGACCAGGCTGTGTTGTGGGAAATACATCACTGAGAACAGCTAAATTTGAACACATGCATACATTCTCATAAGTTTTTGTTAGGATTCATTTTGATTTGAAAATATTAAGCAAGTAAGTCAGGATTCAGCTGCAACTTCTTTTTGTAAACTTTTTAACACTTTTTTTCTAAAACTTCCTAAAACCAAAGGTGATTTTAAGAGTTTCTGCTTCATTCCATTTTTGTTGAAGTTAGAGAAATCAGCTACATCTGACTTTAAGCAGAACTTAGTTGCTGAAAGCATATTTTCCCAGACTGTTTGGTCAGTCATGACCTCAAACAGTGAAACAAACCCACTCCACTTTTTATAGTTTGGAGTCCTCAAGGATCAGCAGCCTTTGCTAGGTTTGAAAAAGAAAGGGAGAATATGCGTCAAGAAGTTAACAAGTCCCTTGTAAATAACCCCAAGATATCATCTACTAAAATTTTAGCACAGCCCTGCTGATGACCTAATTTCTTTGGGACTTAGAACACTCCTCCTCTTCTAATATACATTAAGAGTTTCTGCAGGCACAATTGCCATGGGTGAAGTTTCCGAGACTCATACCCAAAATTCTAATCCCAGTCTTATCAGAGCTTTGCAGTTTGGTACCAGGGATACATACTGTGTTAGAAGGAAATTATTCACTTGGCATTTTGCTTGCCCTGCTTGTTTCTTCTTTTCATTTCAGAAATGATAGGAGGAAATTTGTAGGGAATTCAAACTAAACAATATAAAATTGAGACATCCAAGAAACTGGAAGTGGTAAGAAAGCTTTTTGGGTTCTTGCTTTCTAATAGTATGAAGTCACAACACACTCAGACATATAAGGAGAAAACAATGACCAAGTAACTTTAAACGAATTTACATTGCAACCCAACTCATCTTCACCAGCTGCCCATGCAAAGGAAACAAGGGCATATTGCAAAGACAGATGTGTTAAATGAAAGCCACATCAAACCTTTGAACACGTGACATTTGGCTACACACCACAGGCCACACTGTTGGGAGCAAAAGTGATACTGAAGGTGTTTCCACAAGTGTGGAAACCCCAACACAGCAGCTGGAAGTGTAACAAAGCAAAAAATACTAAGACCAGTGATGGCACCAGTTATGACAGGCTGTAATCTGCTAAGATTAAAAGCCAACAGACACTCCAACAACCTCAATTAAAAAAAAAAAAAATTGCAGCTTTGAAGAAACTTCAGTAGCCTCTCTGATGCCACACAAAACAGTCAAAGACTACAGCCATCTACCTAACATGCTCCCAAACTGTCTGAAGACAATTCCACATCTAGATGCATGCTCTGAATGAGCATTGACACAGTAAGCTCGAGCTAAGTGAACTCAGTGTGCCCATACCCTGGGGTAACCTGGTGGGACAAGTCACACCTGCTCCGAGTGCCACCAGACATCTGGGAAGGCTTTGCAGCAACCATGTCTCACTTATGGAATAGACCAGCCAGGACAGGATCAAAGAAAATTGTTCAAAGAAATTCCAGAGATATGTCTATATGGTTATTAGGTCACAGAGAATTTTATACTCTAGCCCCACCACCACAACATCAATAAAGACAAAATTTTCTTGAAGGAACTACTTTTTTTTTTTTCTCTCTCTCTTTCAGAAGGTGGATTGAACAAGGAATAGTCTAAATCTTTACTCTTTCTTTTAAATATTCAACATCTGATAAATTCTCTGCCTATTTCTGTCCAACTGATTAATCAGACTTAGTAACCTGGACTACAAAAGAGAAATCCTATCATTACCTCAAAATACTTAAATCATGAGCAGGACTATAATGCATGCAAAATATGGCACAAGGGAAGTATTATCCTTCTATGCTTAGTCTTGGAACTTGGGAATTTCAATGAACAAGATCCTTCATTAGAATCAAACGGGGACAGATGTACTTACATGGTGGGTGGGCAGGGGTGGACATCAGCCCCTCCAACCTCTCTAATGAGCAATTTCCTCAGATTCAAAGAAAAATTTCATAAAAAGTTAAAGAGAAATGGCAACTTGCCTCCTATTACCACTGGCCTAACTGCTTGGGCTGCTGGTTCTATAAAAAAGGTTTTTTTCAAAGAAAATAATTGTTAAAACCATTTGGCTGAAAGTGAAGAGCTATTGAAAAGTACAGTCAAACTGGCAGCTTGCTCTTAAAATTCCCCCCACCACTTTTATAAGTATCGTTTTGCTTGTGGCTTTTAACAGCTGTTCACACACGTCTAAGCTAGACGTGAACTTTTATTTTCCCAAAACTAAATGGGAAGCTTTAAACAGCATCTGATTTAATTTTTTTTTAATTAAAAGCAGAGGTTAAAAGGACTGTGGAAACGGATGATGCAGCTGCGCTGATGCTAGGGAAAAGAATTCCAGAACAAGAAGTGAGGTAGAGTAAACACACAAAGTAAGTTTCCCAACACTAAGTGCACACCACACTCAAGTGATTTTACGAGCTAAAGAGAAGTTAACTCTATGTTTCTTCAGACACATTTTCCAAAATTTAACTAAATTGTATTTTGCAAATATAACAGAATTGTGATGTGTACTATGCTTTTCCCTCAGACCAATCCTAAAATTAATTCCAGAATGAAGTGGCTTTACAAGTTCCAATGTTATTCCCAAATTCATTTAGAAACCCAGAAAACTCAGACACTCAAGTCAGAACTAGCTCACTAATATTGCCATATATTTACTGGTTTGGTTATCAAAAGAATTGAACTTCCCCTGCATCTAGACATTTCTTGGAAGAATTAAACATTTAGAGTCACATTTGCAATGGTACTGAGAGACTGAAAGATGAAAGCAGGCATTCCTGGGGCACTTTTTAAAGCACTAAAGTAACTACTGGTCAACCAGGCGATGGTTTAACCACATTTGAAAATGCCACCAGACAACAGTCTACATTTTTAAGCACCAGCATACTCCCAAAAATTCTGCCTTCTTGGCCTAATTACTTAAGATACAGCACTAGATACTAAATTCAAACAAAAAACCCACAGAAAGAATAAAAATGCCACAGTTTATTTCTACTTGTACATGTTAAGTACAAAAGCACACTATGACAATACAACAATCCTGGATATCGACACGTATTAAAGGTCTATTCTACTAAAGTTCTTACAAAAAATATAAAAGCAGTTCTAAGGCAGAAAATTCATAGGATTATGAAGGAAATGCCACATTAATTCACATGGATTATCCACCCTGTAGACGGTAACAGCTCCAAAAGAAATCTTCTTCAGTACACTAGTAGAGCTACTACTTAAACCAAAAGAATTTAGTAGTTCATCCATCAACTTTATTCAAAGAAGATGTTAGAACTTCTATAAGATGTCTAATAGAGTGAAAAAGTATGCAAAGTAAGCTACACTTCTCAAAACATAACCATTAAAAAAGAAAAAGAAAAGAAAAAACCCAAAAAGTTGGTGTCTATATAGGGCTGATGAAGCAACACTTCCAGGTCATCAATGGATGAAAAGAAAACCAACAACACTAAGAACATTCCCTTTGCACCAAGCACAACGGTCTAGGTGTAAAGAGTATGAAGAAGATGAAAAAGTGGAAGAAGAGAGACAAGTAATCCAGCCTGGACAGCAGAGCCTAATAGAGAGAGGCAGATGAAAAATTACAGTGATGCAGTCATTTGTTTGCCTCCCTTGTCCCCCCACATACAAGAGGGTCACTATAAATATGAAAATCTGAGCTAACCAAAACCAGAAATCCAGAACATTCTAGCCAGGTCCAATAAAAAATATTGCAACCTGGATCCCTTCTTGGGTTTCCTATGGGACAATATCCTCTGGGATATTGTCTTTGATGATACAAAGCCTTGATTTCTGTTGGGTTAGTTCCTTGATAAATCCAGGGCACAAATCAAATCCAGGGCACAAATCAAGTCAAACAAATGAAACCCCAGTCACAGGTGAAACATTTTATGCAGGTGCATATAAATTACACTTGTGCACTTTAACAAATCAAAAGTGGAAAATAAAAGTTCACCACAGGTAAACACAATGATTTGGCAAATACAGCATTAATGTTTCTGACTCTTCTACAAAAAAAAATCCTATACTTTAAGAACTGATATTAATATAGTACACTACTTGCAGATAAAATGATTCAGAGTGCACCAATTCACGTTTTGTATTAGAGCAGAAAGGAAACTTAATTTCCATAATTATGAAATGGTTATAAGTTACTTTTTGTCTTAGTTCCTAATAGTACTGTCCTCGGCACTACAAATATACACAAATTAATTATAAGAGTATCACTCAATGAAATGACAGAAGGAACTATCAATGATCAATATACATTTTGCTGAAATATACAGTTTCTTAATATTCCACAAGTGAGCTGAAGGAAAAATTGGCCAAGCAACTTCAGAAATGGATACACACTACCGACAGGACAGAGATGCATTCATGCTATAAAATTCTCCAAAATGGATGGCATAGAAACAGAAAATGCCTTGCTACTACAAGACATTTCTTTGTCCAAAGGATATCAGAAATCCTTTCTTTTCCCTACTGTCAGTTAGTATGAGCCTAAAGTTAAGAGAAGGTAGCTCCCAAAAGGCACACAGAAATTTTCTGTCCTGAGAATTCTTAGCTAGAAGTGTTCCCCTCAGGTCAAACAACTACAAAAGCAGGTGGTTTCGCAACCTAATAAATAAGGTGTAACACAGTGAAAGTAATCAAATTCAAATGAAAAGAAAGCATTCAAATGAAAACTAGCCATTTCCATCAATAAAGCAATATAATCTGTTAAGGACAAGGCAAGTGGTTTTACCGCATGTTTGCTCAGTGTTCCTTCTACACATTGGTTTCCTAATCACAGACTTTGTCAAGAACCTGACTTTGTTTACTAGTGGTAGCAGGGCTTAGGATGTTAGCAGTCTGTACTGCTTTACAGAAAAACTGATGGCCTTTCAAAATGATCTGTTGCAGTGCAGTCTGAATTACTGGACAGGAAGCAAGAGGCAGAGAACAAAATATCATGACCTGTGCTGTGCCGATCAAGACTGATTATAAAACAAGGCTTATGGCAAAAATCTCTGAAACAAATCTTGGTCACACTGACATCAAAGGCCAAACAGTACCACTGACAATGGAACTGGACACTCAGTTTTAAAGTTATGAATCTTCAGTTCCCTCTCAAAGCAGATCAAATCTTAAAGCTTATCCTCACACACCTGGCAATATGACAAAAGAGTAGGGTACTACTCCATGTAAACATCACAACTAAAATAATCTTTCTATGATCATTTATTTCAAAATTAAGAGATAAGGGGAGTTAACAGTTGTTTTGGTGACTGTGAAAAGACCAAAACAGTGGATCTGTAAGTATGCTTCGATTTTAGAGAAACAATATACAAGATATTTTTCTGTCCAGTTTGCTCTCTGGTGTCCTGCTTCCACTATTAGTTCGTTGCCATGCTCTAAGCTTAAAAATATGAAGGAAACTGAAGTATTGTCTCAGTGCTTTTGAAGGCAATGAGACTGCTTGGAACAAATGAGGATAAGTGTATATGGTGGGATTGTAACGTTGCTATAGTACTCTTTCATGAATAGCAATTACTCTGCAAGTGTGTAAAGCAGACAGGCCCAGTTGCATAAGGCTCAATGCAAGTTTTATGAACTGCAGAAAAGCATGATTAGTATGGGGGGAAAACGTGTTTCACACTTTTATTGTAAAGAACATGAGAATCTCACAGAAACTGCCAGAACAGATGTTCATAAATTGGGCCCTTAATCTGCAGCACTTTCCAGGTTTTAAGCTATATCCACTGGTCTGTAGAACATACTCCTCTCTTTTTAATATAATTCTTCTGTTTAGTTTTTTTAATAAATAAGTTTATGACTTTAGTAGTGTTGCCAGCTGTTCAATTTTGATTTACTGTCAGAGTCTGCTTTAATATATAGTGGCTTTTGTGGCTTACCCATATAGATTACATTTTAAGCTTCAAGATATCACTATAAAGCAGCTGGAAAAAGTACTGGCTGTGCTCAGAAACCAGCATTATTGCCCTAGTGATCAACCACTGAAACATGCAACTACACCAGCAACCATTCTCTAATAAACTTTCGTATACACCATTCCCAAAATAAAACTGCAAAACTTACAGAGTAAGAGTAGGTCATCTTAACACATGTACTTTAAAAATTCAGCCCAATAAAATTGCTAAATTATTAATTAGGCAGTATATTAGCTGGCAATAGAGATCCTACAATGACTGCTCTTTATTCTTTCATTATATTGTTTCCTTTACTTCTACTGTGCAGCTTGAGACAACGTAAGAAATAAAAGATTTTAGAACTGCCTTATATAGTGCTTTCTAGAAATTTTCTTTAAAGCAGTGTTTACTGAATATTACTGGGAAAGAACCGTCAGTACTCTTCACACTGAACCATTTTCAACCTCACAGAACTACAATACAACCAGACTAGGCGTCTTTTCTCCAGCATCTGCAAGTACACAGGGTAATGGTATTAAAATAAACTACCGCAACAGATTACTTAGAATTAAACAATGAATTAAACTCAAAAACTCTGGAAATTCTCTACAGCTGAACTAGTTCAGAACCATCAGTCAGAACTACTAGGGCTTTTTTATTACACTGAAAATTACTTTTTCTGCTCAAAAACATTCCTTTTTCCATATAAAACTAACTCCCTAAAAAAAACCTCCAACCAAGAGAACCAAACAGTTTGATTCAGAAAGATGAGTATGGTGCCTCGTGAAAGGGGTTTTTTCGCTTGTCTTACACTGTTATTTTCTCCTAAGTTTAGATTTGCCAGTTGGACAGTACCCATGGTGCATTACTCTTATGAAGTCCTACTAAACCTAAGGGGAAGGCAGACCTAAATCATGGAAGATATAATGGAAAAAATAAAACAAAAACAAAACCAGCTTTTCTATCCATAGCATCAGGAGCAAAGCCTGTAGGAGAATGAAGAATGAAGAGAAGCATAAAAAAAGTTCATTCCGTGAGACATCACAGTGGCAACTCCACAACAAAATATGTCAAGATTTTCCATAATGCTTTAGAAGGGGGATTGAGAAGTAGACTCCAAAATGCCACCATTTTCTATGTCATGAGCAGAACATAAAAATATTTTTGAAACAGTTCAACTTAACAGCATGACCAACAACTCCTATACACTGCTTTCTCCCTTCAGCATGCCTAAAGGAAATTACTTTCCAAAGTCTCCTGTAAATGTAAAAAGTAAGGTTTTAGGAACTGAAGGTCTCTCTTTCTGTCCACAGTATCAAAGGTGTGCTAGCTGTACAAATCTTGGGTTTTCCAGCCTTTATGTTAAATTATCTGCCACAAAAAAAAAGGCTTGGTTGCAAAATCCAACAATTTAAAGTTGCCCTCAATACACATACTGACCATATCCCTGTATTTTTCCAAAGCAAGCCTTTCTCAAGACCTTTTACTATTCTGTGTGTTCCATTCAACTACTTAGTCTGTAGCTTTTTTGAATTACTGTTTGTTTAGCATTTGAAACAAAAAGCAGTGGTCCTCATGGCAGTTTTTAAATGGTATAACCGAGGTATGATTGAGTTCTCCAGTCAAAGTCAGAAAGAGTTAATGTTAATCCTCTTTCTGTACATATATTTCAAAACTTTAAAGAATTCTACCATCACATACTAGTATTATACTAGTATGATATATTCCTGTTATCACACATAATTAGGTAAACATACTGGACAATACTTACAGCGAAAGAAAACCCTCATAGTATACAGATTAAAAAAGGTAATCCGAAAGAATATTATGAACTAGGGGCTAGCATGAAAACACCAGAGTAAACTTGGAGGAGCTCACTAAATGCGCTCTAAATTTACATCCATGTAAACAACAAAAAATTTTATCTTAAGCACTACTTCTGAAAAAAAATTAGATTTAAAAAATCAAAAATATATCATGGAAATTTCATAGGGAACTCAGTATTTTTAAAACAGAAACTATGCGCAATGTACATAAAATAAAGCCCTCCTCTTTTAAGACCTTATTTTAAATAAATAAATTAGATTACTAATTTACCATTCATCATCACTGTACTCCACCCTCCCTAACCAACACATTTCAGCAAATCTTAATCGATTTTTAACTGAATTTAATGCTACAGAGTCTTAGATCTCTCTTTCGAAAACAAGCATATTTTGAAGTTATCCTCCAAATCACAATGGCTGGAAGCACAGAGTGTAAATAACAGTAACAACAAAGCTGTCCGCATTTAACCACCTGGCTTATCTCAGCGATCTGTTTGATACTGGCTTAGTAGTTACTCCCACGGTAACACCTTCATGGTCTCATATTACACACACAGAAGTAGTGAAATATCTTTATTTTTTTTCAAATACCATTTGTCCCCTCAAAAAAAACATGATCTGTAAAATACACGGAAGTAGATAGCAGAAAGAAACTGCAGCACAACTGGTACCTCACCAGTTGAGGTACCTTACCAACTGGTACCTCACCAACTGGTACCTCACTGGTACCTTCTGAAATACTGGAACAACGAAGAACTCATAACCATAAGTGCTTAATATGCTTAAAGCTCTATCAAAAAAAGGCACACATTTAGCAGAGTACACATGTTCCTGTACTGAAATGGGCATCATAAACCCACAACATCTCAGGAATGGAGCTGTAACTGTGGACTAAACTTGAAATGGTAGCATTAATTTCCACTTCTCTTGCAAAACTCCAATAAACATGACAATTACACAATTTAAAAATATACACACAATTCCCCGTATTAGCCTAGACTATCCCTCATTCTCTAAATTGAACTGGAATAATAACTGCTTACTTCCAATAAAAGTTTTTTTTTTGTTCACTGAATTAAAGAGAAAAAGCTTAAGTTTTCCCTGCTGACAAGGAATAAATTTCTCTTCCACACTTTCTGCCCAGAGTATTAAATATATTCAACTACTACATGCGTTTCAGTTGAAGTTGCAGAGTACACATAAACACTGTACAACTGTTACTGTATTTATCAGTCTGACTCTGAAACTCTGAAGCTTTAAAAAAATATTAGTTTACTGACTTATCTAGCTTTTAAATAGAAAATAATGCTACAATAGCGCTTGTCTTTTCCCCCATTTTGTCCAAAATCCTAATACTAATGCCCTATTCACACTCGAAATTTGGTTATCCTCTCTCATCAACTTCCTTCAATAATAATATATGAGAATATATTTCCACAGTAGCTAATGGAGACATTCCTACAAATCAATGTGCTGCAGTGATACAGGAATAAAAGCTTACTTCACTGTAATGATGCTTCCAGACTTCCCTCAAGTCAGGTGGTTACTTGCAGTTAATGATCTGTGACATACCACACAAGTAGTCCTAAAAAGACTTATTATCCACTGCATGTGCAACAATATTTGCTTTATGGATGGCTAAATGAATGAAGACATTCAACGTAACTGTAAAAGTGAAATCAAAAGAAAACTTACAAGTAACATGTTTTCTTTGAGTAAAAGAGCTGTGAACATTTTCCATTAATACTTAACCTTTTGCTGGAGCAGTGCAACCACATATAATGCTTGAATCCATAAAGCCCAAGAGCTGCTCAGGGTTAACACTGATTAACTGCCCCCAATCAAATGTTATAACTTTTGAAAATTTCAGAGAGCTTCCCTCCACTAATGAAATCAAAATTGCATTTATGTCATGTGGCAAAGGTAGGAGCAGGACCACTGGCAAAAAAAAAAGAAATTCTGTCCTGTTTCAAAAACAGGTATTTTTTTCAATCCAATAAAACAGACATGAATTTGACTGGGTTTTAAAACTATGTATATTATGCTCCACTGACTTCTATTAATATACTAATAGAAAAGAATAGCAAATTAACCTAAAATAAGCTCCAATCCAACAGCACAATATCTCCCATGACTCTCAGACTGTGCAGACATTCACACATTTTATGTTTATAATTTTTTTCATTTACTAGACTCAGCTTTTGTCCACCATATGTCCACCGTAGATTAACTATTCCCTTAGGTACAATTAAGGGCTTTCCATTTGTTGTAAGAAGACCTAAGTATGAAGGACGCAGCCAGAAAAAACATTTCTACCTAAACCAAAAACAGAAGCACATTCAGCCTGGACTATAGTTTATGCAGCATCTTTTTTATTGGACGTATGTCTACATCGCTAAATAAACTACAGACAAAACCCAGGGAAACAGTAAGAGATCTCTCAGCATTTCATTTGTGTATTATTATAAAAACATGATACATATACTGTTCTAAACTTTGTATTTAAACAGTTTACCTCTATTTGCATTTTTCGGTGACATCTCTACAGATTTTTCTGAATTTAAGCATAAAGGTTAGGAAATAAGAATATATTATTTACTGGCACTTCTGTCACACTGATGTTTGAGTTCCACCTACACTAACAACAGTCTACCAGGTCCTTGAACTTGGTTGTGGTTCTTGGTTAGCCATAGCAGACAAAACTCAAGTGCTTAAAACAAAAACCTCAAGTACAGCCTGAAGATTTTACATGTAGGAAGAAGAAACCAGTTTATTCATAATGAATAAAATTTAAAAAGTGTAGCATAAGAACTGTTTATGAGTTGGAATAGTTCACAACTATTCTCACTTTCTTGTTAAAGCACTGTATGACCCAAATGAGAAAATATTTTCTGCAAATAGTTTGCACATATCTAAACTGCCCCGGTTCAAATGCAAATTCATTGATTTTCATAGAACTACACCTGTTTATATCAGGGCTCTGCCTAGCTAAAAAATCTCGAACTCGGACAAGTGGTACAACAGTAACACATATTCTGTGTGCAAGTCCTGTCTATTTTTCACCTTCAACCCTGTAATGAACCCCAGATTGCAGCAGAACACAAATGAAAAAGCAAGCTCGCTACTAACTAATGCTATCTGTGCTTAATACAGGCATTTGATAAAGATTATTAATTATATTTTGAGCAACATGAGAGAAGGGATTTCCCCTTTCTACTCTTGGTTTTTTTTATGGGTACTCTGGCAGAGGCCCCTTGGTTTTTAAGAGCCACCATCAAAACCTATACTGTATACACGCTTCAATAATGGCTGCAGCACTGTAAGAAAGTCCAGAAGTCTAAAAATTTGCCTTTAACCAGATTACTTATCAGCTTCTGTGTCCACAGCCTTCCCATCCAAGAGATCATTTTGTGAAGGATTCTAAAGAAGGCTCAAAGTAAAACACGGGCTGATTTGCAACCCTTTGCAACGGATACATTTATCACAGCAAATCTCATGAAGACCGGAGCCAGAATGGAATACATATGCACAGATCCTTGTGATCTTTCCTGTCAGGTGTTTTCCCTTCACAGCCAATAGAATATGGCAAGGTAAATACTACACAAGTTCAATAAACTTTCCTTTTTTTGTTCTGCATAATGTTCTGTGAGCTCAGATCCTTTCTAAAGAACGGTACTTGAGGCTCAAGCTCTGTCTACTAATCACAGTTTAGTAGACTTGTCCACATGGCAATTTAACAGACATAATTAAATAAATCTCTTCAGCATGGATGGTAGCCAGGACTATTAATGGTAAGCCAAGCATGATTTAGGATCAAAATCTTGCAAGACAGATGCTTTCTCAGACAAGCAAAGTAATTTTCTCACTCAAATTGTGTGTGTTTCTACGTTGCTCCCACTGCTAAAGTAATACAGAGCACAATGAGTCACTGGATTGGAAATGTAATTTTATGGTGAATAAAAGATCATTTTCACCTGTAGTTTTCCCTTCCATTAATTTAAGTTTCTTGTTAAAAGTAATTTTTAATAAAGTTACCTGACCATTGAAACAAACAAATCCGTAAGACTGCAATTTTCTAATAATCTTACAAGTTAGTTGAGACAAACATTCTATACATACTTTAAAACAGGGTATCATTCTACATTTATTCAAATGAGTTGGTAAATTGACTGTACCACAGGACAAGGTTTTCTTTTTAAGGCAGTCTCTACACACAAGTAGTTTACCCTCCAATCCCAAGAGCTTGTGTAAGGCTCAGGTGACTGGACCTGCTGTCAGGCATACAGGAACTTTAGTTTAATCAGGCATAAGACTCGAAAGAACAGGGGTCTTTGCATTAGCTACTCAACACTTGTCATAATTGCAGGTGAAGGACCTAAAAAGGGCAAGCCCACGGGAAGCAAGAACAGAAAACTGGGTGAGGTTGTGAGGGACAAGAGAATGAATGCGTAGCTCTGATTTTTAATAAGCCAGAATATCAAAGCGAGTATTAATGAAGAAATTTTCTGAGTACAACTGGGGAGACTAAGTATATAATGCAGCAACAGAGTCTAAAAGCAGACTGGGCAAGTCCCATGACTAGCCAGATCCACATTAGTACACTTTACACCAAACATTAATTTGAATCTGGGCTGGAAAATGTTTCTTTCTGTGCTCAGATAAGATAGGCAAAAACATTTTATGTTGTATGTAGAGGCAAGTTAAAGGGTACACTAAAATGTAACCTTTAAACTTCACAATGTAACAGCATACCGCTTCCTGTTCAGAGATAGCACTCCAAGATCAATTAATCACGGCTAAGACGAAGAAACGGTCAACATTCTTAATTAGTGCTGATGCATTCTCTTCTGTGCCCTCATCTGTCATGAAGACTGTTTAAAAATCTGAGTTATTAGTCTTTATTGAGGAGTGGATCTGGTTAATATCTCTAAGAACAGAAATCATTCATCTAGCCACTATATACCAGTACCTGATAATTCCTACCCTCTATATAAGCTACAGATAACCACCGCCCTAAGACCATCTTGGTAGCTATAAATCAAAATGAGTATAGCTCCCATGCAACCTGGGTTAATTTTTGTTTACAATATATCCACTGAAAATGCTTGTATGACACTTGAGGAGACTGCTTATAGATTAGTGCAGAAGAAAATATATAAAACAGTCAAGGTAGAAAGGAAGAAAACACATCAATCATAACACAGTAAACCCTCTCTAATTCACACTTAATGACTAGAAGATCCATTGTGATCACTGCACTTCATCAATAACTAATTTAAGCAAAGATGCTAAGTGCACAAAATACAATTTATCCACTTGATAACTATAGTTTCATTTATACTATACAAATCAAAGTATTTGACAGCAACATATCTACAAAAGTTTTAAGTTATTGCATAGAAACCAGAAAATATAAGTTAAAATTAACAGTAAGGTTTACTCCCCAATTAGCAGTGCAAAGCAAGTGGTATTAGCAACACATAAGCACACTTCAAATATACTTTGTTTTAAATAAGAATAAAATGATACAACATAAGTTACTAGGAAAGTCAAATTTAAGATTCAATATCAGCTGTAAAGTTCAGGATTATTAAGATCTTATGACTTATAATTAATGGGAAAAAATAGTTCTACATTAAATTTTATAATTCCTTCTGTTGTTCACCAAATGCACAGACAAAAATCTGTGGAAAGACAGAGAACTAACTGATAATTGAACATAGGTGCAGAAATCAGGTCTGGGCAAGATCTTGGTTCAAATCAGTTTTCTACTCTCTGATCAAACATTCAGGACAGGCTATGGAAAAAAAAGAAAAAATGTACAGGAAGGAAAAAAGAATGAAAACTGAGACTAAGCACCCAGGAGGAAGCCAGCCACCTAAATAAAGCACCGGTTTTACATGAGAGGTCTGCATCTCTGAAGCTCTTCTTCTCCCAATTATTTTTAATAAATTATTTTAATAAATTAACTTCTATTTAATAAAAATAAATTAGGGCAATGACAGTCCTTCATTTTAGCTACTACTGAATAACAAAAAAAAAAAAAANGATTCAATATCAGCTGTAAAGTTCAGGATTATTAAGATCTTATGACTTATAATTAATGGGAAAAAATAGTTCTACATTAAATTTTATAATTCCTTCTGTTGTTCACCAAATGCACAGACAAAAATCTGTGGAAAGACAGAGAACTAACTGATAATTGAACATAGGTGCAGAAATCAGGTCTGGGCAAGATCTTGGTTCAAATCAGTTTTCTACTCTCTCTGATCAAACATTCAGGACAGGCTATGGAAAAAAAAGAAAAAATGTACAGGAAGGAAAAAAGAATGAAAACTGAGACTAAGCACCCAGGAGGAAGCCAGCCACCTAAATAAAGCACCGGTTTTACATGAGAGGTCTGCATCTCTGAAGCTCTTCTTCTCCCAATTATTTTTAATAAATTATTTTAATAAATTAACTTCTATTTAATAAAAATAAATTAGGGCAATGACAGTCCTTCATTTTAGCTACTACTGAATAACAAAAAAAAAAAAAA